>JAZGTH010000266.1:0-33939 GCA_036877525.1 Chromobotia macracanthus
ATTTTACAGCATTGTGAATAACTGTGCTCTGCTAAATCAGCTTAACTGACGGCCCTTACAGCAGACTCCAGCAGTTCCCTCAGCAGATCAGGAGCTGGACCTGTGATTAAGTTTTTAACAAGGAAGTAATTCCCAGATTTGGAATACCATCCCAGATCAGTTCTCATAATGGATCATAATGTTGCTGTGCTGCAACAGTTGAGAATAAAGCAGAGACTGGGATGTGTTTATCATCCACAATCACAGGGAATGGTGGAAAGAGTGAATGGAGCCCTTTAACAAAATCAACAAGATTTTTGAGTGATGCTTTGCCACATTGATGAACTATCGTATGCAAACTAACAGGATTACAAACTTAACACCGCATGAAATGGTTACAGGCAGACCAATGCCAGTACCACTTTTAAGAGGCCCCTACAAAGGACCTTCTTTGGAACAATTGCAAATTGAACTGAGAAATTACATGCTACAACTAGGAAGAATTACATGTGCAGAGTAACAGTGGGGAGGGTGAACAACAGCACGGCCCTGAGAGAGTTGAAGATGATTCTGTTCTTCATACTGGCCCTACTGAATCAACTCCAGAATCTGCTGCTCAGGGCCCCCCATCCTAATACTTCCCATCAGTTGATTATTTTTGGCTATGTGGAGGTACTAAATTAAGATCCACACTTCCCAGGTATTGGGAAAGGCCTGTGTGCAAAAGTTTCATTGATTTTTAATAAAGACATTACTATGTTTTCTTGGGATTTTGATAAACCTACTGAACCCATGCCAGCCAACCACAGAGCTAAGAGGGCATATCGGACTGATCCAAATGTTTGGTTACATGCAATTGGACAGCATACTGGTTAGGAAGTTTAGGAAGAAATGCATACTGGTTAGGGAGTTTAGAAACGGAAGTAGAAAAAACACTCACAAAATGGGGAAAGTTTATAAAAGATCAGACTGACGGAGCAGCATTACAAGTTGATGATTTTGATATTATTAGAAAATAGTTTCAGATTCCAAACTCAACTTCACATGTAAAATTTTCTGTAGGAAGAGGATATGCTGAAGAAGGCAGAAAACAACCAGTGGGAGTGTAAAAAATCCCATGTTTATGTGTGTTCTTTTTTTATAAGGGCTGCACAGCTTTTATGTGGGCAGATAAGGCAGATTAGCATCTTTTTCTGCAGCACAATTACTTTCACGCATTCAGAGGAGAATATTTGTGAACTTAACTGGCAACAAGTGATTCATATTTATCTTATTTATCTTCAGAGTTATAGCTGAAGTTTTGTGGCGATTCTGGAATTTGCGTCATTGAAGACTGCTGTCTTTCTTCTATGTAGGAATACTCCACTCAAAAATGAAAATTAGCCCATAAATTACTCACCCTCAAGGCATCCTTGGTGTATGTGATTTTCTTCAGCTGAACACAGTTACATTAAATAATATCCACATCTATAACTTGTGACAAGACATGAGAACCTTTGAGATTCAGCATTGACGCAGAGCCAGTATGCCGAAATTGCGTGTACTCACTCATGCCAATATGTTCACATTCAAATGTGATGAATTGATCGTTAAATATTTTAATAGTTAAAACTAATATAATATGAATCGTTTTCTTTCATAAACATGGTTTTACTTCAGAAGGCATTTATTAACAAAGTGGAGTTGTATGGATTACTCTTGTGATGGACAAATGCACTTTGTGGAGCTTCAAAATCTCAGGCACTGTTCACTGCCATGATAAAGCTGGGAAGAGCTCGGATATTATTTAATATAACTCAGATCGTGTTCAGCTGAAGAAAGTCATATATACTTATAATGCACTGAGGGTTCATTTATGGGCTAATTTTACTTTTGAGTGGAGTATCCCTTTAACAACAGATGGTGTTTTATCTCTGTGTAGCCATCATGCTCAAGCACTGCAATAGTCTAACTTTTGCTTTGCTTTTGTTTTGTGGCTGCAGAGAGGATCTTGCCAGTCCACAGTGGATTTCTCTAACAGAACTGGCGACGATACGTTACATTCCAGTTTCTCAAACGTCATGTCTGACTTTATCCCATGTCTCCAGTCATTATAAACTCAGTGACTCATCACTCTTCAGCCAATTGGGCAACTGGCCCAAAGTCATGATGTTAACTCATTCCTCCATGGATTCCTTCATATATATGGACACATGCTGTTTCATTACCTCAATACTTTGTATACTGGACAAGTTATTTGAAAATGTAAAAACAATTTCTTAATGTCTATCAATGGTAGTGTTTACAATGGGCTTTATTTGTTAGTTCATTTAGTAGTTTAATTAGTAGTAAAATCTATGCCAACCAACTGTAATGTCTTATTTGTTGTACTGTATTTTTTACACTAAAATTCTGGCAGCCAAAGCTTCCAGTAATTTACTGTAACTTACCTGTAATTTACCTTAGTTGATTACAATAAAATACTATAATATATTATATGGTTGTATTGTATTTATCAGTGGGATAGACTGTAATTACATTTACAGTATCATTGTTATTTCAAAGTAGTTTACTGTAAACAGGTCTACATTTTTATTGTTATTTTAAAAGCAAACTACCATAAAGAGTATAACATTATCTGTTTTTTAATGGTAATGCACTATAAGCAAACAACAGTTTTCAACTGTGAAATTAACGGTTACCAGAAAAAGCATCCAGTAAAGCTTTATACGTTGTCACCACATATTTTACGGTGAAGTAAAACCACAACCACAGCAGCCAGTATTTTACTGTAAATTAGACCTTTTAGATGTTTAGATTAGATGTTCTTTATATGCACATTTGATTTATATGTTTGTCGTCGCTCAGATGTGAAGATGTACACTATGCATAAGATTATTGCCATCCAACATCATAAAGAGTACATTAATATTACTGTCTGCTCTTTATTTCTCTCATGGCCATTGAGCATCATATGTGGTAATCTGACCCTCTGAAAAAAACCCATTATCATTGCTGGTAAAAAAGAAAAGATTTTGGCAGCTGCCCTGGAAACCCAAGCACACCACACAGAGTTTGAGAGAAAAATGGAAGTTTTCTGCTAAAGCAGATAAATCAAAGTGGCGTTTGGTGCATGATTTGAGAGCTGTGAATGATGTGGTTGAAGAATGTCAGGCTGAGTTGCCCAATCCACACACACTGCTGACAAACATCCCCCCAGAGGCAAAATATTTTACTGTGATTGATCTATGCTGCGCTTTCTTTAGCATCCCTTTAGTGGGGGAAAGCAGCATTTGTTAATATTTACCTATCAAGACACCCAGTTAACATACACTATGAATTCAAAGCTAGAAATGAAATTGCAGCTGGATTTGAATCTATATTGCCCTGAATAGCCATTAATAAAAATGTTGAGTGGATAAACTACCTGCATTACAATCAGCAGAGATTCGTGAATCACACCACTGATGCACTGGAAGCTATAGGAGAACAATTAGCCAATACAAGTAACATGGCCTGGCAAAACAGACAAGCACTAGAAAAAGGTGAAAAGGTTGTATGTGTGATGTTTGGTGACACTTGTTGCACACACATCCCCAATAATACAGTACCTGATGGATCATTCACAAAGGCTATTGAGAAAATGAAGAATCTGAGACTAACTGTTAACATCTGTGCTAGTGCTTTGTGTAATCATGAGTCCATGAAAAGTCATGCGGTCAGCATAAGTGGGCAATTCGTCCTGTTGCAGCAGACTTGGGCAGGGTTAGGCTGGGAAAGAGATGAATGATATATAGCAGGCCAAATGAATGCCTAAAAATAAATAATGTAAGTGAGGAAGTCATTTGCTGAAGTGTATAAATCTGGGAGTCAGATATAAGGTTGTTCATAATCGTTGTGTTGCGTCGGGTTACATGTGTGACTGTAAAGATGATGAGAAGCAAAGTTATTTTATGTCTCTGCTTTCTAGCTGGTAAGTAAAAAGTGTTTTCTCAGAGCCTCGTGTTCGGCAATATATTACATACTGTTGTTCATGTATACAGTTAATAAAAAAGGCACATCAGGTATTTTATTTAGAAAAGAGATTATTGTTTAGTTTTTATTTGTTTGGTATAATACAAGACGTCAATCAATCAATCAATCAATCAATCAATCAATCAATCAATGTGAGAGCAAGCGAAATATCTCGAAATGAAAGAAAATTCAGGTTTATCCGAAATGCACAACAAGCACTGAAATGTAAAAATTGTAACTATGTACGGCTGATGTTATTGCCTTTATCACTTCGTTGTTTTCCTCATTTTTTAAGTTGTGTTGGATTAAAGCATCTGCTAAATGCCTAAATGTAAATGTTATCATTGCAACAATACCCCTTTACAAGGCGTTCGGATGAAGAAAAAAGAGGATAAAGGAGTTTGGGCCAGATCAACCCAACTTGCAAATTCAGCAGCAGTGCAGTGATCTCGGTCGAGCTTACACTCGACTTAAAACATCTCTGAAAAAGAAAGGAGAGCAAAATTTCTTTTCAAATAGTGTTACTAGCCAGTACTTCATAGTGTGTGTGCATGTTTTGAATGATTACCTTGATTGATTACTTAAAAAATAATATATAATAATAATAATACTAATTTATTATTATATAATAATATAATAATAATATTAATACTATAAAACTACTACTGATAATAAACCACATTGAACTCAAATTCACTGATTCATGGTACATTTATTGCATTCTTTAACAGTTGACTTTAACATTAAAATTTTTAATATTTTATCTAGCGATAATGATACAAAATTGATACATACATATGATACATATATACAAAAATGATACATAATGGAACTTCCCCCTTTAGGCCGGGTCGTTCCTCCAGAGTCAGACTCAAAACTGACGGCCTTGCTTGCCCAGGCAACTGCGGCCAATGGACTGGAGTGCAACCCTCCACCCCGTCCAGAATGCTCGCAGCTGAACGATTCATCCTCCCCCATTGATCCTCCCCCATCTCCCAAGTTGGCCTCTTCTGCGACACTGTCCAAAGTGGATGCTTCGGCCACTCTGCCAAAGTGGACGCTCGCTCCTTAGGTCCCTGCTAAGCCCTCCGGCAGGATGGCTAAGCAACCCTGAGAGCCACAGCCCAAAGTGCAGAAGGACTGTTCTTTATTAGGAGATGGTGTACACACTGCTCCTTCTCCTGGAGAAGGGCCGGGTGGAGAATGGTTGGTGTTGTTTTGCCAAAGGGCCATCGCCTGTCCCTCCAGCTGAGATGAAGTTAGGGTTTTACAGTCTGCTCTTCATCGTGCCTGTGTGCAATGCTGTGGTACTGTGTGCAATGGGCAGGCAGCTTCGGGCAGGCGGCTCCGGGCTCCTGGACAGGACCCTGATACTTGTGGCACTTTGATTGCCTCACGTTGTTGTCAGTGCCACCTACATTCTGGGCAAGCTTAACCATGTGGCCAATGCGCTCTCATGGCAGCTGTGAAGCCCAGGAGAGTGGATACTCCATCCCCAGGCTGTCCAGCTGATCTGGAGTGGATTCAGGGAGGCACAGGCGGACCTGATCCACTGCCTACTGTTTTATATCCCGTTGTTGTGTCCCGTTCGCGCCTTGCACATTTATATGGACTGTACTCAGAGATTCACAAGCTCGGATCAGCTCTTTGTCTGCTTCGGAGCTCAGCAAAAGGGAAAGGCCATCTCCAAACAGAGGTTGGCCCACTGGATAGTGGCTGCAATCGCCTTGGTGTACCATTTAAAGTACAACAAGGCTCACTCGACTAAGAGTGTTGCCTCCTCCTGGGCATTGGTACACGGCACCCCTCTAGACATTTGCAGAGCTGTGGGCTGGATGACACTTAACACATTTGAGAGGTTTTACAATCTCAGGGTGGAGCCCGTATCCTCCCGTGTGTTGGGGCCCACTAGGTAGTGGGTGGGAGGATGTGCCCAATGTTTTCGCTTGCGTTACCTCCCCCCTGGGATAGGGGAAAGGCGTTTGTACTTCTTTGCAGCAGTTTTCCTTTGGCAAACACTGCGTTGAGATTCCTCCAGCACCCGTCAGCGATTAGGCTCGGCATAGGAGCCTCATACCGGGGCCAGTTCTCATACGTATGCCACAGTCAGTCCTTGTACTGGGCTAGTTGCCCCATGTGTAGAGATTCTGCCTTGGTAATCCAACGTGTGTATTCTTCACAATATGTAAATAGTGTCCGAATTGTCTTTCTGCAGTAGTAACTTGTAATTTGCCATTAAAATTGCTGTAAAAACACATGGATTTTGAATTGGGCATATAACTGCAGAAGAAGCAACTAATCTTGACTCTGTTCTCCAGGTGTGTTTGGTTGTGAAACAGATGAAGTGAAGCCAGTGTCAGTGATGGAGGGGAAGCCTCTTACTTTAAACACTGGTGTTAGTAACCTAAAAGAAAAAGATCAGATCATTTGGTTTCTTGGACTTAATGAAAAAATATTAGCTCAAGTAAGAGGAAATGAGGTTTTTTATAGTCTGCATGTGGATAAGGCAACTGGAGATTTCAACATCAAGAGCACCAGGACTGAAGACTCTGGATTGTATACCCTACAGAAGATCATCAATGGAAAAGTATCATGTGAGAAATTCAATGTTACAGTCCATGGTGAGTGAATTCCTTAAAATAATGTTTCATTAGCCATTAAGGATTCTTTTTAAATTGACTGTTATAGTAATTCAGAGATCATATGTAACAGTGGTGTGACAGAGAGAATAAAGGGGTTTTCTATTTGGAGACAAAGAGATATGATGAGATGCATTGTTTTAAAATGCATGTAACCAGTTAATAACGTTTTGTAAATTTTGTTCCAGAACTACTTCTGTTTTAGAGACCATTTAAATAACTCACGTTCATTGTCTGCGCAGTGAACATAAATATACTGTTTCTGCTCAGAATGAACCAAAGTGAAAACATTTCTAATTGCCGATTCCGTCCTTTTAAAGCTCATGGCACATGCTGCCCAATGAATTGCTAATGACCGCGATCAGGAACCACTGTGGGCCAGTGAGCTGTGGTTAATGGACTTGGCTGCATTACTTGATGGTCCCTTTCAGATCATTTGAGTCAGTAAGGAGTAAAGAAAGCATTTTGTTTCCTGCTAGTGAGTGACGGGTTGATATCTTTAGTGATAACATGGTTCAGGTATTCAAGAACTCTACAAAGCAGTTTTATTCTTTTAAAGTGTTTGTTCAGCATGTTTCTCTCCACATGGTGACGAAAGTCAGAAATAACCATGATGTTACTAGAGTAAAAGTGGTTAACCATGGTTGATGGGTTGGTAAGCATTTTTATTACCATAGTTTTATTACAAATACCATAATTAAAATATGGTATAGGTTAACGCCATAGGTTAACAGTATGGCGTTTTTTCTAGAATAATCAAAGCTGAACAGCAGTTACTATAGTAAAACATGGTTTATTTTCATAACAGCAGGGCTTATTCTGTCCATGTAGAGTTGGGTTGTTGTGGCAAGTTCTGCAGAGCTTAAATGCAGAAGTCAGAAAAGACACAAAAGGTGTACAGCTGATGATTTCGGATATAGTCAGATGTTCTTTGTCCACTATAAAATCAGCAGGGAAGAAACATTTATCCTAGTGAACAACTAGCAGCCATAGTTTTAAACACTCAGGATAATTGGGAGGAAATCCGTGAAAAGTTATTATTCCCTTTGTGTGATAATGGCTGCAGATATAATTGAATGTCTTTCTTTAAGCTGAGAAGTGATCAAACATACAAAAGCAATGTTTTGGTAAAGAATACTAATACAAATAGCCAAACCAGCTCCTGTACAATGTTCTTCCATTGTAATCATAATTAATATAATAATATAAATTCTTACACAAACCCATTATTTTGCTATGGATGACATTTGTTAGCTCAGTGGAGAAATGACATATTTTAACTATATTAACTGTTGAAATTCTTCATTCATGTTATGCTGGTTTGGCAATGTTATGCAAGTATTCCAATTTTTAGACTGACTTACTCTCTCCTACATTCCAGACAGCTGCATCTTTACTGCATTTAATTTGAATTTAAACTTAGTTAATAATAAGTTGAAATACGTTTAAATTAAACTAATAATGTTTTAGATTAATGTCTTGTGCTTTTCAGCTCTGATCTCAGATCTGCCTGTTTAAGGATTATCAGGAAAACTAACTATTATTCAAAATTCAATTATGCTGGACAATTTTAGAAACTTAAAAAACCTTTTCAATTTTCTTTAGTTACATTTTAGTTTAGTTGAGAGGTATACACCCCTGATTTATGCAGAAGAAATGTTCCACTATATACTGTTACTCTGTAAGATTCACTGTTGTTTCATTGTGTTTCGGTTAAAGTCAGACATGGTTACTGATCACTGTCTCTCTCCATTACAGAACCTAAAAGTTTTGAACCGTGGATATTGGTGCTGATTGTAGTGTTTGTAGGAGCTGTGCTGGTGTTTGTGACTGTCTATTTCTACAAAAGTGTAGACAAGAAGGCAAGTACTAATTACTCTATAATGTAGATGTGCAAAAGTCTGTACACAAACAGCTAAGAAGTTGTATTTATTTTATCTTTTACCCAAGATGATTTGACTATTTACTCATTGTAAAGCAGTGATTCACAGCTGATGTCTGTCCTGATAGAGTTGGAGAGGAGGAAAACCACATATATTTGTATTTATATACAAATAATTAAGTATAATTTACTATATGAACATCCATCACAAGGATAGCAAAATAAATAGGCTGATATTCTACATAGTCTTAAGCTTTGGAACTGAGAAAAAATGTTTTCCATAAGTTTCACCGTTGACATTGCTGCATCATGTGTAGACAGTAAAAGATGGTCAGACGTGCCAGTAAATGGTAACGTTAGAGATGAAGTGAGAACATAACAAACAACAATATGAATATTTGGAATTTTTGGTTTGCCAGATGAACAGAATTTGTCTTGAAAGAAAATAAATAAAGCTATTTTGTAAAGGTTTAGCTAAATCAGGTTCGATAGGTCTTAAAATCTAAATCCTAAAACCTCGGCGATCATAAAGCCCTGATGAGACTATTATAAACTACTATAACTATATAAACTATATAAAGACTATTATAAAGCCCTGACTAAACATATATTAACAAATATTTCACTAGACAAAATAACAGAATTTGCTCAGATTATTCAGTTCAGACTTTTACACACTCTTGGTTTTAAATATCATCTCAACCATCAATAAATGTTTGTATCTTTTTGTGATACTTGTGTATGAATCCCTGGTCCTGCCTACTGCAGCTGTATACTGTTACAAGTTGTATAGAGGTTTCTTTGCTTGAGTTCATCACAGTGACTCAGTGATGCTGTTACAATGGAGGTGTCAAGGTCCTGGCTTCCTGTTCTGAATCTTCTAGATTATCTTGCCAGGATCCTGACATGCCCTGTGTTTAGTGTCAGTGCATGTTGTTTAGATCCTGACTCCTTCTTGTCTTGGTTCTTGTTTATTGGAGTCGGGATCTGAACGCACGCTCTGAGTCTTGTTTCTTGTGGAAGCACGTGGCCTCTGTTTTGTTTACATTCGCCATGTGCTCTCTGGTCATGCGTCTTGGCCCCGCCCCTTGTTCTCTTGTCTCGTTTGCGCTCATTTCGCGCACCTGTTCCTCGTTGTCCGTGTGTTTTTAATGCCCCCGTGTTCTCTGTCTCTTGTCGGTTCGTTCTCGTATCCAGTAATCCCGTATCTGGTTTCGTGTTCCATGCGTCTTGTTTCCTGGTTCCTGTCACAGTGAGTCTTGTCACAGTGAGTCTTGTTGTTCCAGTTTTAAGCTCTTTAGTTCTAGTTATATTGCTGTTTCTGTTCACGTTTTTCCCCCTCGTGGGTTGTTGTTTTGTTCTTTCTTTAATAAAGAGAGATTTTTCAGTTTAACGCTGTCTGCGTCTGGGTTTGTTTTCCCGTGATACCTGACAGAACGAACTGACTGCTTCGAACCCAGCTGGCAGCCTTTTTTTTCTCTCTCTCTGTCCTTTTCCCTTTTTATTTCCTCACAGACGCAATCATGGTGAGTGGTGACATTCTACGGAGGCTGACATGCTCAGCTACGTGGGGCCATTTCTTCCCCAAGAGGGACAGACCCTCCTTCAGTACGCCATGGGGGTGCAGCAGAAGGTTGTGGCTAAGCCCCTCCAATTCCCACCACCACTACAGGAGCGCAACCGGCTGGTCATCTTGCCCTTCTGGGAACTGGTGCGGGAGTTGCACCGTCGGTTGTTCCTCCCGCTGGTCTTCCCATTCCGTCCCGTTCCTGTCCGCTTCGGCGTCCCTGTCTCTGTCCCTGTCTCTGTGCCTGCTCCCAGGTCGGTTCCAGTGCCTGCTCCCAGGTCGGCTCCTGTGGTGGTTCGTCCTGGCCATGTTTCGACGACGGGCGTCCCCTTAGGCCCGGCCCTCCAGCTATGGGCCCCACGTCTCGGTTCCTGCGCCCGCAACCTGTGGCAGCAGCTCCCCTGCTGGTCGTCTCCATTCGTGGCCGGCTACTTCCACCATACCTCTGCCGGCCTGGAACGCTGCTCGAGACCTGGCCCCTGGGGCCCTGGGGATTCCCGGTGTGGGCTCCACCGGGCCATCTGTCCTTGGTCCTCCTCCTGTGCTCCCTCCACCTGTTAATCCTGTGTTTTTGATTTCCGTTTTAAAGCCCGCATTACTTAATGTTCTCCCCATCTTGTGTCATGTCTTGTTCCTGTCCTGTGTTGTCCTCCAGTCCCTGTCATGTAGTTTAATCTGTTCGGTCTGTCTTGTCTACCTATTTTGTCTTGGTCCTGTCTGCCTGCTGGTCCTGTTTGCTCTGGTCTGTCTGTCCTGCCCGGTCTGGTCAGACTGCCTGGTCTGTCCAACAGGGCTTCCTGCTTGGACCCGTCGGGTCTTCCTGCTCGGCCCTTCTTGTCTGTCTGTCCTGTCTTGTCGTTCTGTCTGTCTGAGTGAACTGTTTTGTCTTTTTGTCTGTTTTGGGATGCCCGATGTGCGTCCCTTTGGGGAGGAGTTATGTCAGGGTCCTGGCTTCCTGTTGTGAATCTTCTAGATTATCTTGTCAGGACCTGACATGCCCTGTGTTTAGTGTCAGTGCATGTTGTTTAGATCCTGACTCCTTCTTGTCTTGGTTCTTGTTTATTGAGTCGGGATCTGAGCACACTCTGGGTCTTGTTTCTTGTGGAAGCACGTGGCCTCTGTTTTGTTTACATTCGCCATGTGCTCTCTGGTCATCGTCTTGTCACGCCCCTTGTTCTCTTGTCTGTTTGCGCTCATTCGCACCTGTTCCTCGTTGTCCGTGTGTTTTTAATGCCCCCGTGTTCTCTGTCTCTTGTCGGTTCGTTCTCGTATCCAGTAATCCCGTATCTGGTTTCATGTTCCATGCATCTTGTTTCCTGGTTCCTGTCACAGTGAGTCTTGTCGCGTTCTTGTCTGGTCGTGTTTTCTCATCCTGTGTTTGTGCCCTGTCATTTCCCATGATACCTGACAGGAGGCTCGTATATCGCCGCCTCCTCTGAATCACCAGAGGATAATAATATTAGTTCTCAATCAGACTACTTTAGACTCCATAGGGCCACATTCCGGGACTGATTACCTTTACACGTGTTTCCTGTTTGTATGCACTATATGAGTCTCATGTGAACTCATGCTCATTACGAAGTCTTGTTTTGCCATGGCTAACATTTCTGAGTGGTCATCCCTGTTTTTTGGATTACCCATTGTTACCTTGGATTGTGTATTCTGTTTTTGATTGTTTGCTGCCTGCCCCAACCCTTTGGTTCGTTTACTCTACTCTGATTGTTCGCTGCCTGCCTCGACCCTTGCCTGCTTACTGTTTTCTGGTTTGCCTTGCCCTTGCTGTATGTGTTTGCCGTTGCCTGAACCTGCCTGTTTTGTTGATTCTTAATAAACTGCTGCAAATGGATCCTACCGCCTCAGTCCTCACAGATGTTAAGAGCTTTGAGGGACTTTTACACAGCATCTTAATATTCAGCAAGTAATAACTGAAGTTTAAGAAGACACAATATAAAGAATCAAGTGTGTGTAAACTTTTCAACATTTAAATGAAATTGGAAACACCAATATAACTTTGTGTAAGGGGGCTGAGGCAGAAGCTGAAGCAGGATCCAGTTGCGGATGTTTATTGGGGTTATCCATAATCAAAGTCGAAAGTACAGGCAAAGGGTGTAACACACATAGACAGTCCAACCATGCAACACAACAAAAAGGAGAGACGTGAAATCAGAGGTCGTAAATCCAGGCAGAGAATCAATATCTAAACAAACAGTCCGATCCATTTGTCAAACAAAGGGGCTAGGCAAAAATCAGAAAACGAGAACCAAACAATAGGTAACACAGGAAAGCAGGCAGTAAAAGAGAATGCTTAGTAGTCAGGTGTTAAGCTGGCAATACCCGTAACGTGGCCATGTGGCAGCAAGGTTTATATAGCTGCCAAACAGGAAGTAAGTTCATAGTTCAAAGTTCAGAGTTCAGCAGAGGGAGCATGAGCAGTCAGTATTCCGGTGAGGGCTCCCTCTGCTGGCGTGATGTTACAGAACCCCCTCTAGGAGCACCTCCAGGTGCTCTACGTGGGCGTCCCCGTGGATCAGCTCACCCGTGCGCCAGGAGATGTGGGGATCGTGGCAACTAGCCATGGCATTCCTAAAATTATTTCATATTTGGGTGAGTCGATCAGATATAGAGAGATGTTCTCTTCATGAAAAACCCCAATTTGCATTTTCAGTGATCGGGTCTGCTCCAGAACTCCTCCTTTGATGGGTTGGTTATTGACAGCCGTAATACTGATAGGTGGAAAGCATGGAATGGTGGGTAGTTGATGTTTCCGGGCGATGTCCGAGTTGATGAGGTTGAGAGCGGCGCCGGAATCTACTAATGCTGTCAACATAAAAGAACCACTTTCGGTAGAAATCTGTACGGGTAATGTGAAGACTTTAACTGGATTTTGTGAAAAGGTGTCCACATTCACCCGGTCTTGTGCTGTGAGGAACCTCCGGGTCTTTTGAGGACACTGTGACTTATGATGACCTGGTTCACCACAATAAAAGCAGAGGTTGTTGATGAACCTTCGTCTACGCTTGTCCTCAGACAGCCTGGTAGATCCTACTTGCATGGGCTTGGTAACACATGGTGCCTCAGGATTCCGAAGTGCAGGTCGTGACATAAGGTGGGATGCATGCGCTTGCTTGGGTTTAGGTGAGTTCCTGAGCAAATTATCAATCTTAACAGTTATGTTAACAAATTCATTGAAAGAAGATTCCTCACCTCGACATGCCATCTCCAACTGCAATTGGGGACATAGGCTTTCCCGAAACACCCCTTTAAGTGCAGCATCATTCCATCCACTCTGAGCTGCAAGAGTCCTGAATTCAACTCGTGCTCTGCTGCACTATGTGAGCCTTGAGAAAGGTGTAAAAGACGAGACGAAACATCCCGACCCCCAGCAGGATATTCAAATACTTCTCGGAGTTGTTGCAAAAAATACTCAGGTGAAGATCTAAACTGTTCGTCCATCTCCCAAACCGCAGCAGCCCAATCAATAGCCTTGCCAGATAATAGTGACATGATAAAAGAGCATTGATCAGAACTAGCATGAGACTGATCCCCCAACGATTCCAAATAAGTGCGTACTTGTCGAATAAACCCTTTACACCGTTCTGCAGAACCATCAAACTTATCGGGAAGAGCAAGTCTTACCGTGCTCGACGTGGTGGAAGGAGGAGAGCAAAGTCGCTGGAGCAGTAGTTCATTCGATGCCTGTAAGTTAGCTAGCTGTTCATGGTAGCTGCGTAATAGTTCTCCCTGGTAGACAAATGCAGCTTGCAGCTGTGAAACATCCGCTGGATTGAGGGTAGGCGAAGTATTCTGTAAGGGGGGCTGAGGCAGAAGCTGAAGCAGGATCCAGTTGCGGATGTTTATTGGGGTTATCCATAATCAAAGTCGAAGTACAGGCAAAGGGTCGTAATACACATAGACAGTCCAACCATGCAACACAACAAAAGGGAGAGACGTAAATCAGAGGTCGTAAATCCAGGCAGAGAATCAATATCTAAACAAACAGTCCGATCCAGGTGTCAAACAAAGGGGCTAGGCAAAAATCAGAAAACGAGAACCAAACAATAGGTAACACAGGAAAGCAGGCAGTAAAAGAGAATGCTTAGTAGTCAGGTGTTAAGCTGGCAATACTGCAACGTGGCATGTGGCAGCAAGGTTTATATAGCTGCCAAACATTAAGTAAGTTCATAGTTCAAAGTTCAGAGTTCAGCAGAGGGAGCATGAGCAGTCAGTATTCCGGTGAGGGCTCCTCTGCTGGCGTGATGTTACACTTTGTAAACATTTTTTTTGTATAGGCCATAGATCTAATGAATAAGTAGAGCTCTTCATTAGCTTGAAATCAATTTCAAATAGACTACAACCTGTTTTTCTTTTTACCAGTCTGTACAGCAGAGAGATCTGCATAACTGTAAGATATCATGCTGTTTTATTGCTGTTGATGGACTCTTTGCATGTTTTTGATGTGCTCTGTATTTTCAACCATTCCACAGATGTTACAGAAAATGGAACACATAAAAGATAGCATTTACAGAAGACACCATTGATGAATGGTAAACAGAACTGAGAAACAACACCTTCTTTCAAACATGTCAGATTATAGTTACATTTTAAAGTTATTTCATTTATGGGATAAAGACACTGTCATCACTGATTACCAGTTTGTTTTTCAATGAATGTTGTATACAAGAGGGTGCAATGTGCATAAAATTGTAAACTAAACAGTGAAGTGACATGTAGGCCATGTATGGTGACTTGTAATCTGGGTCACCCAGAAACAGTGGGAATATGATGGATTTATTAATATTCCAATTATCTCAGTAATTAGGCTAATTTTAATTAATTTAATTTGGCTCTAACTACAGTCTTACAGACTTTACTATTTCACAATTTTTTCTTATATTCTTTATTCATTATGCAATGTCCAGATGTTCATGGTATTATTGCAAATTCCTTATGTATACTATTCTCCTGTTCTGTAACATTTTATCTTCTTTCTAATCTCCATATAAACTATACATATAAACTACATATAACCAGCATGTCTTGCCTAATATGATACCTGTCATTGTGTATGAAGATGATTCTTGTGGAGAGAATTCTCTGTTTAGAAGGAATCTTTGCTCCTGGATATGACAACTCTTTTCCGGCTGAGACTAAGACGTTTTTTTTTCTCTAAATGTATTTTCTTTATTAAAATACTTTTTCTGACAGCACAAGAACAGTGTCATAGCTTCTGTTCTTTCTTTACCAATCTTTTAGTTTATCTGTCATATCTGTTCACAAACATACTTGATATAGACTTTCTGATGTTCATTTTACATTTATGCATCTGTCAGACGCCCTTATGTCAGTCAACTGAAAATCAAACCCAGAATTTAGCTCAGCTTTCACAAACACTGTCCACACTGTTCCGGTCAGAAAAATTATTTAACTTTCCACAATATGAATCTGACATGACATTTGTAACAGTCACAGATCGCTGGACGGGGAAAACGTACATTTATTTCGCATCAAAGACGAGCCAGAAAACAAACAAATGAATCCATGCGCTTTTTCCGTCTTCTGCAATCGACCGCTATAAAGTCCTCTTTCCCCGTCCTGTCCGTGCTCCGCACCTCGACCTCTTTTCTCTCCACCATTTCATCTCCAGACCTCTCCACCAGCAGCGCCGCTTTCCACAGTCGTCTCTGCTCTGGTGGGTGTGGTCATGGTGACGTCACTGATCATTGTTTATGATCTAGAAGAGGAGTTAAAGCAACACCAGTGCCTGGATATCTACAAAGTGTAAATTCTGTTTTGCAATAAATCACAAATTATAAAGTGATAGAACTGCCAGATAAAAGGCAATGACTAAGAAAATCAAATAAAAAAGACCATTTTGATCACTCACTCACACAAACACACACTCACACAAACACACTAAACATTATTTGAATAAATACAAACATGTTTGCACTTGTAAACCAGATCTATCAGGTCTGTCTGGTTTGACTGTAAGAGGAACAAACTTTTTGTTTCACTTTTCTAAAGCGGCGGTTTTATCATGTTGATTTACAGAAAGTTAAACTAAAGGAGAGAAATCAAACTCCAGTTAACATGGATTATTGTGTCTTTTTGTGGACAAAATACAACTGTTTGATTGAAGGGATGATGAGACAAACTATGATCATACACGTATTTAAGAGGTATGTGCAGTCTGTGCCTCAAATGGTTTTAAGCTCAAATGGTAAAGACAATCAGGTAATCTTGATACAGTGACCTTATGGTAACTTTGAGGGCACCTTTGATCACATTTTGTTATTGTGATTATTTGGGCCATTTGGCTCACACCTTCACAAACAGGAAGAGTGGATTGGATCTTAGGCACAATCACAATGTAAATGCATCTAACTCTAGTTAAAACATACACAGTCCTCTTCAATACTCCAGTAAACAGAAACATAATCAAGTGCTAGAACTGCAGTAAAGTGGTGGCTGTACTGTAGTCTGATGACTTGTAAATAAAAACTTTTCTTTAAATGTAACTGAATGCAAAAAGTTTATTGTCTAAATCTTCTGTGCTCATCATACTCTTCTTGCTGACTCAGCTGTTTGTCGGGCATATTATAACTCTGTTTATGTAACTATAAGAAATTGTGGTGAATATCACATTTGAAATAGTGTGGCATGGTTATGTAGATGTAGTAGTTATTAAGGCTGTATGTTCTGGTCTGAGAGTGACCTCAAGTGATCATATTGAGAATCACATTCAGAAAAAGTCACAATGTGATTGTACTTATAGGAGTAAACGCAGCGTAATAGATCTGCTTGCTGCATATAATTTTGTTAATATTTGTCTATTTCTATGACTTTGACTAGTGACAATGCGAACCAAAAAGTAAAAAAGTCTTTCTTAGTCGCTTGGGTGCATTTCTAACATTTGCAAACCTGTACATTTCTCGAAACAGTTTGTACAAACGACACCACGCAATGTATTACCTGCAAAAGCCTGTAACTTGTTTAAAACCTTTAGTTAATCTTCCAAAAGTAAATCCAAGTTCATGACAAATCCATCATTGTTCACAAACTAATTCTTAGCTGTGTTGTCAATATAACAATGAATTCAGTCAGTGTTTCCTGATGTAAACTATGGCTACGGTTTTGATGATGTTGTATGGCATATATCAGCTTCAACAGCACAAAATTATTACTGTAATGAGATTACTGAATTGATTACAAGAAACGAGCATTAGAAATTTGTTCAAAAGAATAAAAAAAAATTGCTTTTCTGACGTGACTAGATGATATGGAGGTTGTAGAGAATTGTACTGTTGTGAATAAATATATAAACTGTATTTAAATTGTATTATTTACATATTACAACTGTAGCTCTACAGCAAACAAAAAAACAAACCAAAAATACACATATTAATACAGAACTGAGCAACTGGGATGTGCAGCACTGCACCAGCAGTCTTAGATATACAGATCTTTGTTTTTCATGTTGTATGCAGAAATCTATACAATAAAAACACATTTTGTGTTGTTGAAAAATGTAATAAGTTATTTCGGGAATACTTCACAATAGGTTAACATTAAGTGATGCATTAGTTTACGTAAACTAACAAAGAACTGTGTGTTTTCTACAGCATTACAAATATATAGTTTGTTATTTTTAAAGTTTACCGCTGGATTACTAATAATAATAATTTAAAATAACAATTGCGTTAATAATGTTAATGTATGTTATAAAACAGAGTTCTGGTCCTTGATGATGAGCTGGCAATAGCTTTGGTTTATTCACAAATAATTTCACAGATATGACCACATTATTAATCTAATATTAGTATCACTGTGTAGCATGTGAAATGAACATGCCCCTAGTTTTCTGAATGAGGGACTAAGATGCTGGATAGCTTTGTAACACTGCTTATCTTGTTTACGTGCTCCCTTAATGGACATTCAGAAGCAGCTTCACTTCGAAAGGGGAAGTATGCATTCATACTTCCGTTATATTTACACATCCATCTCAGGTAATTGTTGAACCCAAGTTAGATGGTCTTCAGAAGAAAGTCTTCAGAAGATAGTCTTCAGAAGATAGTCTTCAGAAGAAAGTCTTCAGAAGAAAGTCTTCAGAAGATAGTCTCAGGTCTTGAACTGATCAGAGTCGCTGTTGGTTTTAAAGCGCCTTTAAAAACTTTTGAACTTTTACATTCATAATCACTTTATCAAGTCGGGTTACACGTGTGACTGTACAGATGATGAGCTGCATAGTT
Source organism: Chromobotia macracanthus (assembly GCA_036877525.1). NCBI lineage: Eukaryota > Metazoa > Chordata > Actinopteri > Cypriniformes > Botiidae > Chromobotia > Chromobotia macracanthus. The sequence goes on from JAZGTH010000266.1 coordinate 18,310, forward strand.
ATTTTATGTCTCTGCTTTCTACATGGTAAGTAAAACGTGTTTTCTTAGTGCCTGACGTTCGTCAATAAATTACAAACTGTTGCTTATCTAAATCAGACAGATTAGTTGACACCGATTCTGTCATTATTATCTAATGCTCGTGTAAAAGATGATCAGTCAATACGCTTTTTATTTGATTCTGCACGAAACGCGAAAAACTTTTTATAATGACGGTTCATAGAAATCGTCACGTCATGTTTTAACAACAGGATCATCGTAGACTCGATGTCTCTTTCTCTCTTGGGACATTTCCGTGGTGCTTTCATGGCTACGGGAGGCATTTTGAGCTGCTAGAGTCAGTACCGCAGGTCCTTACTGGCTTTAGCTTTCATAGCTCGTTTTCCAACGCATAGCTAGAAACTCATGCATCAGTAAGTGGACACAATGTCCAAAGGAAAGGAAACGTCTCGGTTACATATTTAACCCTCGTTCCCTGAAGGAGACAATTGTCAGCAAATATGTGTGGAAACAAAGAGAAGTAATAATACTGCTGGTTTATTGATTCACAAACAACATACAGCAGTAAAACATCAGCATGTGAATCAGCGTGGTTGTGTGTGAGTGTCCAACAAAACAACAAAACAACACTGTTTCTTCATGTGTAGTTTTACCTTAAAGTGTGATAATCCAGAGCTGAACGAAACAGACAATTAGAGCACCTACTCATGATAAATGTGTCATTTTCTCAAAGATGATCAGGAATGCTAACTATTCATCAATTCAATAATGCATGATTTTGATCTGACAATTTCATAATCTTGAAAAACTTTCTAAAGGAGTTACATTTCTGTTGTTGTGTTCCACAGAACGAATAACAGCATGCAGTAAATAGTGCAAGAATTGTGCTTCTGCAGTAGTAACTTGTAACTTGCCATTAAAAATTGCTGTATAAACACATGGATTTTGAATTGGGCATATAACTGCAGAAGCAACTAATCTTGACTCTGTTCTCCAAGTGTGTTTAGCTGTAAAACAGATGAAGTGAAGCCAGTGTCAGTGATGAAGGGAGAACCTCTTACTTTAAACACTGGTGTTAGTGACTTAAAAGAAAAAGATCAGATCATTTGGTTTCATGGACCTAATGAAACAATAATAGCTCAAGTAAGAGAAAACAAGGCTGTTGCTAAACCTGGACAAGGAGTGGACAAGACAACTGGAGATTTCAACATCAAGAGCACCAGGACTGAAGACTCTGGATTGTATACCCTACAGAAGATCATCAACGGAAAAGTATCATGTGAGAAATTCAAAGTTACAGTCCATGGTGAGTGAATTCCTAAAAATAATGTTTCATTAGCCATTTAGGATTCTTTTTGATAGTTATAGTAATTCAGAGATCATATGTAACAGTGTTGTGACAGAGAGAATAAAGGTGTTTTCTATTTGGAGACAAAGAGATGTGATGACAAAATGATGGAGAGAACCAAAACAAATAATACAAAATATTGAAACAACTCAAGTTCATTGTCTGCACAGTGAATTCTTACTGAACAAATATATAGTGTTTCTGCTCAGAATAAACGAAAGTGAAAAATATTCTAATTGCTGATTAATAAAGATGTGCCATTCACAGGTTGCCCTATGTGATAAATGTCCAGTGTTCAGCACAGGTACAAGAACCTCATGGCACATAAATTGCTTGGCGATCAGGAACCACTGTGGGCCAGTGAGCTGTGGTTAATGGACTTGACTGCATTTGTCCCTTTCAGATGAGTCAGTAAGGAGTAAAGAAAGCATTTTGGTTCCTGCTAGAGAATGACGGGTTGATATCTTTAGTGATAACATGGTTCAGGCAATTTAAGAACTCTACAAAGCAGATCTATTCTTTTAAAGTGTGTTTTCAGCATGTTTCTCTCCACATGGTGAAGAACAGTCAAAAATAACCATGGTGTTACTAGAGTAAAAGTGTAATAACCATGGTTTTTGGTGGTTTGATAAGCATTTTTATTATCATAGTTTCTTTACAAATATCATAATTAAAATATGGTTACTTTAGTGAGACTATGGTAAATTTGTGGTTTTCTAGAATAATCAAGGTTGAACTACAGTTACTGTAGTATACTGTAGATGGTTAATTTAGCAGGATTCATTCTGTCCATATAGAGTTGTGTTGTTGTGGCAAGTTCTGTAGGACTTAAATGTCAGAAAAGACAAAAGGTTGTGACGCCAAGCCGAACTCCAGCCAAAACAGCAGTCAATTCCAAGAAAACAACCAGTTCAGGCAGTGGCCAAGACCAGAGGGGCAGTTGGGCAGGCAAAAGTCAAGAGCCAGAACCACGGTGCAGCCAGAATCAGATCAGCAGGCAGAGGGACAGTTGGGCAGGCAGAGGTAAAAGACTGAGCATTTGGGTGTAGGGAAATGTAGTACAACTATCAGTGTACATTTAACACAGTTCAGGGAAGCCAGGCAGGGTCAGAAACCAGAGAGCCTACCGCACAAACATCAGAGCTCAAGGAGGAGATAGAATCATAATTCAGGGACCTAGAAGAAAGTGGGTGTCAGGAGGGCAGTCTAAGATGGTAGCTGACTGACAGGGTGGTAATCCACAGAGCTGAAATAAGTAGAGACAAATAGTAACAGGGACAGGCCAACACTATAGTACAAGAGTGAGAAGCAGTCAAAACACTGAGGGAGTGCGAGAGAATGTTTATATAATAGTAACGAAAAGAGAGGTGAGATCAGAATAAGTTTTCTCTGGGTATAATATGCTAGTAGCTTTGCAACATTGTTCACTTATGTTGTTTACAAACTCATCATCATCTACTTACCCTCATGCCATCCCAGTTTGTTTCTTCAACTGAAACCCAAACCAAGATATCTAGAAAAAGTCTATTAAATGGATGTGAGTAGGATCCAGAATTGTGATTCCATTATAATTCATTCCATCATAAAATTGATCCAAATGACTCTAGTGTGTTAATAAGTAACATGCACGTTTATATATACATAATATATAAAACAATTTATGAAAATGCTTATAACAAGTAATTGCAATAACATACTGTTATGCAACTTCTTTCTTTAGATTCTTTGGCTCATGCCGAGTTCTACGATACCTAATTTGTCATAATCAATGCTACTTCCTTTTGGCCATTTAAAATTTGTTATCGAACCTACTTTTTTTGAACACTGCGTTTGTCTGATTTGCACAAAATTAGGTATACATCATCTACAGACATTCCTGCCAAAAAGATGTTTGATCAGCCAGTCAGTTCGTACAGCACATCAACGAACGATGCATGCAATAATAGATATAAGACTGTATATTGGCAACTCTTTGGTATATTGACACGAATCATTGTATGTGTCATTGTCACAACATCCTGACCATATTAAAACAAAATTGGTGACAGCTCCACTTAATAGCCAAAAATTATGAATCACTTTATTGAGTTGTAATGGGTTTTACCTGTTTTCTTAAATAACTATTTCTAGTCTTCTGTTTCTTAATCTCATTACTCAAGCTAAGATGCTTCTCTTAGTGCCATTGATGGGCTTGACCCTGTAATTGTTACACAGCTGCACCTTCCTGCATTTCATTTTAAACTAAGTTAAGTTAAAACTAAACTAAATATGTTTTATATTAATCTTTTGTGCTGTTCAGCTCATCTGCCTGTTCCTGTCATTTCCAGAGACTGTTCTTAAAAGTCACTGGAAAGATCATAATTTTCAAAATGTTTGGTGCACTGTTGGGTGAACGTGTCGGAGGGGATGCTGTCCTGGTACAAAAACAACATCCATCTCTCTAATTCTACCACTGGTTTCAATCTGTCTCTGGAGCTGGATTGTCAGGATAACAGCACCTACAGCTGTGTGGTGTCCAATTCATTCACCAACCAAACAAAGCATCTTAACATTAGTGATCTCTGCCAACAACATCCAGGTATGATAATTAATGAGATGATTTTTTTAATGATAGTGATCTAATTACGGGTTATAGAAAAAAGAATATAAATATTTGGATAAGTATATACAGTATATATGTGTATATATAAGTGCATTAGAGGTAATGAGTCATTTCTATAAAATAAAATATGTGACAAAGTATATGTAAACCTGAAGCGGGTCAATGTTGGCCAATCAGAATGCTGTTGGTAGGCACCGCCTACTTGCCAAATGAGCAGACTGCGCAATACCGGAGAAGACGATGTATGAAGATTGAGTGTAGGTGATAAAACGCTTAAGTAAAGAGAAATAATAGCGTGAAAGTTTAAAACTGAAATCTGAAACTTCTTTAAATTGGTTGTAAGGTAGAAAAAGTGGATTTTGTTTTTGCCTGTGACAATTGATCGGATCGGTTGTCGTTGTATCGCTGTGGATTTAATCTCACATGGTCAGGTTTTTTTGTCTGAATGTTTTCATTGATGGCGAGCCAACCCCACCGGACTCTGGAAAGGAAAGGAGGACATTAATCTAATAGGACCAGACAGTATCTGGATTTTCTTTTTTTGTTTTCCTGCTCAAGGTAAACTCTCCTTACATAGAGACTGTCTTCATACGGAACTGAGGACTGAGATAAATAAAGAAGCAACTGATATCAGTGATTAAACAATTGGAACTTGAACATATCGGCGACGTGTGATCATCACAAACTCATTCAACACTTAAAGACTGTAATTTAGAGTTGCTTGAATCTGAGAAAACTTCATCTTACGTAGGAAATTGATCTTTCTGTTGTGTGAAACTGACAGTGTTGATCAGGGCGGTTTTTTCCATTGCAGTGCTGTAATTTACTTAAAATAAATTAAAAGAAAAACACTTCTATTTTATTTCAAGTATTTTATTTTATTTCTAAAAGGGAGAGGCCCCTAGTTAAGAAAAAAAAAAATAAATCAAACCATTCTAATTACTTACCCCAATTGTGGTCTGCTGTCTTCCCTCAGTAATTACCTTATACTTCAAGTTATACAGCCTGTTACATAACATTGGCGAGCCAGCCAGGAGGTGGTGCTGTATTGCTGAGGACAGGCAGTTGCTGAAATCTAGTTGGTGCTCAGACCAATTAATTACTGTCAATATGGATGTAGTTGCCCAGGAAGGTATCAAAATTCCAAATGCTGTAATAGTTAGTGGGGCAACTGGAACAGCAGATGATGGGGAACTAATGAAATTCCTGGAAGAACATGGTTCTATCGCTAGGTCAGTCAACATTCAAAATCCTGAATCTGAGTTTCATCGTGACTTGATTATTGAGTTTGATAGTGCCCGTGCTTTACAGTGTTTAGAGCCCATGTTGCCATACACTTATCAGCTGACCCGTGATCCAAATGTCATTTACATAGTGAAGTCTTTGTCTAGTGTTTACACCCGACAACTGGGGGGTAGTGCTACTAGGTCTTACCTGAAGGGGTTAAAAGAAATTGCAACACTTAGTGGGGCAAATTTTGAAGCAATGTTAAGTGAAATGCTGACAGAATTGAGTGCTGTAGTTCTTCCGCGAGCACTACACCTGATGCTGTTGATGAAAACCCTAGACCCTCTGGTCAAGATTCAAGCAAAGCAAACTCAGTTATCTCGCAGCCTTGTCAAGAAGGGACCCAGCCAGTTCACCCTTCTCATCATGTGGCGGACACTCAGAGGTTGGTTGTTGAACATGTGGTGAGGGGTGGAGGAGCTATTGCTCAGGTGCACGCACCTATGAGACTCAGATTGTTTTCTGGGAGAAAGCCTCGACGCATCAACGAAACAGATTATGACACATGGCGTTCTAGTGTTGATCTTATTCTGAAAGATCCTGCAATATCTGATCTTCATGGGTCAAGGAAGATCCTGGACAGTCTTTTGCCCTCAGCTGCTGATGTTATTAAACACTTGAGTACTGACCCTGTTACGTCAGCTTACCTGCAGTTGCTAGATTCTGCTTTTGGTACAGTAGAAGATGGTGACAAACTTTTGCTAAATTTATGAATACTTTGCAAGATTCTGGGGAGAAACCTTCAGGTTACCTGTATAGGCTTCAGGGAACTCTGGGTGTAGCCATTAAGCGGGGTGGCGTTTCGGCCAGTGAAGCAGACCAGCATCTCCTGAAGCAATTCTGTCGGGGCTGCTGGGATGATGGTTTAATTGCTGACCTGCGATTGGCGCAACAACGAGATGATCCTCCTTCTTTTGCCCAGCTGTTATTGATGTTACATACTAAGGAGGATAAACACGCTGTGAAAACCATGCGCATGAAACAACATCTAGGTAGTACTAAGCAGCGTGCAATAATGCACACCCAGAGGACCTGGGTATCTGATGAACCTGAGGAAACTACAGCCTCTAATGTGCTGTCATTGGCAACAGAGGCTAAAGAGCTAAAAAAAACAGATTTTTAAAAAAACAGCCACTCTACAGAGTCAGCTAAGCGAAACTTACCTCTAAAGCTGAGGCCCCAAAGAAATCTGCACCACAAGCTATCGATCGGAAAGCTTCTGTTACAGAGAAAAGTAGTAAGCAGAGTGCCATACCCACGATGCCTGTGAATCGTAAACAAACTGACAAACCCAGGCCGTGGTATTGCTTTAAATGTGGGGAGGATGGCCATATTGCTTCCTCCTGTGAGTCAGAGCCCAACGCAGCACTTGTGGCTGAAAAGCGTAAACTTCTCAGGGAGAAACAGTCCCAGTGGGAGTCTCAAAATGACGTCCCAAAGGGTGCTTCAAACTAGAGTCAGTTCCTGTTGTGGGACGACCAGGGACTGAAAAACCTAAGTGTCCCCCTAAACCCAAAGCCTCCATACAAAGCCACAGTTCCAGCATGGAAATTGCCAAATTACCTAAAGGGTTGATTGGTGAAAAATGTATTGCACAAGTTACTATTTCAGGGCAAGAATGCAACTGTTTAATTGACCCCGGCTCACAAGTCACCACAATTCCTTTATCTTTCTATAAACAATGTCTTTCAGAATACCCTATCGGTTCTCTTTCTGACTTGCTGGAGGTTGAGGGTGCGAACGGTCTTTCTGTGCCCTATATTGGGTGCATAGAATTGAATGTGACTTTTCCTGCAGAGTTCATTGGTACAAGTGTTGAAATACCCACTGTTGCTTTGGTAGTCCCAGATCCAAAGTCTCACACCATGCCTTTAGTCCTGATAGGGACAAACACTTTAGACACCCTTTACGAGGAACACTTGAAAGTGAGCTCTACGACTTTCCAACCTTCTTTGTTTGGCTACAGAGCTGTCCTGAATAACCTTAGATTGCGGCACAAATACGGCACAACTGGTGTCCTCGACCATGTAAGGTTGAGGGGCAAGGTGCCAGAAGTTATGATTGCTGGCCAAACTGTCGTTTTAGAGGGCACTGCCCACATGCTTGGGTTTTCAACTGATAAGTGGGTTGTAGTGGAACATCCCTCCATATCTTCTTTACCTGGAGGAATTGTAATAAGGAGTTGTTTACTCACCCTTCCTGCTAGGCAATCTAACCATCTTCCGGTGGTTCTCACAAATGAGACCGATCATGACATCACAATTCCACAGAGATGTGTCATTGCAGAAATCCATGCGCTGGATTCAGTGCTTTCTTCTAACGCTGCCATCTCTAAACCTTCTCAAAGTAGTGAGCACACAGTGGTCAAAGAGGAAAAGTTCACTTTCAATTTTGGTGATTCTTCACTATCGCAAGGAGTGGAGAGATCGAATCACCAAGAAGCTTTGTGAGTTGCCCGAGGTCTTTGCTCAACACGATCTGGATTTTGGACACACACAGAAAGTGAAACATTGTATTAAATTACATGATGAAACGCCAGTTAAGCAGAAAGCCAGACCAATTCACCCAAGAGACATTGTAGCAGTAAGAAAACACCTTCAGGAGCTTCTTTCGAGTGGAGTCATATGTGAGTCAGAATCCCCTCTTGTCACCAATAGTGGTAGTCAGAAAGAAAAATGGTGATGTACGACTTTGTATAGATTATCGGAAGCTAAATCTTCAAACAATCAAGGACGCATATGCTTTGCCGAACCTAGAAGAAACATTTTTTTAGCTTTAAATGGTTCAAAGTGGTTCACTGTTTAAGACCTGAAATCTGGGTACTACCAGATTGAAGTTGCAGAAGAGGACAAGCCCAAAACCACCTTTGTGTGTCCCCTGGGGTTTTGGGAATTTAACCGGATACCCCGGTGTCCGCAGGAAAGCTTTGCCACAGAATAGTGCACCCTTAGTAAATATTCAGGCCACAAGACCTTTACAGCTTGTTTGTATGGATTTTCTCTCTCTTGAATTTGACAAGAGTAACACTCGTGATATCTTGGTGATTACTGATTTCTTTACAAAATATGCTGTGGCCATACCAACGCCAAACCAAAAAGCAAGAACTGTCGCAAAGTGCTTATGGGATTCAGTTCATTGTGCATTATGGTTTTCCTGAGCGGTTACATAGTGACCAAGGACCAGACTTTGAATCCCATACCATCAAAGAACTTTGTACAATTGCTGGGATCCAAAAAACAAGAACAACGCCATATCATCCTCGAGGAAATCCTGTGGAGAGGTTTAACAGGACCTTGTTAAATATGCTTGGGACATTGGAAGGAAAAGACAAGAGCCATTGGAAGGATTTTGTTAAACCTTTGGCCCATGCATATAGTTGTACTAAACATGAATCCACAGGATTTTCCCCATATGAGCTGATGTTTGGCCGCCAACCACGGTTGCCGCTTGATCTTGCTTTTGGATTACCTTGTAAAAACAGTTCACAAATATCTCATTCACAGTATGTTCATCAACTGAAGTCTCACTTACTAGAGAGTTATGAGCTTGCTTCACGTAATGCACAGAAAATTGCTGAAAAGAACAAATTCGGTTCGATAAACATGTGACCAATTCAACTTTGGAAGTAGGAGATTGTGTGTTACTGAAGAACGTCCGTATCCGTGGGAAACAAGTTAGCAGATAGATGGGAGTCTGAAATCTATGTTGTTGTAAAGCAAGCTGCCAACTTACCGGTTTACACTGTTCACCCGGAGACAAAAGATGGTCCGCTTCGCACTCTTCATAGGGATCTTTTGCTTCCTTGTGGGTTCCAACCTGGTTCTGAAATCCCAGACCAAGTTGTGAGTAAACCTACCACAAGACGTAGGACTCCGCTGAATCCTAATTTGCAAAACCTTGAGAGTCCAGATTCTGTTTCTGAGATGATGAGATTCTTGATCCAGTATGCGGTGAATATCCTACCTATGAAACAAGGATCACTATTGTTCATGAAGTTCTCAAGCAAAATAATCTGAGGGAAGACTCTCCCAACTTTGAGTTCATCTATTCACCTCCAGCAGATGATGCAGTTCTAGAGAATCAGAGTAGTGACTTACTTGTAGATATTTCAGCACAGGCTTTACCTACCGAAGATGTAGGAGAATACTTACCTGATGTTCCAGAAACCGTTGAAGGAAGTTGTGTCCCAGAAGCAACATCGGTTAGTGACGAAGAAAAAGCTGAAAATGCAATGCAGTGAACAGAGTCAAAATTCAGATGTAGAGGAGAATGAGGTTTCAGGAGACTTACCCAGAAGGTCTTCATGACAAAGAGAGAAACCTAAAATACCTAAAATATTTAGCCCAATTGTGGTCTGCTGTCTTCCCTCAGTAATTACCTCCTACCTCCGTAGCGGAACACAGTGATCTTCTGATTTGCACATTTGTCCAAATAGGCAAAAATAAATAATTATACTTCAAGTTATACAGCCTGTTACAATAGCTTTGTCCCTCTTTCTTTATGAAAGAGTGTGCTAACACAAAGTCTCTAAAGTCACATGTAAGTGAGTGGTGGGAGGTTGTATTGACAGTATTAACTAAGACAAGTTCCCTAAACACAATCTCAGAATTATTTTTATATGTTGTTGTTTTTACATAATAAAATAGGTAACAAGGGTCATACTGGCTTGATATTGCATCACAATGGTAAAACAGTGTGTAAATGTGCAGTGCAACATAGCCAAAGCACATGTGCACAGGACATCAATTCTTGAACAGTACATCAAGGTTTGGGTCATAAATATTATTAATGTGACCACACAGTCTAGGAAGTTTATGTATCAATTTTGCATTATGTATCTCTTGTGCTTTCAGCTCTGATCTCAGATCTGCCTGTTCCTGTTCAAGGATTTTCAGGAATGCTAACTATTTGCTAACTAACAAAATTCAATTATGCCTGATTTTGATCTGAAGATTTTTGAGTCTTGAACTTGAACTGTTTTCCATTTTCTTTAGTTGTGATGTTTGAGTCGAGATGCATACATTCCTAATTTATATTATATAGTAGATCTGTTGGACTGACTCTGTAAGATTCACTGTAGTTTCATTGTGTTTCGGTTAAAGTCAGATGTGGAATGACCAGTTACTAATGACTGTCTCTCTTTCTCTATTACAGAAGCTCAAAGTGCTGGACTGTGGTACGTGGCTGTACTTGTGCCGTCTCTGTTTGTGGCTGTTTTATTGTACATAAAGAGTAGACGAAGGTGTAAGTACTAATTACTCTATAATGTAGATGTGCAAAAGTCTGTACACAAACAGCAAAGAAGTTGCATTTATTTTATCTATTACCCAAGATGATTTGACTATTTACTGATTGTAAAGCAGTGATTCACAGCTGATGGTCTGTCCTAACACAGTTAAGGAGAAAAGGAAAAGCAATGTTAACTACAAATAATTAAATATATTAAAAATTAAATATATAAAAATATATAAAAAAATAAATATATAAATTAAATATAATTAACTATATAAATACTTATTACAAGGAAAGCAAAATAAATAGGCTGATATTCTACATGGTCTTAAGCTTTGGGAAAAAATGGGAAAAATTGTTTCAATGTTTTACTGTTGACATTCTACAGACTGACATTGCTGCATCGTGTGTAGAGAGCAGAAGATTGTCAACATGCCAGTGAAATGTAACAGATAAAGTGAGAACATAACAAACAACAATATAAAGAACAGAAAAAAAGAGAGAAAATAGTTTTACTGTAGCTTTATTCTGTTTGGGCAGTTAAAGATTTTGCTAAATCAGGTTTAAGTCTAAAAAGTCTAAATCCTAAAACCTTGGAGATCTTAAAGACCTGATGAGACTTGACAGATAATCCAATTCAAAAGTTACACACTCTTAGTTCTTAACATCATCTCAACCATCAATTAATGTTTGTATTTAAATAAACACCAATATAATTTTTTTGCACAGGTCAAAGTTCTGTTGAAGAAATAGAGCTAAGAGAATGTAAGACTGAAATCTTCTACATTCAGTCTCTTTGCATTTTAATAGCACAAATCAAAATTTCAGATAGCTGATCAAATTACAATCTGTTTTTCTTTTACCAGTCATGCCTGTTCAGCAGGGAGATCTACACAACTGTACGATATCATACTGTTTTATTGCTGAATGAAATCTTTGCATGTTTATTTGTAGGTGTTTTTTGATTTCTGTATTTTCAAACATTCCACAGAAAACGGACCTTGAGGAGTCAGAGTCACAGAAGAGAGAATTTACAGAAGACGCCGCTGATGAATTGTCACCAGACCTGAAAAACAATTGTTACATGCAAAGATGTATTTATTGTTGTAACAATTGTGTGTTGCACTGTAGTCTGGTTGCTTTCTGTTTACCTCTGTGTCTCCTGTTCTCCTCTGGCTCCTCCCACACTTTTACTCAGGCAGGTAGCTGATTGCACCCACAGCTTCACCTGCTTACCAACCAGGAGAGAAGCAGCATTAAAGCAGAGCACAACACTTCACTGACAAGAATCTTTCTTCAAAGCTTGATCTGCCCAGGCCAGCTGGTGAAGCTGTGGTGCAACCTTTGTGGAATTGTATGACTGTTTGCATTTTCTTCCTCTTTTGTTTCAAATGCTGTTGCTTTAGTTGCTAACTATTGAATGTATTAGTTCAGAGCATCATTGTCTAGTTGCTCTTTCTGCTAAATATCTGAGCCTTAAAGCGCTGTTGCTTTACTGTTACCTGCCCCAGTCTACAATTTTGCAATTGTACAGCTACCTTATTTCTTTGTTTTTCAACTTAAGCTGTTATTATATTTGTTTTTGTTGTTGTATTGCTTAATTATTTGGGAACTGTAGGAAGGCGGGCACCCTTTTTGTGTAATCCCGTTTTCTCCTGGTTTGTGGTTAGAAAGGCAGTGAGTTTACATCTGTTGAGGGTTTTCTTTGAGAGATTTGGTAAGACGTTAACCACCCAGGGTATGTTAAACTTTTGTTGATTTTGGTCCAGCCCTTCTGAAGTCTCTCAATAAATGAAGTCTTTAACAGATTTATTAAAAAGGAACCGGGTGTTGTTGTGGTGCTGTGGCAGGACCCAGACAAATGCTCTTAAAACCCTTAACTTTGTTACGTTCTGCTAAAACTACCCCTTTTTTTAAACATGTCAGATTATAATTACAAGTTATTTTATTTATGGGATAAAGACACTGTCATCACTGATCACCAGTTTATTTTTGAATGAAAAATGTAGAATTTGCTTGACATGTTGAGTTGACTTACACAACAGTATCTTTTCATTCATAACTGCAATACAAAAATACAACTTTCCTAACCAGAAGGTTTTTCGAAGTTACTAATAAAGATAATGTCATTTTAATAGTTATGTTTTAATTTGGCTAGTACAACATTTTAAAAAATTAAAAACGTGAATCGGTCAAGCGTTTTTTAGCATTTTTTGCTAAAGCCCTACCAGCATTATGTTGTGTTTTGAATAATGGTGTAATAAGAAGACTTCCTAACTAGAATAACCAGCTAGACTTTAGGGTGAACCACCATCAACCAGCTTCAAAGCCACGGTCAGCAGAGGAGGAGGACACAGGATCTGTGAGGGGCGGTTGTATATTTTATGGCTGTCTGCAACAGACTGGAAAATTGTGACAATAATGCAATAAATTGATGCAATACTTATTCATCACCAGCAGAGGATGCTATTTGAACAAAGTAGCTAATATTAACAAAACAGAAATTCTTATTAAAATTGACACAAACATGACAAAGGTTGTAAATACTTTTGTACATGTGTTCTTTTTCGTTTTCGATTCTTAATAAATTTGCAAAGATTTCAAACAAACTTCTTTCACATTGTCATTATGGGGTATTGTTTTTTGTGGAAAATAATGAATTTGATCCATTTTGGAATAAGGCTGTAACGTAACAAAATGTGAAAAAGGTGAAGTGCTGTTTCCAGATGTACTGTAATGTTTAGTTACAACTTACAACAAAATGAACTTTAGTAGCCATGCATATCCCCTATAGACTTTAAGACCATAAGACTTTGTTATTCAACATCGTCTAATACACGGCATGGGTTTAGAGAGAAACCATTCCTAACTAGTGTTGGCATGTTGACATTGTCCCCTCTTTAGTAATATTCTCATCTTTTTGGATCTTCAGATGCTGACCTTTATTATGCTCACCAGACTCTCTAAACTGAGTCCAACTGCTGTGGCACAGAGACTAGACAGGCTAGTGGAACCACTTAATGTTATTTAAACATATCCAGTCATCAAGAATATACAGATCATACTGGGATAATTTGAATATGTGTTTACTTAATTTTGCCTTCATATTTTAATTCATCGTAGGAATTTGTTTCAGAATTTTATTTTACACAGTATATTGACACAATAAGAATTGAATAGAAAATTAATTTATAAAAACAACCCTGATCAAAAGCTGTGTGATGTTATCTTGATTGTACCCTGTTATCAATAACTGTTTTTATGTTTTGTGATAGTTGTTCATGAATCCCGTATTTGTGCTGATTTCTTAAACTGTCCACTGGCCTTCAAACATTCTTTGCTTTTCCATCTTCTGCACATTTGACACCTTTCCAAAAAGCTCCACTGCACTGGGCAATTAATAAACAGCTATGTGGTTTAACCCTTTAGTGTTAAACCACATAGCTGTTTATTAATTGCCCAGTGCAGTGGACTTACATTATCACAAATGTTTCCAGATATTTGGAAATTCAGAGAAATTCACAATTTTAGATTACTCAAGTTGCCACAATTTGAATGTGCCCTGACCTGAAATTTATCTTTATCTTTAGTCTTTACTATTAATACTTTGGAACCATTATAACCATTAATACCATTATAAACTGGAGTTTATATACTGTGGCTTAATTAGAGTCAGGTACAGGAGGACATAATCAATCCCAGGTATGGGGCATTATGGGAAATGTAGTCCGAATCATAAGTTAATACTCTGGAGACGGTTCCCTCTGGTGGAGCAGAGACCTCCTCCATAACAATCACCACCCACTAAACCAATCACAGTCCAAAAAAACATTGTATAAACTCAAATAGAGTTTATACAAGCTCAACCAACAAACTATATTCAGAGAGTCAGAGAGATGACCTATATCTTTTCAGTCCTAAATTGTTCTATTCTTCATCACAATGGTAATCCCTGTTTGTAACCACAAACTTTATAAAATAACAACAGAACACAATACTAAACATTCCTTTCTCATCTAGATTAAAACTGCGTAATAACACTTTATTTATGTACATTATCCGCTTCCGTGCAAAGCATTCTGTGAACTGAAAATCCTCAGCCCAGTTTCAGCAATGTTTAACACCACAGAAATCATTAGTTATCAAGCTGAGTAATAAAGTTATTAAGCCAATTTCATTGAGTTACCACAACTTAAATATTGTTTGAAACAAATAAACATAGATTTTTAAGTTTACATTAAATACAATATTAATTTTGTCAGCACAACTCATCAAAGTAAAGTTTAACACTTAACACATCTTTTAATTAAATCAATAAGTTATTTTTTATTTTTAACTTGCAATAACGTATTAAATTAAGTAGTGCTAATAGAATGCAGTAAATGCATTTCTCAAAACAATTCATACAAACAACACCATACAATTGAGTATCTGTAACTTGCTCAGAATCCTCAAATCCTTTCTTTAAGTAAATATTTATAATGTTTACATATTTTACATATATTTGGTATATTTCAATACATTCTCTGAGCACTACAATTCTGATCCTGTGCACTTGTGCACGTGTTTTATAATTTCCCTACATGCAAGTCTTTCAGTGCCGAATAATGAATGAATGGGCCCAAGTTAATGTGATAATGTGGATGTGTGAAGCTTATAGAGTAAAAGGAGACTGTGTGACTCTGAGACTTTAAGAGAAGCAGTTGAATTATGATGTATGTAGAGCCGGATATGTAGGAGACATTTTTGTAAGAGCTCATTTTTTGTCTTTTGTGAATCTAACTCTGTATTTTTCTGTTTTTTCTAACCTTTATTTCTATTTTTTTTTATTTTACATGAAGGATAATGGACTGAAGGAATGTGTTATTGCAGGCAGAGAGACATTCTAAGATATTAACAGAAACAAGAGGAATGAGTAATCATTTATAGAAAGAATCTTATGTAGACACTGCAGGAATAAAGTACGATTTAACAGTTGAGAGAAAAGATTGGCATTTATCACAGTTGGCAGAAGTACAGAAAAAGAGTGGCTGTACAGAAAGTGTTGCAGGGTGAAAAAGTGAGGGGAATATTTAAATGAAGTTTACTCCTATAACTTCAATAGAGTCTACAAACCAAAATTATTGGAAACACTGTCAATGAGTGTTAAGACACCAATTTTTAA
>JAZGTH010000078.1:0-275000 GCA_036877525.1 Chromobotia macracanthus
GACCTAACCCTAAATTAACCTCTGGATTGACCGATGGTGGGGGGCTTTGGGGGCTTCTGGGGCTCTGCGCTTGGGCCTCGTTTAGTGCGGGCGCTAGTGGTGAGAAGGCCCGCATAACCGGGCCCGGTCCTCGGGACTGGGCTCTGACTTACATACCTAATCCAGCCTGTGCCTCTCCACTGACCCCGTACCCTTTCGGCCTTGTGCGCTTGGCTCTGCGGGCCCTCTGGCCTCCCTTTCCTTTGGTTGATCCCTAACTAATGCGCTATTTGATGTAAACTCTTTACATTTATGCGTTTTGTGGTTTGGGCCTTGCAATACACCTTCATGCGTAACATTGAGGCCTCCCATTATCTTCTGGAATTTTCTTTAGTACTATTTGTCTTATTTTTCCAACATTCCAGACTCACTTTCATTCTAGATCCATTCGGTTTAATCTAACATGGTTTATTTTATCTAGTTCGACCTTGTTATACCTTCTAAAATACTATTTCATGGTTACAATTCCAGCAAAAAATATATCATTGGCCATTTTATGCCAAAATTCGCTTTATTATACAATTTTGACAGTTTATAAGGATTTTACCACCATAGGGACGTCAAATTGTACACAAATAAATAAATTTTTCCACTTTATTTTTACTCAAAGTATTATTTACGAATATTTTCAGGAATATTGGACACTAGACATAGTTGGATTTATATTTTATCATGGATTTATGTTTATTTCAACATTTATTTGCTTACGGAGACTAAAACATCATTTTTTATTAAAAAACATTTTATTAAAAACATTTCCATTCAAAACAACTCATTTCTTTCTTCAATAATCACAAAAAGTTCATTAAAACATTTTTACCAAACATATTTTCATTTAAAACCACTCTTTTTCATACAAAAAATTATTTCTTTACTTTCATTAATTTTCTCCTTTACAAAAATATTTTTACTTATAGTATTTTCATCATTTAACATTTCTAAAAAAGGTTTTACAACCAACTAAAATTTCTAAATATTTTTGCTGAGTCATTTCATATACGCTCATTTCACAGCACATAGTCTATCACAGCTCACACCATTTTCTCTTGCACTGACAACACCAACTTTTGTTCCCGTGATATCTTCTTTGATTTTCAGTGTTTTCACGTTTTAAACCGTTTGATTCTGCCTGAAGAAGGTACGGTTCAGTACCGAAACGCCGCGACCAGTCAAACGGTGTTGTTGTTTTTTATTTTTCTGAATTTGTTTAAGTTGATTTGTTTATTTTCGGATGGATTCGGTGTCGAGGCGGTAGACAGAGAGAGATTCTCCACGCTCCACGCCTGAGACTCATCTCCGATTTCCAGATCGGCTCTTTCAAACCGGATTAGGGAAACACAACAACGTGAACGTGATTTTCATCACGAACCTTTGCAAATGATCTGGATGATTATGTGAATGCTCCAAATGTCTATTCAAGACTCCAAACACGTGAGTTCATCGAAAATTACAAGACGTGAATAAACAGACAGATCATTTTCGGAGAGATAGACCAATTATCTCTTTAGATAGATTTGATCGTGCTCTGTCCCGCAACACACGTTTTGTCTCTCCATCCCATTTGATGTCAATGGATGATGATTTACATGATCGACCAGATCTGTTATTACAAAACAATACACGAAAACGCGATCGAAGCTAAACGTAAACGCAGCTCTCAGCTTCTGATTTCGACTTAGAGTTTAACACTGATTATGCTCCGCTAACTGAACGTGAGCATCTTACCGACGACCGCTTATTTTACTGAACGTGACTATTCTACTACAGAACGCGACCAATTTACAGAACACGATTATTATAGATCCAATGCATTTGCTTCGGATCAGACCGTGATACTAATAGATCCTTGGATGCCTCGGTCACTCTCTTTTCCCAATTTTAGACGCCCACCCCACGTGGTCGCTTTTTCCATTCGAACACTCCAGAGCTGTTTCATTTCACCGCTTGGGAAGAAAACCAAGTGAAAATCAAACCACTTCAAATAACACTAGCCTGAGGGGAAATTATCAAAACCGCTTTCTTTTCTGGGGGATCTCGAATCGAGAGTAGTCCGAATGGACCCCAGCGAGCCCCTAACAACCCGAGATACATACCAGCGCCTCGTTTAAAGACCGCTATTAAATTCATGTATGATCTTATACGGGCGATACACCACCTCAGTAAGGTTACTACTAAAATTGAGAATAACTCCCCAGTGACGCTCAAGAGGCTCACACAATTTTTGACAAACACAATAAAACCAGCTTTCCCCAACGACAGAGTATTACAGCTGTTAGATGGGAATGCTAGAAATTGGTCTTTCAATGCGCAGCTCATACTTGAACAACATTACGACGAGCCAATTGAACGCATTATTCGTGATCTTAAAGACCACACCGACGATCTGATTGGTCGCATGCCTTCGAGGTGGCTACGAACTGGGCTGATAGAAACTTTGGGGTCAGGATCACTAAAGAGACGATCCAACAGGCTGAAGCTTTAATTACAGCCGAGATTTCTGAACCACGACACGGACTACCCCTCTGCTGCGAACAAAGCCCAAAGGTCAGCTACATCACCACAACCGCGTACATACGCCCAGGTGGTGGCTGGTTCGCCACAACAGAGACCCGTGTCTGTACTGCACTCCCAGGTTCCAGTCGACACCCAGTCACGAACCTTAGATGCTCAGATTCAAACTTCTCCTACGACAAGGGGAGAGTTCAGCTCTGCTCAACCACCCACTCAAAATAGAGAGGGATCTGTTGGTGAGGGAATCTTCCTCTCATCACTTTTACGCCTTGGAGCCCACACCGCTGAAGGGCAGCTTCTTCGAACGGGACTGTTCAGCCCATACAGGTTGCTCAGTCCCACCCATTGGAGCAACGAACTCCCCGCACGCTCGTCGACTTGTTGTTCCCAAGGTAGTGGAGCCTGTGCCTACAGAATCTGCCAACACCGAAAGTGCAGAGGCAGTTGCAACGACTCGCACGGTCATCAAAGACGCCACCCGTGCCGGGTACATTCGCGCAGCTTGCACGAGAAGGACCTAGTGCAGCACGCGACTATTATTTCTTCTTCACCTCCTTCCCCCGCTCCAAGTAGTCGGAGGATTCAGGTGCCTCGCTTAGGGGCCAGTTCAGGACTCCAGCAGCTACAACCACTCCTCATCCGGTTCGAGCCTGCATTTTATGGAGTCTGATCATTCATATGACTCAATTGCAGTTTTGTCGCCTTATCACGCTTTCCTAAGGGAACACGAGGCTTTCCCAGCCTCCACTCCAAAAGAATCCACTTTGAGCCCGGGTATCCCGCAATCTAGTGGTGGGGAGTGGATCCTGTTCTTCCACCTCCTTCCACCTCCGCTCCACTTGAGCCCGTACAGGCCCCCTTCGATTGAAATAGACCTCACTAGTAGTTCTCCTAGCACGGTTGGTGCACCCAAACGTCACGCTAATACGACCCGAAAATGTTGATTGAATTTGACCATTAACAAAAATATGTGATACTGGGTGACTCCAACGCTAGATTTCCAAATTCCAGAATCCAAACGCACAGATAGATGCGTATCCTGAGCTACTTCAGCACGCCGCCACCCTTATTCAGAAGGCCGTTGTTGTCGTCTCAACCCGAAAGTAATACTCTCTTTCGGTCTTAATAATCGCGCCAGAGATTTCATATTTCGGCCGTTAAGGAGATACAAAGGGCGTATAAAACAGCTCATGACAGGTTTCCGGATGCTGAGATCTTTGTCCCGATCATCAATTTTGCCAGAGTCCTCCCTTTGGTGGAACGACTCATGTTGGAGCAAATTAATACTTACATTCAGAAGCATTGCCAGTGCATTCCGTCCCCTCCCGCTTCTGATTTGCTGGTAGAGGATGACGGTATCCATTGGAGACCGCCCACCGCCAAGTCAATGTTGTTACACTGGGCCAGATATTTAAACTGCCTATTGAACTTAGCCGCAACACAGGCGAGACAACCTCATTGTTAATTTATCAAAACGCTTCGCCCACTCCGAGCCAAATGTCTCTGCTCGCAAAGGGTCTTTCGCTCATTCCGACCCCGACCGGTTTCAAAACAAGAAAGAAGGAGCTTTTATGCGACCTTCAAGCATATCATCGCAGACTCCAACTTGAGGTATATTTTGAGGGTAAAAAATCACAAAAGCAAAACTTCCATTTGTCGGTCCTTCGGAGTGGGACTCTTCACTTTCCAGCCTCCCCATAATATCAGACAAATTGTCAGAGCCGACTATTATGCGTTTAATCATCTTAACTGGGGACAGGAGGTTAGACATAACTTAATCCTCGAGCTGAGACACAGGCTCTCAGGGAATTACGTCAGAACGAACAGATTGTAATAAAACCTGCTGATAAGGGCAATGCGGTCGTTATCATGGACAGGACTCAATATATCTGGGAGGGACGAGACAACTCGATGCGAAGGACTATTATCGCCCTTTTGACGAGCCCATGTACCCCCAGACGTTGTCAGAGATTAAGCGCCTTTTGGAGGAGATGTGCCATCGAAAGTAATCAGTCCCAAACAGAGGAGGTATCTCCTTGGTGATGAGAATCCCAGACCTAGGAGATTTTATCTTCTACCAAAATCCACAAAGATCCCAAATCGTGGAGCGCACCTCACGAGATTCCGCTCGGGTCGTCCTATTGTTTCTGACTGTGGCAGCGAGACATATTTTACGGCAGAATTTGTGGAACACTTTCTAAGTCCGCTCTCACAGAAACATTCGAGTTACATTAAGGACACCTATGATTTTCTTTGATAAAATCAGACAATTGAAAATTCCCCAAGACGTCGCTATTTTTACCATTGATATAGACAGCCTCTATACCAATATTGAAACCGATTTGGGTTTGGAGGCTGTCAGAAAGACCTTGACAAGTTCCCGGACTCCAAACGCCCCGAGGAGTATATCTCAAACTCCTTAAAATCAATTTGACCCAAAAATGATTTTGAATTCGACTCTAAATTTTATCTCCAAATTAAAGGAACCGCGATGGGGAAAACTTTTGCGCCATCTTACGCTAATATTTTCATGGCACAGTGGGAGGAATCCGCTTTGTCCTCCTATCCTCTTAAACCCCTTGTTTTTCTTCGCTTCTCGACGACATTTGGGGTGTCTGGACCTATTCGCGTGTTGATTTTATTCGCTTTGCTTAACATTTAAATAACTTCCAATCCTCGATTAAAATAAAATATACTATAGACTCCCGGGAGGTTAATTTTCTAGATGTCACGACGACAAGGGCCCGGAATTCATGGAGACGAGTCTCCTGACTTCCGGGTGTACTTCAAGGAAACGGACACACACTCACTTCTTCACAAACACAGTTTTCACCCCAAACATACTTTCAGGGCCATAGTCAAATCTCAACTACTCCGTTTCCATAGGATCTGTTCTGAACCTGCTTGTTTCCTCGATGCTACCAAAACTTTATTCACCGCTCTATAAGCTGGGTATTCGAGGTCTTTTTACGACAAATTCTTAGAACTTTTCGGGACCCTAAACCGTCGTTACTATCAGAATCCACACCAAGGACCAAAATTATTCCCTTGGTGTCGCACTTCTCAAGCCAAAGCCTCCAACTAAATCTGGCGATCAAAGCGAACTTCACAAAATTTCTTTCAAGGCCAAATTTTCTCCAACACCACAAGCCTATAGCTGCATACAAAAGGAACAAAACCTAGGAGACATATTGGTTCATAGCAAACTATCTGCACCGATTATTAAGAGCCGAAGTAGTTCTCACAAATATTTTTCTCCGCAGCTATGCGTGCATAGTAGGTCCACGGGCCGAGTCTTTCGCCTTCAACGCTTGTTGAACTCTCGAGTTTGCAATTGCATCTATCTCATTTTCTGTATCAAATGTAGACGGCAATATGTGGGCCAAACTAAAAATGATCTTTCCAGCCGCATATATCAACATACCTACAATATTAGACACAAAATCGAAAAGCGTCGATATTTAGTCCAACATTTTTTGACCCACGGTTTGTCGCCTTTACGCTTCTTGGGATTACAGGCGGTCCCTTCGTGGTCTTTAAGTGACCGACTGAAAACTGAAAGACTTTGGATTAAACGCCTTGATACAATTTATCCCAGAGGCCTCAATGAAGCATAGGACCGAAATTCATCTCGACAACCCAACCACAACCACAACGGACCCTAAACCTCACACGCCCAAACCTAACTTCATAAAACCTCACAGAACATAAACCTAGTCAAACTAAACCTAGACAACTTAAACCCAACCATAACTAACCCTAAACCTCACAATCCTAAACCCAAATAAAATAAACCTAAACAACGCAACCCCAATCACAACTAACTCTAAACCTGACAGATTAAGATTTCAACAAACTAAACCCAGACAACCTTACCCCAACTATAACTAACCCTAAACCTCACAGACCTAAAAATCTAACTAAATTCAACCTAAACAACTCAACCCCAACCATAACTAATCTTAAACCTCACAGACCTAACCCTAAATTAACCTCTGGATTGACCGGGATGGTGGGGGGCTTTGGGGGCTTCTGGGGGCTCTGCGCTTGGGCCTGCTTGGGTGCGGGCGGCCAGTGGTGAGAAGGCCCGTGCATAACCGGGCCCGGTCCCTTTGGGGACTGGGCTCTGGACTTACATACCTAATCCAGCCTGTGCCTCTCACTCTGACCCCGTGCCCTTCGGGCCTTGTGCGCTTGGCTCTTGCGGGCCCTCTGGCTCTCCCTTTCCTTTGGCTGATCCCTAACTAATGCGCTATCTGATGTAAACTCTTTACATTTATGCTTTTGTGGTCTGGGCCTTGCAATACACCTTCATGCGTAACATTGAGGCCTCCCATTATCTTCTGGAATTTTCTTTAGTACTATTTGTCTTATTTTTCCAACATTCCAGACTCACTTTCATTCTAGATCCATTCGGTTTAATCTAACATGGCTTATTTTATCTAGTTCGACCTTGTTATACCTTCTAAAATACTATTTCATGGTTACAATTCCAGCAAAAATATATCATTGGCCATTTTATGCCAAAATTCGCTTTATTATACAATTTTGACAGTTTATGAGGATTTTACCACCATAGGGACGCTAAATTGTACACAAATAAATAAATTTTACACTTTATTTTTACTCAAAGCATTATTTACGATTATTTTCAGGAATATTGACACTCAGACATAGTTGGATTTATATTTTATCATGGATTTATGTTTATTTCAACATTTATTTGCATACGGAGACTCAAAAACATCATTTTTTATTAAAAACATTTTATTAAAAAACATTTCCATTCAAAACAACTCATTTCTTTCTTCAATAATCACAAAAGTTCATTAAAAACATTTTTACCAAACATATTTTCATTTAAAACCACTCTTTTTCATACAAAAAAATTATTTCTTTACTTTCATTAATTTTTCTCCTTTACAAAAATATTTTTTACTTATAGTATTTTCATCATTTAACATTTCTAAAAAAGGTTTTACAACCAACTAAAATTTCTAAATATTTTTGCTGAGTCATTTCATATACGCTCATTTCACAGCACATAGTCTATCACAGCTCACAATTCATTTTCTCTTGCACTGACAACACCAACTTTTGTTCCCTCGTATATCTTCTTTGATTTTCAGTGTTTTCACATTTTAAACCGCTTGATTCTGCCTGAAGAAGGTACAGTTCAGTACCGAAACGCCGCGACGAGTCAAACGGTGTTGTTGTTTTTTATTTTTCTGAATTTGTTTAAGTTGATTTGTTTATTTTCGGATGGATTCGGCGTCGAGGCGCGGTAGACAGAGAGATTCTCCACGCCCACGCCTGAGACTCACTTCTCCGATTTCCAGATCGGCTCTTTCAAACCGGATTAGGGAAACACAACAACGTGAACGTGATTTTCATCACGACCCCTTTGCAAATGATCTGGATGATTATGTGAATGCTCCAAATGTCTATTCAAGACTCCAAACACGTGAGTTCATCGGGAAAAATTACAGAGACGTGAATAAACAGACAGATCATTTTCGGAGAGATAGACCAATTATCTCTTTAGATAGATTTGATCGTGCTCTGTCCCGCAACACACGCTTTTGTCTCTCCATCCCATTTGATGTCAATGGATGATGATTTACATGATCGACCAGATCTGTTATTACAAACAATACACGAAAACGCCGATCGAGCTAAACGTAAACGCAGCTCTCGCTTTCTGATTTCGACTTAGAGTTTAACACTGATTATGCTCCGCTAACTGAACGTGAGCATCTTACCGGACGAGACCGCTATTTTACTGAACGTGACTATTCTACTACAGAACGTGACCAATTTACAGAACACGATTATTATAGATCCAATGCATTTGCTTCGGATCAGGACCGTGATACTAATAGATCCCGGATGCCTCGGTCACTCTCTTTTCCCAATTTTAGACGCTTCAACCCCCACGTGGTCGCTTTTCCATTCGAACACTCCAGAGCTGTTTCATTTCACCGCTTTGGGAAGAAAACCAAGTGAAAATCAAACCACTTCAAATAACACTAGCCTGAGGGGAAATTATCAAAACCGTCTTTTTCTGGGGGATCTCGTAACCGGGAGAGTAGTCCGAATGGACCCCAGCGAGCCCCTAACAACCCGAGATACATACCAGCGCTCCTCGCTTAAAGACCGCTATTAAATTCATGTATGATCTTATACGGGCGATACACCACCTCAGTAAGGTTACTACTAAAATTGAGAATAACTCCCCAGTGACGCTCAAGAGGCTCACACAATTTTTGACAAACACAATAAAACCAGCTTTCCCTAACGACAGAGTATTACAGCTGTTAGATGGGAATGCTAGAAATTGGTCTTTCAATGCGCAGCTCATACTTGAACAACATTACGACGAGCTAATTGAACGCATTATTCGTGATCTTAAAGACCACACCGACGATCTGATTGGTCGCATGCCTTCGAGGTGGCTACGAACTGGGCTGATAGAAACTTTGGGGTCAGGATCACTAAAGAGACGATCCAACAGGCTGAAGCCTTAATTACAGCCGAGATTTCTGAACCACGCACGGACGACCCCCTCTGCTGCGAACAAAGCCCAAAGGTCAGCTACATCACCACAACCGCGCACATACGCCCAGGTGGTGGCTGGTTCGCCACAACAGAGACCCGTGTCTGTACCGGCACCCCAGGTTCCAGTCGACACCCAGTCACGAACCTTAGATGCTCAGATTCAAACTTCTCCTACGATAAGGGGAGAGTTCAGCTCTGCTCAACCACCCACTCAAAATAGAGAGGGATCTGTTGGTGAGGGGAATCTTCCTCTCATCACTTTTTACGCCCTTGGAGCCCACACCGGCTGAAGGGCAGCTCTCTTCGAACGGGACTGTTCAGCCCATACAGGTTGCTCAGTCCCACCCATTGGAGCAACGAACTCCCCGCACGTTTTCTCGTCGACTTGTTGTTCCCAAGGTAGTGGAGCCTGTGCCTACAGAATCTGCCAACACCGAAAGTGCAGAGGCAGTTGCAACGATCTCGCACGGTCACAAAGACGCCACCCGTGCCGGGTACATCCGCGCAGCTTGCACGAGAAGGACCTAGTGCAGCACGCACTATTATTTCTTCTTCACCTCCTTTCCCCGCCTCCAAGTAGTCGTGAGGATTCAGGTGCCTCGCTTAGGGGCCAGTTCAGGACTCCAGCAGCTACAACCAATTCCTCATCCGGCCCGAGCCTGCATTTTATGGAGTCTGATCATTCATATGACTCAATTGCAGTTTTGTCGCCTCTTATCACGCTTCCTAAGGGAACACGAGGCTTTCCCAGCCTCCACTCCAAAAGAATCCACTTTGAGCCCGGTTATCCCGCAATCTAGTGGTGGGGGAGTGGATCCTGTTCTTCCACCTCCTTCCACCTCCGTTCCACTTGAGCCCGTACAGGCCCCTTCGATTGAAATAGACCTCACTAGTAGTTCTCCTAGCACGGTTGGTGCACCCAAACGTCACGCTAATACGACCCGGAAAATGTTGATTGGAATTTGACCATTAACAAAAAATATGTGATACTGGGTGACTCCAACGTTGCTAGATTTCCAAAATTCCAGAATCCAAACGCACAGATAGATGCGTATCCTGGAGCTAAATTTCAGCACGCCGCCACCCTTATTCAGAAGGCCGTTGCTGTCGCTCAACCCGAGAAAGTAATACTCTCTTTTGGTCTTAATAATCGCCGCCAGAGATTTCATATTTCGGCCGTTAGGAGATACAAAGGGCGATAAAACAGCTCATGACAGGTTTCCGGATGCTGAGATCTTTGTCCCGATCATCAATTTTGCCAGAGTCCTCCCTTTGGTGGAACGACTCATGTTGGAGCAAATTAATACTTACATTCAGAAGCATTGCCAGTGCATTCCGTCCCTCCCGCTTTCTGATTTTGGTAGAGGATGACGGTATCCATTGGAGACCGCCCACCGCCAAGTCAATGTTGTTACACTGGGCCAGATATTTAAACTGCCTATTGAACTTAGCCGCAACACAGGCGTAGACAACCTCATTGTTAATTTATCAAAACGCTTCTCGCCACTCCGAGCCAAATGTCTCTGCTCGCAAAGGGTCTTTCGCTCATTCCGACCCCGACCGGTTTCAAAACAAGAAAGAAGGAGCTTTTATGCGACCTTCAAGCATATCATCGCAGACTCCAACTTGAGGTATATTTTGAGGGTAAAAAATCACAAAAGCAAAACTTCCATTTGTCGGTCCTTCGGAGTGGACTCCTTCACTTTCCAGCCTCCCCATAATATCAGACAAATTGTCAGAGCCGACTATTATGCGTTTAATCATCTTAACTGGGGACAGGAGGTTAGACATAACTTAACTCGAGCTGAGACACAGGCTCTCAGGGAATTACGTCAGAACGAACAGATTGTAATAAAAACCTGCTGATAAGGGCAATGCGGTCGTTATCATGGACAGGACTCAATATATCTGGGAGGGACGAGACAACTCGATGCGAAGGACTATTATCGCCCTTTGGACGAGCCCATGTACCCCCAGACGTTGTCAGAGATTAAGCGCCTTTTGGAGGAGATGTGCCATCGGAAAGTAATCAGTCCCAAACAGAGGAGGTATCTCCTTGGTGATGAGAATCCCAGACCTAGGAGATTTTATCTTCTACCAAAAATCCACAAAGATCCCAAATCGTGGAGCGCACCTCACGAGATTCCGCCGGTCGCCCCATTGTTTCTGACTGTGGCAGCGAGACATATTTTACGGCAGAATTTGTGGAACACTTTCTAAGTCCGCTCTCACAGAAACATTCGAGTTACATTAAGGACACCTATGATTTTCTTGATAAAATCAGACAATTGAAAATTCCCAAGACGCGTCACCCTTTACCATTGATATAGACAGCCTCTATACCAATATTGAAACCGATTTGGGTTTGGAGGCTGTCAGAAAGACCTTTGACAAGTTCCCGGACTCCAAACGTCCCGAGGAGTATATCCTCAAACTCCTTAAAATCAATTTGACCCAAAATGATTTTGAATTCGACTCTAAATTTTATCTCCAAATTAAAGGAACCGCGATGGGGAAAACTTTTGCGCCATCTTACGCTAATATTTTCATGGCACAGTGGGAGGAATCCGCTTTGTCCTCCTATCCTCTTAAACCCCTTGTTTTTCTTCGCTTCTCGACGACATTTGGGGTGTCTGGACCTATTCACGTGTTGATTTTATTCGCTTTGCCGAACATTTAAATAACTTCCAATCCTCGATTAAAATAAAATATACTATAGACTCCCCGGGAGGTTAATTTTCTAGATGTCACGACGACAAGGGCCCGAAATTCATGGAGACGAGTCTCCTGGACTTCCGGGTGTACTTCAAGGAAACGGACACACACTCACTTCTTCACAAACACAGTTTTCACCCCAAACATACTTTCAGGGCCATAGTCAAATCTCAACTACTCCGTTTCCATAGGATCTGTTCTGAACCTGCTTGTTTCCTCGATGCTACCAAAACTTTATTCACCGCTCCACGTAAGCGTGGGTATTCGAGGTCTTTTTTACGACAAATTCTTAGAACTTTTCGGGACCCTAAACCGTCGCTACCATCAGAATCCACACCAAGGACCAAAATTATTCCCTTGGTGTCGCACTTCTCAAGCCAAAGCCTCCAACTAAATCTGGCGATCAAAGCGAACTTCACAAAATTTCTTTCAGGCCAAATTTTCTCCAACACCACAAGCCTATAGCTGCATACAAAAGGAACAAAAACCTAGGAGACATATTGGTTCATAGCAAACTATCTGCACCGATTATTAAGAGCCAAGTAGTTCTCACAAATATTTTTTCTCCGCAGCTATGCGTGCATAGTAGGTCCACGGGCCGAGTCTTTCGCCTTCAACGCTTGTTGAACTCTCGAGTTTGCAATTGCATCTATCTCATTTTCTGTATCAAATGTAGACGGCAATATGTGGGCCAAACTAAAAATGATCTTTCCAGCCGCATATATCAACATACCTACAATATTAGACACAAAATCGAAAAGCGTCGATATTTAGTCCAACATTTTTTGACCCACGGTTTGTCGTCTTTTACGCTTCTTGGGATTACAGGCGGTCCCTTCGTGGTCTTTAAGTGACCGACTGAAAACTGAAAGACTTTGGATTAAACGCCTTGATACAATTTATCCCAGAGGCCTCAATGAAGCATAGGACCGAAATTCATCTCGACAACCCAACCACAACCACAACTGACCCTAAACCTCACACGCCCAAACCTAACTTCATAAAACCTCACAGAACATAAACCTAGTCAAACTAAACCTAGACAACTTAAACCCAACCATAACTAACCCTAAACCTCACAATCCTAAACCCAAATAAAATAAACCTAAACAACGCAACCCCAATCACAACTAACTCTAAACCTGACAGATTAAGATTTCAACAAACTAAACCCAGACAACCTTACCCCAACTATAACTAACCCTAAACCTCACAGACCTAAAAATCTAACTAAATTCAACCTAAACAACTCAACCCCAACCATAACTAATCTTAAACCTCACAGACCTAACCCTAAATTAACCTCTGGATTGACCGGGATGGTGGGGGGCTTTGGGGGCTTCTGGGGGCTCTGCGCTTGGGCCTCGTTTGGGTGCGGGCGGCCAGTGGTGAGAAGGCCCGTGCATAACCGGGCCCGGTCCCTTTGGGGACTGGGCTCTGACTTACATACCTAATCCAGCCTGTGCCTCTCACTCTGGACCCCGTGCCCTTTCGGGCCTTGTGCGCTTGGCTCTTGCGGGGCCCTCTGGCTCTCCCTTTCCTTTGGCTGATCCCTAATTAATGCGCTATCTGATGTACACCTTTACATTTATGCGCTTTGTGGTCTGGGCCTTGCAATACACCTTCATGCGTAACATTGAGGCCTCCCATTATCTTCTGGAATTTTCTTTAGTACTATTTGTCTTATTTTTCCAACATTCCAGACTCACTTTCATTCTAGATCCATTCGGTTTAATCTAACATGGCTTATTTTATCTAGTTCGACCTTGTTATACCTTCTAAAATACTATTTCATGGTTACAATTCCAGCAAAAATATATCATTGGCCATTTTATGCCAAAATTCGCTTTATTATACAATTTTGACAGTTTATGAGGATTTTACCACCATAGGGACGTCAAATTGTACACAAATAAATAAATTTTACACTTTATTTTTACTCAAAGCATTATTTACGATTATTTTCAGGAATATTGGACACTCAGACATAGTTGGATTTATATTTTATCATGGATTTATGTTTATTTCAACATTTATTTGCATACGGAGACTCAAAAACATCATTTTTTATTAAAAAACATTTTATTAAAAAACATTTCCATTCAAAACAACTCATTTCTTTCTTCAATAATCACAAAAGTTCATTAAAAACATTTTTACCAAACATATTTTCATTTAAAACCACTCTTTTTCATACAAAAAAAATTATTTCTTTACTTTCATTAATTTTCTCCTTTACAAAAATATTTTTTACTTATAGTATTTTCATCATTTAACATTTCTAAAAAGGTTTTACAACCAACTAAAATTTCTAAATATTTTTGCTGAGTCATTTCATATACGCTCATTTCACAGCACATAGTCTATCACAGCTCACAATTCATTTTCTCTTGCACTGACAACACCAACTTTTGTTCCCTCGTATATCTTCTTTGATTTTCAGTGTTTTCACACTTTAAACCGCTTGATTCTGCCTGAAGAAGGTACAGTTCAGTACCGAAACGCCGCGACGAGTCAAACGGTGTTGTTGTTTTTTATTTTTCTGAATTTGTTTAAGTTGATTTGTTTATTTTCGGATGGATTCGGCGTCGAGGCGCGGTAGACAGAGAGATTCTCCACGCTCCACGCCTGAGACTCACTTCTCCGATTTCCAGATCGGCTCTTTCAAACCGGATTAGGGAAACACAACAACGTGAACGTGATTTTCATCACGACCCCTTTGCAAATGATCTGGATGATTATGTGAATGCTCCAAATGTCTATTCAAGACTCCAAACACGTGAGTTCATCGGGAAAAATTACAGAGACGTGAATAAACAGACAGATCATTTTCGGAGAGATAGACCAATTATCTCTTTAGATAGATTTGATCGTGCTCTGTCCCGCAACACACGCTTTTGTCTCTCCATCCCATTTGATGTCAATGGATGATGATTTACATGATCGGACCAGATCTGTTATTACAAACAATACACGAAAACGCCGATCGAGCTAAACGTAAACGTGCAGCTCTCGCTTCTGATTTCGACTTAGAGTTTAACACTGATTATGCTCCGCTAACTGAACGTGAGCATCTTACCGGACGAGACCGCTTATTTTACTGAACGTGACTATTCTACTACAGAACGTGACCAATTTACAGAACACGATTATTATAGATCCAATGCATTTGCTTCGATCAGACCGTGATACTAATAGATCCCGGATGCCTCGGTCACTCTCTTTTCCCAATTTTAGACGCTCGAACCCCACGTGGTCGCTTTTCCATTCGAACACCCAGAGCTGTTTCATTTCACCGCTTGGGAAGAAAACCAAGTGAAAATCAAACCACTTCAAATAACACTAGCCTGAGGGGAAATTATCAAAACCGCTTTCTTTTCTGGGGGATCTCGTAATCGGGAGAGTAGTCCGAATGGACCCCAGCGAGCCCCTAACAACCCGAGATACATACCAGCGCTCCTCGCTTAAAGACCGCTATTAAATTCATGTATGATCTTATACGGGCGATACACCACCTCAGTAAGGTTACTACTAAAATTGAGAATAACTCCCCAGTGACGCTCAAGAGGCTCACACAATTTTTGACAAACACAATAAAACCAGCTTTCCCTAACGACAGAGTATTACAGCTGTTAGATGGGAATGCTAGAAATTGGTCTTTCAATGCGCAGCTCATACTTGAACAACATTACGACGAGCTAATTGAACGCATTATTCGTGATCTTAAAGACCACACCGATCGATCTGATTGGTCGCATGCCTTCGAGGTGGCTACGAACTGGGCTGATAGAAACTTTGGGGTCAGGATCACTAAAGAGACGATCCAACAGGCTGAAGCCTTAATTACAGCCGAGATTTCTGAACCACGCACGGACGACCCCCTCTGCTGCGAACAAAGCCCAAAGGTCAGCTACATCACCACAACCGCGCACATACGCCCAGGTGGTGGCTGGTTCGCCACAACAGAGACCCGTGTCTGTACCGGCACCCCAGGTTCCAGTCGACACCCAGTCACGAACCTTAGATGCTCAGATTCAAACTTCTCCTACGATAAGGGGAGAGTTCAGCTCTGCTCAACCACCCACTCAAAATAGAGAGGGATCTGTTGGTGAGGGGAATCTTCCTCTCATCACTTTTACGCCCTTGAGCCCACACCGGCTGAAGGGCAGCTCTCTTCGAACGGGACTGTTCAGCCCATACAGGTTGCTCAGTCCCACCCATTGGAGCAACGAACTCCCCGCACGTTTTCTCGCCGACTTGTTGTTCCCAAGGTAGTGGAGCCTGTGCCTACAGAATCTGCCAACACCGAAAGTGCAGAGGCAGTTGCAACGACTTCTCGCACGGTCACAAAGACGCCACCCGTGCCGGGTACATCTGCGCAGCTTGCACGAGAAGGACCTAGTGCAGCACGCACTATTATTTCTTCTTCACCTCCTTCCCCCGCTCCAAGTAGTCGTGAGGATTCAGGTGCCTCGCTTAGGGGCCAGTTCAGGACTCCAGCAGCTACAACCAATCCCTCATCCGGTTCGAGCCTGCATTTTATGGAGTCTGATCATTCATATGACTCAATTGCAGTTTTGTCGCCCTTATCACGTTTCCTAAGGGAACACGAGGCTTTCCCAGCCTCCACTCCAAAAGAATCCACTTTGAGCCCGGTTATCCCGCAATCTAGTGGTGGGGGAGTGGATCCTGTTCTTCCACCTCCTTCCACCTCCGCTCCACTTGAGCCCGTACAGGCCCCTTCGATTGAAATAGACCTCACTAGTAGTTCTCCTAGCACGGTTGGTGCACCCAAACGCCACGCTAATACGACCCGGAAAATGTTGATTGGAATTTGACCATTAACAAAAAATATGTGATACTGGGTGACTCCAACGTTGCTAGATTTCCAAAATTCCAGAATCCAAACGCACAGATAGATGCGTATCCTGGAGCTAAACTTCAGCACGCGCCACCCTTATTCAGAAGGCCGTTGTTGTCGCTCAACCCGAGAAAGTAATACTCTCTTTCGGTCTTAATAATCGCCGCCAGAGATTTCATATTTCGCCGTTAGGAGATACAAAGGGCGTATAAAACAGCTCATGACAGGTTTCCGGATGCTGAGATCTTTGTCCCGATCATCAATTTTGCCAGAGTCCTCCCTTTGGTGGAACGACTCATGTTGGAGCAAATTAATACTTACATTCAGAAGCATTGCCAGTGCATTCCGCCCCTCCCGCTTTCTGATTTCACGGTAGAGGATGACGGTATCCATTGGAGACCGCCCACCGCCAAGTCAATGTTGTTACACTGGGCCAGATATTTAAACTGCCTATTGAACTTAGCCGCAACACAGGCGTAGACAACCTCATTGTTAATTTATCAAAACGCTTCTCGCCCACTCCGAGCCAAATGTCTCTGCTCGCAAAGGGTCTTTCGCTCATTCCGACCCCGACCGGTTTCAAAACAAGAAAGAAGGAGCTTTTATGCGACCTTCAAGCATATCATCGCAGACTCCAACTTGAGGTATATTTTGAGGGTAAAAAATCACAAAAGCAAAAACTTCCATTTGTCGGTCCTTCGGAGTGGACTCCTTCACTTTCCAGCCTCCCCCATAATATCAGACAAATTGTCAGAGCCGACTATTATGCGTTTAATCATCTTAACTGGGGACAGGAGGTTAGACATAACTTAACTCGAGCTGAGACACAGGCTCTCAGGGAATTACGTCAGAACGAACAGATTGTAATAAAACCTGCTGATAAGGGCAATGCGGTCGTTATCATGGACAGGACTCAATATATCTGGGAGGGACGAGACAACTCGATGCGAAGGACTATTATCGCCCTTTGACGAGCCCATGTACCCCCAGACGTTGTCAGAGATTAAGCGCTTTTGGAGGAGATGTGCCATCGGAAAGTAATCAGTCCCAAACAGAGGAGGTATCTCCTTGGTGATGAGAATCCCAGACCTAGGAGATTTTATCTTCTACCAAAAATCCACAAAGATCCCAAATCGTGGAGCGTACCTCACGAGATTCCGCCGGTCGCCCCATTGTTTCTGACTGTGGCAGCGAGACATATTTTACGGCAGAATTTGTGGAACACTTTCTAAGTCCGCTCTCACAGAAACATTCGAGTTACATTAAGGACACCTATGATTTTCTTGATAAAATCAGACAATTGAAAATTCCCCAAGACGCTGCCACTTTTTACCATTGATATAGACAGCCTCTATACCAATATTGAAACCGATTTGGGTTTGGAGGCTGTCAGAAAGACCTTTGACAAGTTCCCCGGACTCCAAACGCCCCGAGGAGTATATCCTCAAACTCCTTAAAATCAATTTGACCCAAAATGATTTTGAATTCGACTCTAAATTTTATCTCCAAATTAAAGGAACCGCGATGGGGAAAACTTTTGCGCCCATCTTACGCTAATATTTTCATGGCACAGTGGGAGGAATCCGCTTTGTCCTCCTATCCTCTTAAACCCCTTGTTTTTCTTCGCTTTCGACGACATTTGGGGTGTCTGGACCTATTCGCGTGTTGATTTTATTCGTTTTGCCGAACATTTAAATAACTTCCAATCCTCGATTAAAATAAAATATACTATAGACTCCCGGGAGGTTAATTTTCTAGATGTCACGACGCACAAGGGCCCGAAATTCATGGAGACGAGTCTCCTGGACTTCCGGGTGTACTTCAAGGAAACGGACACACACTCACTTCTTCACAAACACAGTTTTCACCCCAAACATACTTTCAGGGCCATAGTCAAATCTCAACTACTCCGCTTCCATAGGATCTGTTCTGAACCTGCTTGTTTCCTCGATGCTACCAAAACTTTATTCACCGCCCACGTAAGCGTGGGTATTCGAGGTCTTTTTTACGACAAATTCTTAGAACTTTTCGGGACCCTAAACCGTCGTTACCATCAGAATCCACACCAAGGACCAAAATTATTCCCTTGGTGTCGCACTTCTCAAGCCAAAGCCTCCAACTAAATCTGGCGATCAAAGCGAACTTCACAAAATTTCTTTCAAGGCCAAATTTTCTCCAACACCACAAGCCTATAGCTGCATACAAAAGGAACAAAAACCTAGGAGACATATTGGTTCATAGCAAACTATCTGCACCGATTATTAAGAGCCGAAGTAGTTCTCACAAATATTTTTCTCCGCAGCTATGCGTGCATAGTAGGTCCACGGGCCGAGTCTTTCGCCTTCAACGCTTGTTGAACTCTCGAGTTTGCAATTGCATCTATCTCATTTTCTGTATCAAATGTAGACGGCAATATGTGGGCCAAACTAAAAATGATCTTTCCAGCCGCATATATCAACATACCTACAATATTAGACACAAAATCGAAAAGCGCCGATATTTAGTCCAACATTTTTTGACCCACGGTTTGTCGCCTTTACGCTTCTTGGGATTACAGGCGGTCCCTTCGTGGTCTTTAAGTGACCGACTGAAAACTGAAAGACTTTGGATTAAACGCCTTGATACAATTTATCCCAGAGGCCTCAATGAAGCATAGGACCGAAATTCATCTCGACAACCCAACCACAACCACAACGGACCCTAAACCTCACACGCCCAAACCTAACTTCATAAAACCTCACAGAACATAAACCTAGTCAAACTAAACCTAGACAACTTAAACCCAACCATAACTAACCCTAAACCTCACAATCCTAAACCCAAATAAAATAAACCTAAACAACGCAACCCCAATCACAACTAACTCTAAACCTGACAGATTAAGATTTCAACAAACTAAACCCAGACAACCTTACCCCAACTATAACTAACCCTAAACCTCACAGACCTAAAAATCTAACTAAATTCAACCTAAACAACTCAACCCCAACCATAACTAATCTTAAACCTCACAGACCTAACCCTAAATTAACCTCTGGATTGACCGGGATGGTGGGGGGCTTTGGGGGCTTCTGGGGGCTCTGCGCTTGGGCCTCGCTTGAGAGCGGGCGGCCAGTGGTGAGAAGGCCCGTGCATAACCGGCCCGGTCCCTTTGGGGAC
This sequence comes from Chromobotia macracanthus, assembly GCA_036877525.1. NCBI lineage: Eukaryota > Metazoa > Chordata > Actinopteri > Cypriniformes > Botiidae > Chromobotia > Chromobotia macracanthus. The sequence continues at coordinate 19,844 of JAZGTH010000078.1, forward strand.
TGGGCTCTGGACTTACATACCTAATCCAGCCTGTGCCTCTCACTCTGACCCCGTGCCCTTTCGGGCCTTGTGCTTGGCTCTTGCGGGGCCCTCTGGCTCTCCCTTTCCTTTGGCTGATCCCCCTAATTAATGCGCTATCTGATGTACACTCTTTACATTTATGCGTTTTGTGGTCTGGGCCTTGCAATACACCTTCATGCGTAACATTGAGGCCTCCCATTATCTTCTGGAATTTTCTTTAGTACTATTTGTCTTATTTTTCCAACATTCCAGACTCACTTTCATTCTAGATCCATTCGGTTTAATCTAACATGGCTTATTTTATCTAGTTCGACCTTGTTATACCTTCTAAAATACTATTTCATGGTTACAATTCCAGCAAAAATATATCATTGGCCATTTTATGCCAAAATCCGCTTTATTATACAATTTTGACAGTTTATGAGGATTTTACCACCATAGGGACGTCTAAATTGTACACAAATAAATAAATTTTACACTTTATTTTTACTCAAAGCATTATTTACGATTATTTTCAGGAATATGGACACTCAGACATAGTTGGATTTATATTTTATCATGGATTTATGTTTATTTCAACATTTATTTGCATACGGAGACTCAAAAACATCATTTTTTATTAAAAAACATTTTATTAAAAAACATTTCCATTCAAAACAACTCATTTCTTTCTTCAATAATCACAAAAGTTCATTAAAAACATTTTTACCAAACATATTTTCATTTAAAACCACTCTTTTTCATACAAAAAAATTATTTCTTTACTTTCATTAATTTTCTCCTTTACAAAAATATTTTTTACTTATAGTATTTTCATCATTTAACATTTCTAAAAAGGTTTTACAACCAACTAAAATTTCTAAATATTTTTGCTGAGTCATTTCATATACGCTCATTTCACAGCACATAGTCTATCACAGCTCACAATCCATTTTCTCTTGCACTGACAACACCAACTTTTGTTCCCTCGTGATATCTTCTTTGATTTTCAGTGTTTTCACGCATTTTAAACCGCTTGATTCTGCCTGAAGAAGGTACGGTTCAGTACCGAAACGCCGCGACGAGTCAAACGGGTGTTGTTGTTTTTTATTTTTCTGAATTTGTTTAAGCTGATTTGTTTATTTTCGGATGGATTCGGTGTCGAGGCGCGGTAGACAGAGAGATTCTCCACGCCCACGCCTGAGACTCACTTCTCCGATTTCCAGATCGGCTCTTTCAAACCGGATTAGGGAAACACAACAACGTGAACGTGATTTTCATCACGACCCCTTTGCAAATGATCTGGATGATTATGTGAATGCTCCAAATGTCTATTCAAGACTCCAAACACGTGAGTTCATCGGGAAAAATTACAGAGACGTGAATAAACAGACAGATCATTTTCGGAGAGATAGACCAATTATCTCTTTAGATAGATTTGATCGTGCTCCGTCCCGCAACACACGCTTTTGTCTCTCCATCCCATTTGATGTCAATGGATGATGATTTACATGATCGGACCAGATCTGTTATTACAAACAATACACGAAAACGCCGATCGAGCTAAACGTAAACGCAGCTCTCGCTTTCTGATTTCGACTTAGAGTTTAACACTGATTATGCTCCGCTAACTGAACGTGAGCATCTTACCGGACGAGACCGCTATTTTACTGAACGTGACTATTCTACTACAGAACGTGACCAATTTACAGAACACGATTATTATAGATCCAATGCATTTGCTTCGGATCAGGACCGGGATACTAATAGATCCCGGATGCCTCGGTCACTCTCTTTTCCCAATTTTAGACGCTCGACTCCCCACGGGGTCGTTTTTCCATTCGAACACCCAGAGCTGTTTCATTTCACCGCTTGGGAAGAAAACCAAGTGAAAATCAAACCACTTCAAATAACACTAGCCTGAGGGGAAATTATCAAAACCGTTTCTTTTCTGGGGGATCTCGTAATCGGGAGAGTAGTCCGAATGGACCCCAGCGAGCCCCTAACAACCCGAGATACATACCAGCGCCTCCTCGCTTAAAGACCGCTATTAAATTCATGTATGATCTTATACGGGCGATACACCACCTCAGTAAGGTTACTACTAAAATTGAGAATAACTCCCCAGTGACGCTCAAGAGGCTCACACAATTTTTGACAAACACAATAAAACCAGCTTTCCCTAACGACAGAGTATTACAGCTGTTAGATGGGAATGCTAGAAATTGGTCTTTCAATGCGCAGCTCATACTTGAACAACATTACGACGAGCTAATTGAACGCATTATTCGTGATCTTAAAGACCACACCGATCGATCTGATTGGTCGCATGCCTTCGAGGTGGCTACGAACTGGGCTGATAGAAACTTTGGGGTCAGGATCACTAAAGAGACGATCCAACAGGCTGAAGCCTTAATTACAGCCGAGATTTCTGAACCACGCACGGACGACCCCTCTGCTGCGAACAAAGCCCAAAGGTCAGCTACATCACCACAACCGCGCACATACGCCCAGGTGGTGGCTGGTTCGCCACAACAGAGACCCGTGTCTGTACCGGCACCCCAGGTTCCAGTCGACACCCAGTCACGAACCTTAGATGCTCAGATTCAAACTTCTCCTACGATAAGGGGAGAGTTCAGCTCTGCTCAACCACCCACTCAAAATAGAGAGGGATCTGTTGGTGAGGGGAATCTTCCTCTCATCACTTTTACGCCCTTGGAGCCCACACCGGCTGAAGGGCAGCTCTCTTCGAACGGGACTGTTCAGCCCATACAGGTTGCTCAGTCCCACCCATTGGAGCAACGAACTCCCCGCACGTTTTCTCGTCGACTTGTTGTTCCCAAGGTAGTGGAGCCTGTGCCTACAGAATCTGCCAACACCGAAAGTGCAGAGGCAGTTGCAACGACTTCGCACGGTCACAAAGACGCCACCCGTGCCGGGTACATCTGCGCAGCTTGCACGAGAAGGACCTAGTGCAGCACGCACTATTATTTCTTCTTCACCTCCTTCCCCCGCTCCAAGTAGTCGTGAGGATTCAGGTGCCTCGCTTAGGGGCCAGTTCAGGACTCCAGCAGCTACAACCACTCCTCATCCGGTTCGAGCCTGCATTTTATGGAGTCTGATCATTCATATGACTCAATTGCAGTTTTGTCGCCCTTATCACGTTTCCTAAGGGAACACGAGGCTTTCCCAGCCTCCACTCCAAAAGAATCCACTTTGAGCCCGGTTATCCCGCAATCTAGTGGTGGGGAGTGGATCCTGTTCTTCCACCTCCTTCCACCTCCGTTCCACTTGAGCCCGTACAGGCCCCTTCGATTGAAATAGACCTCACTAGTAGTTCTCCTAGCACGGTTGGTGCACCCAAACGCCACGCTAATACGACCCGGAAAATGTTGATTGGAATTTGACCATTAACAAAAATATGTGATACTGGGTGACTCCAACGTTGCTAGATTTCCAAAATTCCAGAATCCAAACGTACAGATAGATGCGTATCCTGGAGCTAAATTTCAGCACGCCGCCACCCTTATTCAGAAGGCCGTTGTTGTCGCTCAACCCGAGAAAGTAATACCTCTTTCGGTCTTAATAATCGCCGCCAGAGATTTCATATTTCGCCGTTAAGGAGATACAAAGGGCGTATAAAACAGCTCATGACAGGTTTCCGGATGCTGAGATCTTTGTCCCGATCATCAATTTTGCCAGAGTCCTCCCTTTGGTGGAACGACTCATGTTGGAGCAAATTAATACTTACATTCAGAAGCATTGCCAGTGCATTCCGCCCCTCCCGCTTCCTGATTTTCGCGGTAGAGGATGACGGTATCCATTGGAGACCGCCCACCGCCAAGTCAATGTTGTTACACTGGGCCAGATATTTAAACTGCCTATTGAACTTAGCCGCAACACAGGCGAGACAACCTCATTGTTAATTTATCAAAACGCTTCTCGCCCACTCCGAGCCAAATGTCTCTGCTCGCAAAGGGTCTTTCGCTCATTCCGACTCCCGACCGGTTTCAAAACAAGAAAGAAGGAGCTTTTATGCGACCTTCAAGCATATCATCGCAGACTCCAACTTGAGGTATATTTTGAGGGTAAAAAATCACAAAAGCAAAAACTTCCATTTGTCGGTCCTTCGGAGTGGACTCCTTCACTTTCCAGCCTCCCCCATAATATCAGACAAATTGTCAGAGCCGACTATTATGCGTTTAATCATCTTAACTGGGGACAGGAGGTTAGACATAACTTAACTCGAGCTGAGACACAGGCTCTCAGGGAATTACGTCAGAACGAACAGATTGTAATAAAACCTGCTGATAAGGGCAATGCGGTCGTTATCATGGACAGGACTCAATATATCTGGGAGGGACGAGACAACTCGATGCGAAGGACTATTATCGCCCTTTGACGAGCCCATGTACCCCCAGACGTTGTCAGAGATTAAGCGCCTTTTGGAGGAGATGTGCCATCGGAAAGTAATCAGTCCCAAACAGAGGAGGTATCTCCTTGGTGATGAGAATCCCAGACCTAGGAGATTTTATCTTCTACCAAAAATCCACAAAGATCCCAAATCGTGGAGCGTACCTCACGAGATTCCGCCGGGTCGTCCTATTGTTTCTGACTGTGGCAGCGAGACATATTTTACGGCAGAATTTGTGGAACACTTTCTAAGTCCGCTCTCACAGAAACATTCGAGTTACATTAAGGACACCTATGATTTTCTTGATAAAATCAGACAATTGAAAATTCCCCAAGACGCTGCATTCTTTACCATTGATATAGACAGCCTCTATACCAATATTGAAACCGATTTGGGTTTGGAGGCTGTCAGAAAGACCTTTGACAAGTTCCCGGACTCCAAACGCCCCGAGGAGTATATCCTCAAACTCCTTAAAATCAATTTGACCCAAAATGATTTTGAATTCGACTCTAAATTTTATCTCCAAATTAAAGGAACCGCGATGGGGAAAACTTTTGCGCCATCTTACGCTAATATTTTCATGGCACAGTGGGAGGAATCCGCTTTGTCCTCCTATCCTCTTAAACCCCTTGTTTTTCTTCGCTTTCTCGACGACATTTGGGGTGTCTGGACCTATTCGCGTGTTGATTTTATTCGCTTTTGCCGAACATTTAAATAACTTCCAATCCTCGATTAAAATAAAATATACTATAGACTCCCCGGGAGGTTAATTTTCTAGATGTCACGACGCACAAGGGCCCGAAATTCATGGAGACGAGTCTCCTGGACTTCCGGGTGTACTTCAAGGAAACGGACACACACTCACTTCTTCACAAACACAGTTTTCACCCCAAACATACTTTCAGGGCCATAGTCAAATCTCAACTACTCCGTTTCCATAGGATCTGTTCTGAACCTGCTTGTTTCCTCGATGCTACCAAAACTTTATTCACCGCTCCACGTAAGCGTGGGTATTCGAGGTCTTTTTTACGACAAATTCTTAGAACTTTTCGGGACCCTAAACCGTCGTTACCATCAGAATCCACACCAAGGACCAAAATTATTCCCTTGGTGTCGCACTTCTCAAGCCAAAGCCTCCAACTAAATCTGGCGATCAAAGCGAACTTCACAAAATTTCTTTCAAGGCCAAATTTTCTCCAACACCACAAGCCTATAGCTGCATACAAAAGGAACAAAAACCTAGGAGACATATTGGTTCATAGCAAACTATCTGCACCGATTATTAAGAGCCAAGTAGTTCTCACAAATATTTTTCTCCGCAGCTATGCGTGCATAGTAGGTCCACGGGCCGAGTCTTTCGCCTTCAACGCTTGTTGAACTCTCGAGTTTGCAATTGCATCTATCTCATTTTCTGTATCAAATGTAGACGGCAATATGTGGGCCAAACTAAAAATGATCTTTCCAGCCGCATATATCAACATACCTACAATATTAGACACAAAATCGAAAAGCGCCGATATTTAGTCCAACATTTTTTGACCCACGGTTTGTCGTCTTTACGTTTCTTGGGATTACAGGCGGTCCCTTCGTGGTCTTTAAGTGACCGACTGAAAACTGAAAGACTTTGGATTAAACGCCTTGATACAATTTATCCCAGAGGCCTCAATGAAGCATAGGACCGAAATTCATCTCGACAACCCAACCACAACCACAACGGACCCTAAACCTCACATGCCCAAACCTAACTTCATAAAACCTCACAGAACATAAACCTAGTCAAACTAAACCTAGACAACTTAAACCCAACCATAACTAACCCTAAACCTCACAATCCTAAACCCAAATAAAATAAACCTAAACAACGCAACCCCAATCACAACTAACTCTAAACCTGACAGATTAAGATTTCAACAAACTAAACCCAGACAACCTTACCCCAACTATAACTAACCCTAAACCTCACAGACCTAAAAATCTAACTAAATTCAACCTAAACAACTCAACCCCAACCATAACTAATCTTAAACCTCACAGACCTAACCCTAAATTAACCTCTGGATTGACCGGGATGGTGGGGGGCTTTGGGGGCTTCTGGGGGCTCTGCGCTTGGGCCTCGTTTGGGTGCGGGCGGCCAGTGGTGAGAAGGCCCGTGCATAACCGGGCCCGGTCCCTTTTGGGGACTGGGCTCTGGACTTACATACCTAATCCAGCCTGTGCCTCTCACTCTGGACCCCGTGCCCTTTCGGGCCTTGTGCGCTTGGCTCTTGCGGGCCCTCTGGCTCTCCCTTTCCTTTGGTTGATCCCTAATTAATGCGCTATCTGATGTAAACTCTTTACATTTATGCGTTTTGTGGTTTGGGCCTTGCAATACACCTTCATGCGTAACATTGAGGCCTCCCATTATCTTCTGGAATTTTCTTTAGTACTATTTGTCTTATTTTTCCAACATTCCAGACTCACTTTCATTCTAGATCCATTCGGTTTAATCTAACATGGTTTATTTTATCTAGTTCGACCTTGTTATACCTTCTAAAATACTATTTCATGGTTACAATTCCAGCAAAAAATATATCATTGGCCATTTTATGCCAAAATTCGCTTTATTATACAATTTTGACAGTTTATAAGGATTTTACCACCATAGGGACGCTCAAATTGTACACAAATAAATAAATTTTACACTTTATTTTTACTCAAAGCATTATTTACGATTATTTTCAGGAATATTGGACACTCAGACATAGTTGGATTTATATTTTATCATGGATTTATGTTTATTTCAACATTTATTTGCATACGGAGACTCAAAAACATCATTTTTTATTAAAAAACATTTTATTAAAAAACATTTCCATTCAAAACAACTCATTTCTTTCTTCAATAATCACAAAAGTTCATTAAAAACATTTTTACCAAACATATTTTCATTTAAAACCACTCTTTTTCATACAAAAAAATTTATTTCTTTACTTTCATTATTTTTCTCCTTTACAAAAATATTTTTTACTTATAGTATTTTCATCATTTAACATTTCTAAAAAGGTTTTACAACCAACTAAAATTTCTAAATATTTTTGCTGAGTCATTTCATATACGCTCATTTCACAGCACATAGTCTATCACAGCTCACAATTCATTTTCTCTTGCACTGACAACACCAACTTTTGTTCCCTCGTATATCTTCTTTGATTTTCAGTGTTTTCACATTTTAAACCGCTTGATTCTGCCTGAAGAAGGTACAGTTCAGTACCGAAACGTCGCGACGAGTCAAACGGGTGTTGTTGTTTTTTATTTTTCTGAATTTGTTTAAGTTGATTTGTTTATTTTCGGATGGATTCGATGTCGAGGCGCGGTAGACAGAGAGATTCTCCACGCCCACGCCTGAGACTCACTTCTCCGATTTCCAGATCGGCTCTTTCAAACCGGATTAGGGAAACACAACAACGTGAACGTGATTTTCATCACGACCCCTTTGCAAATGATCTGGATGATTATGTGAATGCTCCAAATGTCTATTCAAGACTCCAAACACGTGAGTTCATCGGGAAAAATTACAGAGACGTGAATAAACAGACAGATCATTTTCGGAGAGATAGACCAATTATCTCTTTAGATAGATTTGATCGTGCTCTGTCCCGCAACACACGTTTTGTCTCTCCATCCCATTTGATGTCAATGGATGATGATTTACATGATCGGACCAGATCTGTTATTACAAACAATACACGAAAACGCGATCGAGCTAAACGTAAACGTGCAGCTCTCGTTTCTGATTTCGACTTAGAGTTTAACACTGATTATGCTCCGCTAACTGAACGTGAGCATCTTACCGGACGAGACCGCTATTTTACTGAACGTGACTATTCTACTACAGAACGTGACCAATTTACAGAACACGATTATTATAGATCCAATGCATTTGCTTCGGATCAGGACCGTGATACTAATAGATCCCGGATGCCTCGGTCACTCTCTTTTCCCAATTTTAGACGCTTCGACCCCCCACGTGGTCGTTTTTCCATTCGAACACCCAGAGCTGTTTCATTTCACCGTTTGGGAAGAAAACCAAGTGAAAATCAAACCACTTCAAATAACACTAGCCTGAGGGGAAATTATCAAAACCGTTTCTTTTCTGGGGGATCTCGTAATCGGGAGAGTAGTCCGAATGGACCCCAGCGAGCCCCTAACAACCCGAGATACATACCAGCGCCTCCTCGTTTAAAGACCGCTATTAAATTCATGTATGATCTTATACGGGCGATACACCACCTCAGTAAGGTTACTACTAAAATTGAGAATAACTCCCCAGTGACGTTCAAGAGGCTCACACAATTTTTGACAAACACAATAAAACCAGCTTTCCCTAACGACAGAGTATTACAGCTGTTAGATGGGAATGCTAGAAATTGGTCTTTCAATGCGCAGCTCATACTTGAACAACATTACGACGAGCTAATTGAACGCATTATTCGTGATCTTAAAGACCACACCGATCGATCTGATTGGTCGCATGCCTTCGAGGTGGCTACGAACTGGGCTGATAGAAACTTTGGGGTCAGGATCACTAAAGAGACGATCCAACAGGCTGAAGCCTTAATTACAGCCGAGATTTCTGAACCACGCACGGACGACCCCTCTGCTGCGAACAAAGCCCAAAGGTCAGCTACATCACCACAACCGCGTACATACGCCCAGGTGGTGGCTGGTTCGCCACAACAGAGACCCGTGTCTGTACCGGCACCCCAGGTTCCAGTCGACACCCAGTCACGAACCTTAGATGCTCAGATTCAAACTTCTCCTACGATAAGGGGAGAGTTCAGCTCTGCTCAACCACCCACTCAAAATAGAGAGGGATCTGTTGGTGAGGGGAATCTTCCTCTCATCACTTTTACGCCCTTGGAGCCCACACCGGCTGAAGGGCAGCTCTCTTCGAACGGGACTGTTCAGCCCATACAGGTTGCTCAGTCCCACCCATTGGAGCAACGAACTCCCCGCACGTTTTCTCGTCGACTTGTTGTTCCCAAGGTAGTGGAGCCTGTGCCTACAGAATCTGCCAACACCGAAAGTGCAGAGGCAGTTGCAACGACTTCGCACGGTCACAAAGACGTCACCCGTGCCGGGTACATCTGCGCAGCTTGCACAAGAAGGACCTAGTGCAGCACGCACTATTATTTCTTCTTCACCTCCTTCCCCCGCTCCAAGTAGTCGTGAGGATTCAGGTGCCTCGCTTAGGGGCCAGTTCAGGACTCCAGCAGCTACAACCAATTCCTCATCCGGTTCGAGCCTGCATTTTATGGAGTCTGATCATTCATATGACTCAATTGCAGTTTTGTCGCCCTTATCACGTTTCCTAAGGGAACACGAGGCTTTCCCAGCCTCCACTCCAAAAGAATCCACTTTGAGCCCGGTTATCCCGCAATCTAGTGGTGGGGAGTGGATCCTGTTCTTCCACCTCCTTCCACCTCCGTTCCACTTGAGCCCGTACAGGCCCCTTCGATTGAAATAGACCTCACTAGTAGTTCTCCTAGCACGGTTGGTGCACCCAAACGTCACGCTAATACGACCCGGAAAAATGTTGATTGGAATTTGACCATTAACAAAAAATATGTGATACTGGGTGACTCCAACGTTGCTAGATTTCCAAAATTCCAGAATCCAAACGTACAGATAGATGCGTATCCTGGAGCTAAATTTCAGCACGCGGCCACCCTTATTCAGAAGGCCGTTGTTGTCGTTCAACCCGAGAAAGTAATACTCTCTTTCGGTCTTAATAATCGCCGTCAGAGATTTCATATTTCGGCCGTTAAGGAGATACAAAGGGCGTATAAAACAGCTCATGACAGGTTTCCGGATGCTGAGATCTTTGTCCCGATCATCAATTTTGCCAGAGTCCTCCCTTTGGTGGAACGACTCATGTTGGAGCAAATTAATACTTACATTCAGAAGCATTGCAAGTGCATTCCGTCCCTCCCGCTTTCCGATTTCGCGGTAGAGGATGACGGTATCCATTGGAGACCGTCCACCGCCAAGTCAATGTTGTTACACTGGGCCAGATATTTAAACTGCCTATTGAACTTAGCCGCAACACAGGCGTAGACAACCTCATTGTTAATTTATCAAAACGCTTCTCGCCCACTCCGAGCCAAATGTCTCTGCTCGCAAAGGGTCTTTCGTTCATTCCGACCCCGACCGGTTTCAAAACAAGAAAGAAGGAGCTTTTATGCGACCTTCAAGCATATCATCGCAGACTCCAACTTGAGGTATATTTTGAGGGTAAAAAATCACAAAAGCAAAAACTTCCATTTGTCGGTCCTTCGGAGTGGACTCCTTCACTTTCCAGCCTCCCCCATAATATCAGACAAATTGTCAGAGCCGACTATTATGCGTTTAATCATCTTAACTGGGGACAGGAGGTTAGACATAACTTAACTCGAGCTGAGACACAGGCTCTCAGGGAATTACGTCAGAACGAACAGATTGTAATAAAACCTGCTGATAAGGGCAATGCGGTCGTTATCATGGACAGGACTCAATATATCTGGGAGGGACGTAGACAACTCGATGCGAAGGACTATTATCGTCCTTTGGAGGAGCCCATGTACCCCCAGACGTTGTCAGAGATTAAGCGCCTTTTGGAGGAGATGTGCCATCGGAAAGTAATCAGTCCCAAACAGAGGAGGTATCTCCTTGGTGATGAGAATCCCAGACCTAGGAGATTTTATCTTCTACCAAAAATCCACAAAGATCCCAAATCGTGGAGCGTACCTCACGAGATTCCGCCGGGTCGTCCTATTGTTTCTGACTGTGGCAGCGAGACATATTTTACGGCAGAATTTGTGGAACACTTTCTAAGTCCGCTCTCACAGAAACATTCGAGTTACATTAAGGACACCTATGATTTTCTTGATAAAATCAGCCAATTGAAAATTCCCCAAGACGCGTTACTCTTTACTATTGATATAGACAGCCTCTATACCAATATTGAAACCGATTTGGGTTTGGAGGCTGTCAGAAAGACCTTTGACAAGTTCCCGGACTCCAAACGTCCCGAGGAGTATATCCTCAAACTCCTTAAAATCAATTTGACCCAAAATGATTTTGAATTCGACTCTAAATTTTATCTCCAAATTAAAGGAACCGCGATGGGGAAAACTTTTGCGCCATCTTACGCTAATATTTTCATGGCACAGTGGGAGGAATCCGCTTTGTCCTCCTATCCTCTTAAACCCCTTGTTTTTCTTCGCTTTCTCGACGACATTTGGGGTGTCTGGACCTATTCACGTGTTGATTTTATTCGTTTTGCCGAACATTTAAATAACTTCCAATCCTCGATTAAAATAAAATATACTATAGACTCCCGGGAGGTTAATTTTCTAGATGTCACGACGTACAAGGGCCCGAAATTCATGGAGACGAGTCTCCTGGACTTCCGGGTGTACTTCAAGGAAACGGACACACACTCACTTCTTCACAAACACAGTTTTCACCCCAAACATACTTTCAGGGCCATAGTCAAATCTCAACTACTCCGTTTCCATAGGATCTGTTCTGAACCTGCTTGTTTCCTCGATGCTACCAAAACTTTATTCACCGCTCTACGTAAGCGTGGGTATTCGAGGTCTTTTTACGACAAATTCTTAGAACTTTTCGGGACCCTAAACCGTCGTTACCATCAGAATCCACACCAAGGACCAAAATTATTCCCTTGGTGTCGCACTTCTCAAGCCAAAGCCTCCAACTAAATCTGGCGATCAAAGCGAACTTCACAAAATTTCTTTCGGGGTCAAATTTTCTCCAACACCACAAGCCTATAGCTGCATACAAAAGGAACAAAAACCTAGGAGACATATTGGTTCATAGCAAACTATCTGCACCGATTATTAAGAGCCAAGTAGTTCTCACAAATATTTTTCTCCGCAGCTATGCGTGCATAGTAGGTCCACGGGCCGAGTCTTTCGCCTTCAACGTTTGTTGAACTCTCGAGTTTGCAATTGCATCTATCTCATTTTCTGTATCAAATGTAGACGGCAATATGTGGGCCAAACTAAAAATGATCTTTCCAGCCGCATATATCAACATACCTACAATATTAGACACAAAATCGAAAAGCGTCGATATTTAGTCCAACATTTTTTGACCCACGGTTTGTCGTCTTTACGTTTCTTGGGATTACAGGCGGTCCCTTCGTGGTCTTTAAGTGACCGACTGAAAACTGAAAGACTTTGGATTAAACGCCTTGATACAATTTATCCCAGAGGCCTCAATGAAGCATAGGACCGAAATTCATCTCGACAACCCAACCACAACCACAACGGACCCTAAACCTCACATGCCCAAACCTAACTTCATAGAACCTCACAGAACATAAACCTAGTCAAACTAAACCTAGACAACTTAAACCCAACCATAACTAACCCTAAACCTCACAATCCTAAACCCAAATAAACTAAACCTAAACAACGCAACCCCAATCACAACTAACTCTAAACCTGACAGATTAAGATTTCAACAAACTAAACCCAGACAACCTTACCCCAACTATAACTAACCCTAAACCTCACAGACCTAAAAATCTAACTAAATTAAACCTAAACAACTCAACCCCAACCATAACTAATCTTAAACCTCACAGACCTAACCCTAAATTAACCTCTGGATTGACCGGGATGGTGGGGGGCTTTGGGGGCTTCTGGGGCTCTGCGCTTGGCCCCCGTTTGGGGGGGGGGGGGGGGGGGGGGAAGGGGCCAAAAAAAAACCCCCCCCCCCCCCTTTTGGGGACTGGCGCTGACTTACATACCTAACCTAACCCTAACCTAACCCTAACCCTAACCCTAACCCTAACCCTAACCCTAACCCTAACCCTAACCCTAACCCAAACCCTAACCCTAAACCATCCCTGGAGTGGGGCGTGGGCATTAAAGGCCCGTGCAAACCGGGCCCGGTCCCTTTGGGGACTGGCCGCGCCCTAACCTAACCTTATTTAACCCTAACTCCTAACCTAACCCTAACCCTAACCCTAAAACCTCAACTAACCTAAACCATCCCTGGATTTTCTCGCCCTGGCCTTTTTTTTTCCAACCCCAAGTTCACCTTACCTCCAAACCAGCTAACTACTTCGGGTTTTCTGGATTGGCAGGGATGATAGGGGGCTTCGGGGGCTTCGGAGGTTTCTGTGGCTCTACACTTGGGCCTCGTTTGGGTGCGAGGCGGCCAGTGGTGAGAAGGCCCGTGCATAACCAGTCCCGGTCCCTTTGGGGACTGGGCTCTGGATTTACATACCTTATATAAACCTCAATAAACTAAACCTACATAATTCAACCCCAATCACAATTAACCCTAAACTTCACAGACCAACTACTCACAGACCGGGGGCTTCTGGGGCTTTGCGCTTGGGCCTCGTTTGGGTGCGGGGCGGCCAGTGGTCCCCTTGGCGACTGGGCTCTGGATTTACATACCTGTACAGAACCCTAACCCAGTACAGAAGGCAGTAGAAAAACTAAACTGTTTGGAAATATGTTTCTAAAGGTTATGCTTTAGAGGAAACAACAATTTATAAATGACAAACTACAAACAGAACCACAAACCTACACATTTACTAACGGTTAACAGAATGGGCTATGGCAGAGGTCTCCAATTCATTTTCCTGGGTGCACAATGCTGCAGTTTAGCTCCAACACCTACCTTCATGTTTCTAATAGCCACAACATTTGGATTAACTGGTTCAGATGTGAAAACAGGACCTCATTGTGGATCGCAATGAAACCTGTTATCAACCATGCTTCAGTAACAACCCATTACAGAAAATCTGCATCCATATTATTTGAAGAGATCATCTCTTAGCAAACTCATAGTATCACAACTTCAAACCCCAATACAAAAGAAAAACCTAAACATATACAACAACCCTTAACCCTCAACAATATAAAAAGTTATAAATGCTACATTTTAATATTTGAAATGCATTCCCTGTATTTTCAGGGGGGAAAAATTCTTCAAACATCCATTACTGACATTTCTGAAAAAAAACAGTCCAATATAATTTAGAGTGGGACATTCTAACAGAATGTTTTATAGTGACAGTGAAAACTTACATACTGGTAATGCTTCACCTTCACCTTTCAATAAATACACAAGTTTTGAAGAACCAAATTCAACAGCCAGTGTGATAAAGTCAAAATACAGAGCAAACATTGAATAAATCAAGGGTGGTCAGGTTAGTTTCGTAATAACTGGGAAATCAGACATGTCACACAACCAGCTTACACAAAGCAATGGGCACGCAAAAACAGTCACATGCTGAGATTAAATTTTAAAAAAAGAATTAATTTTTTTTTAAAGTTGCTGTAGTACACTAACATTGCAATAAATGGGCTCAAACCAACTTTGCCTCAGTAAATATCATTACAGTTAGGAGCCAGCCAACATGTTCTGGCACAATACAAAATTCAAAAAACACAACTCAAAAACCTCTGCAAAATTAGCACACCTACATCTGCATTTTGAAGACTAATATACAAACAGGTTTTCATTGCTCCTTAGATGATAACAGGCAAAACCACAAAACACCCAGGTTTTTTTAATTGTTTAAAACAAACAAATTTTTGTATAACATAAAGCTTGTATTTTTTCTTTTAACTCACCATGGGCCAGGAGTTTTATTAACAGCCGACGCCAGCTAACTACCAATATAAACGTCCACTTCTGCATGAAACTGAAGAACCAAACAAACGCTTAAATGTGGCAGCGTCTTTTAAATCCGCCCAAAACCCCGCCAAAAGGGCGAATTAAGTGAAGCTCGCCCCTTCCGCTTTTACAACCAATCAGTATCATCAGTAACCTTTCAAACCAATTAGCTTTCAGTATCAGATAAACTCTCGTCGTGCTTGTGTAAAACTAGTCTCTCTCTCTCTCTCTCTCTCTCTCTCTCTCTCTCTCTCTCTCTATATATATATATATATATATATATATATATATATATATATATAGATAGATAGATAGATAGATAGATAGATAGATAGATAGATATAGATATATATCTCTATATATATCTGCTGAAATTTGATATAGGTATATGTAAAATATATGTAAGAAAAGGAGATATTATGGAAATTTTACATAATAAGGAAACTATGTAATAGAAAGTTGTATGTATTTGTTCAAATATTTTTCATTAGTCATTAGTTTTATGAGTTCTGTGTGCGTCTCATTTATGACGTCATTGGGTCCCTTCCGCGTGAGGGATGAGATGACAGAAGTATGCATAATCTTCACTCTGCTGCAGAAAATTGTGAGTGGAATTTTAACAGAGGGAATGCACTATAGCGTTGTATATTCATGACGGTTTTTAACTCAGCCGTGTTAATGCTGCTGTGTCTGCTCAAAATTCTGCTCAAAACACAATACCGCATCAAACACAAAATCCTGAGTGCGCTGACTCACCTTGTTTCTCTAAAATGTATCATCTAAGCAGCCTTGAACTTCTTTATTGAGATTGCATTAATACTGTTACATTATTTTGTAATTGCCGCGTCAATTAGTGATGGATTGATCTTGAACAATTCGTTATTGTTCAAGATCGGTCCTAACCCTAACCCTTTATAATCTTTAATGTGACTCGGGAAGAATGAGTTGTAACATCCAAAAACAGCAAGATTGTCCCAAAACATATAACAAAAGTATAAAAGAGTGATATTAAATGGTTTTTTTATTATAATTTCAGTATATACATTTGATACAGTACACAGTAAAATGTTTCTCCAGGATGATGGTGCTACATAAAAACATCAAAGTGCTACATGAGACACAACACAAATCTAAACATAGACAATACAGACTAGATTAAACCTACAGAGGGTTACATAAAATGTACAAGATAGTTCAGAACAAACAAGAAAATAACTTTAACAAAAAAGAAATAACTGAAGAATAACTAATTGGAAATTCATTACCATTAAACAAAAAACAACTTAAAAAAATGCAAGGTGGTTCGAAGTGAAGGTCACATGTAAGTCTCAATATAAATAATCCAGCACTGATAACACTCTTATTTATATTTATGTATTATTTAAATATTACAGATGCCTGAGCAGTAACATATGAGGTTTTTTTAAGATTTTGAGTTTGTCTCCTGATGCATGACATTACTGCACACACATTTTATGTTCACTTGTTAATTATTCTTGATATTCTCAGGCATCATCCACAGACAGCATGGGGAGCTTCAATGGCTATTTCAATCTTTTCAAACTGACACGAGAAGCGACTGAGGCTAGAACAGGCTCTTGCTCTCTTGAGCTTATCAAAGACCAATCATGGCATGAAATTTTTCCATCCAGGCTGTGATCTGTTTAGGAGTGTGCAGCTGTAATGAGTAGTAAAGGTCCGCTGATTTATGAAAGCAAAACTGGTAGTGTTGATGATATCCTTATGTTTATCCAGTATAGGTTCGTGGGGAGGCAGTTAAAACTAGACAGGTAATCAGTCCATAACAATGCTCACAGAAATACAGACACATTCATACTCTCACTCACACTTACAGGCAAAAACTAAACGCTGCACAGAAAAACTGGCAATGTTGGAGTTGGGGACATTTTTGCTCCAATTTTGCTCCTAGAATAAATGAATGTATGTGCGTGTATATGTATATATATTCACATATGTATGTCTTTTATGTAGCAATAACCTACATCCTTTGAACAACTGCAAGAAAATGTTATAAATACAAAAATGACTGTATGGAGGTATGCAGAGGATCATGCTCCATTTGCAGTGCTGCATGGGATGACTGGTTTATTCCCTGATATAAAAAGGTAGACACAAAGTCTTGTACAGTACTGTTGTGTCTGTCTCTCTAATCTGAAAAAAGGTGTCAGCCACTACTGTGCTTTATACAAAGCCTAACGTCACAAAAAACGTGATATATCTCCACATAATTTTTTGGAACGATAGCATTTTTTTAAGTTAGCCACAAGATGGCGCCAGAGAATTAAAATTGTAGGTAGTTGTGTTAAAACTCAGGCGCTCGTACTTTTGCAGATATATGTATTTATGTATGTATGTGTGTGTATATATACTGCAAACAGTACAAACTTTGAGTTTATATATATATATATATATATATATATATATATATATATATATATATATATATATATATATATATATATATATATATATATATATTTATAGATGGATAGCTAGATAGATAGAACTTATGCACTCAACGATTTTCATTGCTGTAAGAGCGCAGAGCGGCGCTAGTTCATACCGCGCACGTCTCGAGTCTTTCGACAGTATTCAGCAGAACGAACAAGCGCATCTCACAGTCTCATCCGTACTTTTGCCGAACAACAGCAAATCTACAACTTTGACTCGAAATTTAGCGAACAGGATACGGAAGCATGCAATGGGACTTTTCTAGAATCCCACTTTAAAACACATGATCTTTTCAAAAAAAAGGGAAAATCAAAAAAAAGTGTGTGAAGTTTACTGCACTTGACATTTGACTTGGCAGAAGACACGGACGTGCCCAGATGGCAGGAGCACAGCCCGGAGTCCACGCGCTGAAGCTCAAGCCCGGTTCAGTGCCTGAGAGCCTGAAAACGGGTAACAAATTCATGAAATGGGATGATGTAAGTGACATGCTTGTGCACATCAAGTCTTTATTAACGCTGATATCTGTATGTGTGGTTTTAAATAAGGGCTAACGTGAGCGCAGGCAGGTGCCCCATATAGGAGATCGGGGCTAGTTGTTGGGTTAGGTTTAGGGTTAACTCTACCCCAGTGACTATAAGGTTTTGACTCAAAAGTCCAATTAAACAAATGTTTTGTTGTCTAGTAGTTTTTCATACTGTTATGGGAATTGTCATCAACAAAATGCAATTTTATATCAGTGAATGATGCCTGTCAGAAAAACATACTGAACTTAAACATTGCACTACAGAGAGGTTACTGTATCGTTATGTGTCAAATGGTTTTGTAATACCATTTAATTTTGCATGTTTTCATTTGTCCGGTTATATTAAGTTCACCGTAATTGAGATTTTTGGCAGTCTAAACTTAACCCTTTTTTGTGTGATTTGCGTTCTCTCATTTTCACACAAATTCCTTCCTTTTTGTAAAAGAAAACAGAGCTTCTCTCCACCATCTTTTAAGAGCAAGCTTTCAGTGTGTATGCATGTTGCGATCATTAAGAGTGTGTGATAGTTGCTTTCAAGAGCTTTGAGTATTTAATGTCTCTACAGTAACAAAACCCTTTCTGAATATCAAGAGCTAATTTCTGCCGCAGATAGATTATCTCCCCTAATGTAGCTCACACTCAGAGTCCTGAACCTGGCCTGGCTTTAAATCACTTTACTACGGTTAAGAAGTATTAGATAAAACACTATTAAGACTTATGGAGCAGCTCAGTGGATAGCACTGTTGCCTCACACAATTGTTGATTTGGAGCTTAATTAAACGTATGAAGTTTGAATCTCAATTTGTTAAATCTTTAAATTGTCGTGTGATTTTTCAGATTACATGGTGAACTAATAACACCACCACAATTGTGAATTCTGAATAAGGAAGTAACCCTGCTGAAGTTTAGGTTATATAAGCCTGACTGTGTTCCTCAGGACAATGCTTGTGTGAACATAAATGCTTGGTCTTTTTATAGAAGTCCAGTAATATCTACAGTTGCTGCGTTAAATAGTCCTGAGGGTTATGGCACGTATGTAATGTGATGCGCAAGCTTGTCTTTCTAAAGCCTCCACATTTGACAGGGGTCACAGCAGACCTGCAGTTTTACTTTAAATATGATTATCTTCACTGTACCTCTTCAAATTTCACATGAACAGACACATTATAGATTCATTCCGTAAACAAAATTGTGTTACTGGCAAATCTTTAATTTTACAATCATACAATGTGCTGAATAACACAGATGTAATTGTCTCCAATTTTCTCTTGTGTTTCAGGACTGTGCCACAGTTACCCCTGTAACGCTGCGAGTGGATCCTCAGGGCTTCTACTTGTACTGGACAGATCAGAACAAGGTAATGTAATCAGTAAAATAAGTCAAAAAGACCCAATCAGTGAGACACAGTAAAACAGTGTTAAAATCTTCCACCACAGAGTAGATTTACTATAACAGAGATAATGTTCTGTAATTCTCTTTGAACTACTATTCGTCTTATTCATCTAACATTAGCTGTCAACAGTCACTGCAATTATCAAATATATTTATTCCAGCTTTATTCCATCTCAAAATATTCAATAGCTATTGAACTCTTCCTTTAGATATTTTTATTGCAATATTTACTTTACTACATAAAGTTATTAGTCTTGTTAAACAAAACGTATTCTGGGAATGATGAGTGAAAATCTTACTCTCCAGGTATAACAGACCTCATTGGCTGAGATTAATGGTGCAACAATTGTATGCATCTGTGAACTGATGTTTTTTGGTAAACATGGCTCACTTGTGTTGCCTTGTGTGTAAACATGTTCTTAGACCATGTGGCTTTACATGTGCACTTAAGTCACTTAAGTGTTGTCACTTTTAAAATTCCACACTATTACAATGCTCTGTTCCTGCTGTTCTGCTTTCACTGAATGAAAAGAACAAACCCAGGCCCTAAATCTTGTTGTGTTTTGACGTAAGGCATCTGTTTTTGACAAACTGGACACTGCATCTCTGCTCTCAGGTCTCTCTCACTCTCTCTCTCACCATACTCAAAGCAATGCTATGGTATGTAAACAGCACTGGCTCTGAACTTTGCTCTTGCACAATAGATAGCTGCATGAAATTGCATTGTAAATAGCTGAATAGATTTGATGGAGCCCAGTGTAAAACTTTGGATAAGGTCACAAAATGTCAGGACTTCTGTATGTCACTTTGACTGTGTTGCTAGATAACAACTAAATTATTGGTATTGATATTTATGAATCTGGATGTAAGACTTTTAGAACAAAATTAATTTGCAGTGCAGCTGTAGTGTTTTTCAACAGTTCCTTTATACAAAAATTGTTGAACAAGTTGAAAAGGCTGAAATGTAGAACAACGAAGAAAAGGACATAAGCCAGACATGTCACAGTGAGAAGGCCCAGCATCTATTCTAATAACGCATTAGCAGGAACTGCTGTTTAAAGATATTTTGTTTGTAGAGCAGAACAGGAATGTCAAGTGCTTGATGCATTTTGAATGTCAATGTTTCCCAGTCCCTCATAAGTGAGCTGATTTGACTAAAGGATTTGCATGAGCAGAAGAGCAGAAATGAGTTTCACTCCCTCATAACAGTTAAAACAGACTCAGTTTGCCTCATGCTGTCTCAAAGTGCCTCTAGTGTCTCTAACCCTATCTCTTCTCCTATCTCTTCAGAGAATGAATTAGAAATGTCTTATGAAACTGTGTTTTTAAATGGCTGGAATTCTTCTCTTATTAGGGTTATTACAGTATTAGAGACTTTTATAGGCATGCATTATAATCTGTGATCCATTTCTTCTCAGACTTTTGCTGGGTCACCAATATTTGCATTGCTGATTGGTACCTCTGTTCCTTTGTCAGCCTTGCACTGCAAAGTTTAAATCTTAAGCCAGTATGCCAAGTTTAAACGACTCACCTCGTTTTCATCAAGCAGAGTGCATGTGGCCGGGGATGAACTATACAGTCCTTATTAGAGGACCAATGTATGATAGTTTTCACTGACACTGACACGGTTCTCCCACAAATGCAGCAATGATTCTTTCTCCTGGAAATATTCTCCTTGACATGATGTTGCAGTGCTGTGGATTTGTGGATTTGTACAAATGTTATTTTAAATACTTTAAAAAATGGATGACTTGGATTGAGTAATGACAAAAAGTAGCCAATAAAGATTGCAGCATAGATGGGAACTCTTCATTACTCATTAAAAATCATCGCAGAGTGATGCCTCAAGAAACAGGATGGTAAAATGACAAGACAACATTTTCGCAAATTCTAGGCAATATGTGGCTACATTAAATACACTAAAATATAATTGATTAACCCTAACCCTAAATATTTAGACTACTTCACCTAGTTGAAGAGACTTTCAACCATCATAACAAAAATGTTTCTGTAAAAAAATCACCTTTATCTACTCTGCCTTTAATTGATTCAAAACTGTAGTTCAGCTTTAATTTGATTTGTGTTATCACTCATTTATGAAAAACGTTTATGAAAGTTTCTGTGTGGCATTCTTATGTTTACAAAATATATGTAGGTAAATATTGTTGTTTGCTATTTTTGTATTTGTTATACTAAATATCAGCATTTTTGATCCAGTCAGATTAGAGGGTTAGGGTTATGTCTTATGTCGACTGCACTTCTGCTCAATTAATTCAAGACGTTCGATGAGAAAGTCATGTTATAATCGGCTCTCGCTCTAAAAAGAAAAAAATTCTCTGTAAGAGGAAACACAATGTTGAGTCATCAATATACAGTTACACATAACAGAAGAGTCCAGGAAGGTTCCTTGTGTTTTGTTCTGCATGTATTAGTGAAGGGAGGTTAGTGGTTTTGCCATTGCTGGTCTACAGTGGAGCTTTTAGCAGATGTCAGATCATTTGCAAATTAATCATCATCACAAGCATTTCAGCAACAAACCATAACATACAGTTTTTACAAGCAGGTTTAAGAAGTTATTGAGATTGTCTCTTTCTTCTCCCTGAGATTTGCTACAGAGTGTCTGCGTGTAACTTGCTGGATCTTCTATGTGCCTTTTTTGCTGTAAATATAAATTGGTATGTGCATATGTGTCTGTCTGTATTAGTCCAAAATAACTTTTGTATGTATGTCTCTACATTTTCCATTTTGTTTATTAACTGAACCAGACTGCTGAAAACTATAAGTCAATACTTAGAGTTTGCTAAGACAATTAGAAGTTGCCAAGACATCATTAGCCCTGTTGCTCAGTGTCACTTCCGTTGTTCTAAATCATTAGTTAAGTATTAAACTTTGATCTCACACAGCACACAGACATTGTGGTAGGCAAGCACCTAGCTAACAATTTTAGGTTGTTAGAACATTTCCGCTAACATTTTGCCAAGGTTCTGAGAACGTTCTCTGTTAGTTGGGCAATACTTAGTTTTCTTTGGACAATGTACAAGTCTAGTTTATTTCAACATTGCACCATAACAAATGTTATATAATGATATATTATAGATATAAATATAAAGATAGGTCAGATTCAGTAGCATGAAAAGAAAAGTCTAGAGAAACCGTTTTTGTTTGAGAAACCTTGATTAGCTTACAAATATCTGTTTATATTACTGCCTTTTTCTAATAGCCCAAACACTGTAGTTGTGGCATTGATAGAATAACATTTTATTTGCATAAAGACAGTGGATGTCTGAGCCTCTTTTGAATAGATTCAAATTAGAGAACAGAACTGTAGCAGAATGTTGAGGATTTACATGTTACACAAAACAGAAGGTTGGGGTCAAAGATTGAAGTCTTTTAAAAGCTGTGTGGATCAACAGGTGCTTCAGGTTAGCAGTCTAGGCTGGTAACTGAAAGACTGTCCTGCAAACACAAACAGCTTTATGAAATGCTGTCAAGGCCTGTTCCAGGAACTACCACCATTGAGGTCCTAAGGAAGATTATTGTAGATTGGCCTCAATAATGTATGTACAGTAATGAACAGATATTAAGTACAGAAAGGTATGAGCTGTACAGAGGTAAACATAAAACAGAAGAAACCACTCATTTTCTCTTGTCTTTGAAGGCATGTTCAGTCTTTGGGTTTGTCAATAACAAGATTTGTGCCCTTTACTTAAGCTTGGCAGTTTTCCCCAAATGTGCTATATGAATATAATTGCAGTGAAATGTGTCTTATTTTACATTTTGTTGTTGTTTTGAAGGTCTAGTTAGTGCCTTTAACATCATGCTAGCATATAGTATGCTATGGTTTTTCTGCAAGCAATGCCAAGGTCATGGATTATACCTTAAATGCACTGTAAGTGACTGTGTGAAAAGTGTCTGCCAAATGCATAAATGTAAAACAGTGACCTAACATAATAGTTAATTTCCTATTCATTGAGCACAAATCAATTAGCAACGTATGCACTGATGAAATGAAAATGAAGTTATAAGTTTTGATGGATGAGCTAGATGATATCAGGTGTGATGGATGAGGTAGTTTATAGCAGCTATGACGCTTAAGGTAGAGGTACTTGATATCATCTGTGATAATTGAGGTATATGTTATGAGTTTTGATGATTTGCAAACCTGTCCTCCAACCCAAACGACCATATAGGCTGTTTGTCACTTCCGTAAAATACAATATAATAAGCACCCCACCAGACACCACAGAAACTTAAATCCAGTAATGTAAATGCAGAAGTCAGAGCCTATTTCTCACTAGGCTAGGGATTGTTGGGGCTTTGTTAGGGAGTCTTCAACTTGAAATGTTCTAAAACAATGAAACACTGTATCACTCCATGTTTTTTAAGCCTCAGAAATTTGCATCCTTTTATCATAAAAGTAATCCATAAGACAATGGGTTAATAAATATCTTCTGAAGCAAAACAATATGTAAGAAAATAATTAATAGTTGGAGGTTATGAAGTGATATATATGTCACATATTCACTTATGAGATAAGTGGATGTGTGTAGCTCGATCAGTAGGGTTCAGTCCCAGGGAACCGGTACTGATAAATGTGTACCTTGAATGCATTGTAAATCCAAAGGCATAAATGTAAATTTTGTGAATTGGAAATCACCACCTAGAGGGTGCTTAACTTTAAAACATGACTATAGGTCATAATAAGCTGTTTGCAAAAACAACCTGTTGGGTCGTTTTTTGGAGGACGACCTGTTGGGTGTTTTTTTTTTGATAGTTGGGGTAATTGATATTAGCCGTAATGACTGAGGTGATTGTTATGAGTTGTGGGCAGCTGTGGCCTACTGGTTAATGAGTCGGGCTTGTAATCAGAATGTTACTGCTTTGATTCCAGGGCTGGCAGGTAGCAACTGAAGTGCCCTTGAGCAAGCCACCTAACCCCTGATTGCTCCCTGGGCACAGCAGTAAAGCCCACTGCTCCAGGTGTGTGTTAATGGCTTGCAGTGTGTGTTCATGCCTCACCAGTGATGGGTTAAATGCAGAGGTCACATTTCAGTATGGGTTACCATATCTGACAAATATGTCACTTTATCTTGTGATGGCTGAGGTAGTTTATACCAGCTGTAATGGCTTAGGGCTTAGGTAGATGTTATGAGTTCATTATAAGCTGTGATGGATGAGGGAGATGCTTTGAGTTGTGATGGTTGAGTTAGTGGTAGAGCTGAGGTTGTGTTTGAACCCTCCTTTTTCCTTGGATCCTCCTGTTTTTTTTGTTGCTCCATTTCTTTTTCTTAAGTGTGTCAGAGATGTAGGGCACACATCCTTTTCTCGTGTGCAGTCAATTCAATTTGATAAGAGGGTATCAAATTTAAACAGCAAGCAGGTGCTTTGGGGCCAGACGCTGAAACAGGAGCCTGTCATACTTAAAATACTAACTCCCTTGCATCATTGTTCCTCGAGAGAGAAAAAAAACTGAAAAGAGGAAAAAACATCAAGCAATTGTTACCATGATAAACAGACAGAATATGAGGTGTTCTGAATATTCACAAAGATATTCAGAGTAATGACAAAAATACTGACTTTTGTGTCATAATCACAATGTTGATTTCAGGAGAAGCAAATGACAGACATTAGCTCACAGGCATGACTTTAGATATTTCTGTCTTTCAAAAAACAGGTAAAATGTGTTGTCACATTTGTTCATGTTTTGTGTCCAGATGAGGATATTTCATACCTGAAATGTCTATATTCCTTAGTCGTACGTTTTTGCTGTTTATGTTTTGGACAGCTTTCGTAAAGGAACATGAGGGATGATGTTCTGTTTTCCACTGATATTATAAGAATTAGGATAGTTAATGAAGTCCTCATCAGTCCAATAAAGAAGACAGTTAAGGATGTTGAATTTGTCTTTATTTTAATTATACCGTATTGATGGATCTGCTTGGATGTTATAGTACCAGACACACATACAATACACTTTATCTACAGCTGTATTATGGATATAAATCTTTATTTGGATTTCTTATTATTACAACAATTTTTGGCCACACACTGTTTATCAGCGAGAAGATGATCAGGTTATACAGAACAATTTGCTCTTTTTAACCTTTTAGGCATCTGAATTAAATGTAGGGCATAAAATTATGAAACACTTTCTGATCAAGAAGCACAAATGTGACAGAACAACTGTAATTGGTAGAGGTGTTTTTATCCCAGTCGTTTGTTGAGAAAAGCGTCACTCACCTGTGTGCTCAAGTTTGCAATTATATCTACTCTCTCTAGTAATAAGGCTGTTTTTAGATCCACACTGTGGATTGCTTTCTTTGTCCCAGCGAAAATTCAAAGAAGTCAATTCAGAAGAAGGCTGGAACACTTTTGATCACACTGGTCAGAGCAGCAGAGCTTGAGTAAAGCTAATAACTTTTACTAGTGGAGACTGGGACCATCTTGAGTGCAGTGTGTTTGTTCTTGACTACGTTCAGGAAATAGTCAAGTGATCTAGACAGTGTTATCATTTCTCATCTGCTACTGTAAATTTTCACTTAGACACCAGTATGGATTAATAAGTTCAGACTGCACAGCTCTAATGAGTTGAGACTAACTGAGTTGACCAACTGTGTGGAATACATGATTCTTTCTCTACTTTCTGACATGCTCACTAGAGCACTCTCACTCAGAGAACATGATAGTCTGCATTGACGCGATTATGTTGGAATGTTAGGACTAGGCTGATATAGAAGCTGTGGTAGGCTTTTGTCCTGTACTTACCAAATACATCAATCGATTTCACAAGAACAACGGAAGCGTTTGACCTTGACTGAGATGCTGTGTGCTGTGGTTACACTGGTGTAATGAGAGCAGAGTTTTAAATAGACACAAACTGACCTTGAAACAGCAGTAATGATGCTGATAACGTTTGCATTGCTTTGACAGCAGCAATTTGTAACAATTCATACTTCTGTAAATTTGGTAACTGTAACTGATAGAGCATTGCATTCACAGCACAACGATTGTCTGTTCTCAGGAAACAAACGTACTGATAAAATGTATAGTTTGAATGCACTGTAATTCACTTTGGATTAAAGCATCTGTTAAATGCATAAATGTAACTTTTGCTTCTCTATTGTCATGTCTGTTTAAAACATAAAATTACTTTTGGTTACTTTTATTTACATATGTTAAAGTCAAACTGATATTTCCTGCGAAATACAACTTGGCTGTTCAAATTATAAATCATCATTATGAATTTACTGTTGTGAATAGTGGTAAGGTAAGAAGACAGTTTTGAACATTGGTTTGTTATGTACTTGCTAAATAACTTTTTTGGTTTATTTTTAACCTAAAAAGTTATGGATTGCTTTAGTATAATTAAATACTTTACATTTTTATGACACTTTAATATACAGGTATTTTTAAATGGACAACAATGGGGAATATGGGGAACAAATAATTTAGTTATGACATCTACCAGCAGAGGCTTAAATGGACATTAATTTAAGGTTATCCAGCACAATTTTAGCTCCTGTACTTTGTCCTTTCTTCTACACTTTTCATCTGTTCACTGTCTAACTGGTATTATTGTGTGAGTCCAAACATCCTGTGTTCTCTGTAGGCAAAGACACAAGATCTGATGAGTGTTTCTTTTCTAATTAAACCACTTTTGGTTAAATAACTATAAAAAAGAATTGTGTAGTCTTGACATTTTCATGCATATATATATATATATATATACATAACTACAGAGAAAATGTATTAGAATTTGGGTGACCCCTCTCTGTATTCCGGAGGTGGAGATGATTTTCAAACACACACACATTGTGTAAGATTAAATGCAGCTTCACACAGAGCAGGATCTTTTTCAACACATACTTCAAAGCAGAACCTTTATACCAGGGCTGGAAGTGCTAACCTTTAACTCGAAATACCTCCCACTGCAAACACAGACCACATTGACTGAAAGAGAGAGATTTTAAAAAGCTGTAATTAATGTAATTTACTCATGCTCATGTCAATCTTCTGTGGAATACAATGAGAAATTTTAAAGAATGGTGACACTGTTCTTTTTACATATAATGAAACTGAATAGTAACTGAGGCTGTCAGTCAATAACATTCTATGTAAAAATCTTTTTGTTTCATAGAGAAAAGAAAATCATGTGGGTTTGGAAGGACATAGGACATGAATAAATAATGACAAAATTGTAATATCTGAGTAAAATGCTTACTCCTTAAATACCGCTTGCTACGGATTTTGTAGCAATCCTGTTTACGGATCCTGTTTACCCTTTACTTCTAAACGTCATGTGAAGCCAACCAATTCAATTTGAGTTTAGGGTTGAGGGTAAGCCTCTTGTCATTTTTAGATAAAAATGCATCACACAGTCAGTTTGTAGCTGCTCTGTGGACTTTGCTATCAGATGTTTTTTAGATTATTTGATGTCCAATCTACATTTTCAGTACAGAATGCCTAAAAGACAGAAAAAACACAATGTAAAAATAATAGATTTTGATGCTCTAAAGCGTGTTGATTTAGTCTCAACAGAAGAAGTATCTTCCACACCTTCCACATATCTGTTTCTTCATTTTACTTCAGCACATGTCCAGTGTTCTTCAGAACGCTGCTGAGCTCATGAGAAGAGGAAATAACAGAACTGCAGAAGATCACTCACACCTCTGCACACAGATCTTTTATGGAACAGAGATGTTTATTTAGTAATTTCTCCTGCATCCTCTGTATGCATTTAAAACTCTAATCTACTCCAGCATAGAAATAAACTATCTCTGCATTTTACTGTATTGCAGATTTGATAAAAGGACCAAGTAAATCTATTGTGTGTCTATATTTTTTGTGGCATTGATCATCTAAAATGAGTGCAAATAAACTAGCAGCTGTCTGGCCCAGTACAGTAGAAAAATGATAGTCGTATGTCAAATGTTTACATTTGCCATTTTCTTATTGAACTTTCAACAAAAACTAAAATGGATCTAAGATGCAGAACACAACACTGATGAAAACACTGTTAATCAGAGTCACACTATAGTTTATTTACTTCCTCTCGTGTTTTTCCAGATGTGCATGACTTTTCATATCTTTGGAAAACAAAACATTTTTTTAAGAATCTTCATGCAGGTCTTTTTTTAAATATTAATAGTGTTTGTCTGTCTATCCGTTCTCTAATTAGTTTGTTTGTTCAATGTCCTGTGTCATTATCAAATGGTCAAATATTTAAATATAGCGAAGATTCTTCAAAGATTTTTCTAACTGATGTTAGGGTTAGGGTTATGACAGAATAATGACAGAATGGTTTTTTTTGGAGGGGGTTTGGTTGATAGAGTTACTCCAGTTTAAATTTGCATTCCTGTTATGTTTTATTACTAAATATGTTTCTGAACTAAGAACCCATACCAACATGCTTTTCTCATTATAATTGCAAATATAATTTATATGTCTGTGTTTGTGACTGCAGGAGACAGACTTATTGGATATCTCTTTGATCAAGGATACAAGAAATGCAAGATATGCTAAAACACCAAAGGTAATACAAAATGTCATTTTGTGTCTTTGTAAATGATTTGTTCTGTTTGTATAAACTCACTAAAAGGCTTAAAATACATAAAAATGAACAGACGTTATTGTCTCTTAGAAATAGCATATGAATGTAAATATGTCTAGATGCTGACAAAAAGCAAAGCTGCTCCTCTCTGGATATTCCAGGAACATTTCACTTATCAAAACACTATAATAATCTATTACATGGAGCTTGTGTGTCTGAGCATTTAAAAGGAAAACAAAAGTCTTGTCATGGCAATCTAAAGGGTTGTAAATAGTTTTCCAGAAATAAAACACATTGAGACTCTCAGTGAATTCTGCATGTAAAAGCAGGTACTGTATGCTTGAGTAATATATAAAACATTCACTATATATTTGTGAGAATTCTGCTGGTGACTTTGTGTCTTTTATGTTTCCTAAAAGTGCTTTATCAGATTTTTTCTTTGTCATCTTTGTCTTGTGACTCCACATATCTGAGTTATAAAACAAAAATGTTTTAATAGTGTTTTTTAAATAGATTTAAACTTCAGTGGCAAAACTTAATTACATTTAACAAGTTCTTTTGAGTTTTGTAAATCATTTCATGCTCTACACTTCAGCGAATCATTTCTAAACTTCAAAACATTAATGTGATGATGTTTATCCCATAGCTCAGCTAGTGCAAAGTGACACTAGTATTACCAAGGTCATAGGTTAAATTCCATATGCCATTTACAGAAAAAGACTAGTTACTAGAAAAAGAATAGTTAAATCTCATGATTTAACTGTTTCACAGAAACCTAACTAATCTCTAATGCTCTGTTCAACTTAAAAAACCCTTCTATTGTTCATTCCTGTCTTTAGCATCGGAACGTGGTTACACGTGTACATGTAGCTTTATAGTCTTGGCTTGTTGGTTCTTCAGGCAAAATGTTAAATGCTCTCTTTTTCTCACTTTGGATGAAAGTGTCTACTAAATGAATAAATGTAAACTGGTAATTTTCTGAGGCATTTTTCGTGTTTTAGTAGAATTTGTCATAAATATTGCTAAATATATAAATATTATATATTTACATTTACATTTATTCATTTAGCAGACACTTTTATCCAAAGCGACTTACAAGTGCGGAATACAACAAGCGAGTCAACCTGAAGAGGCAACTAGACACAATAAGTGCTCACAATATATGTGAGTCAGTACACATTAGTTGACTGAGGGAAAACATGATGATATATAACAGAATCATTCATAAAGCAGTAGCTCACGTTGGTCTGTTAGGGTTAGGGTTAGTAACCATGTGGTATATGGGAAAAGTATGTTTCTTATACCAAGACTGGCCCCCACTGGCATCTCCAAGATGCCTATAGAGAGTTTGATGAGTGTAACGTGTATAGTGCCAGTGAACAGCATGGCTTCAGGGCGACCTGACACAGCACTCACAGTATTTAAAAAGCCATTAGCCATACAGTTTCTAACTCTGACTGTTTGTATATTTGAGATCTTGACTATTGTTGACCTACAGACACAATACAAGTATTCTTTTTTTAATTGTGCATATGTTCCCCAAAACTAAAGTCAGGTTAGGTTAGGGTTGTACTGTACTGTTCTCTAGCCCTCATGTCAAAAAATACTTCATGAATAATGTACAGAACTCAAAGTAGTAGTCATGAAGAGATGAACCTTAAGCACACTGACCTCTGTGGGTGAAGTTTAATCCTTTATACCTGACTTTATCATGGTCAAAGAACATAATCAAAGAATGTTCCTTTATAAATTGGTCCTGTGGTGCGATTTAATTTTTGCGATTTAATTGCCAAGGAGTTGGCAGTTACACACATCAGCTATAAACAGTTACACACATCAGCTTCTATATCTGAATGTTATAAAACCAACAACTGATAAACTAAATTGTTTCACGATAAAAATAATTCAAGTGTTTTATTTAGTAATTGATCAAATACAGCAAAAGTGAAATCATTCAGAATATTGGCCCAAGAAAACATAAAAATGTGTGGTAAGTAAATCTCTCACAGTTTGTGTTGGGACAGATTCAATTAAATATTGAGAAGTAATCAGGGGAGCTACTAAGAATGGGAAAGCTCTGTTTGTTTTTAAATGCCCTGTAAGGTAGGAACTGGCTTATACTGACAAACTGAATGACCAGGCTTCATCTACTGCAATTCTTCAGACACTCAATCAGTTTAATTGCCTGAAATTTGTTTCAGACAGAAGCCTCAGAATCCAGCGGAATTCTCATAGTCAGGTGATATGCTGTGACACAAGAATCTAATCTGGGACCTTGGACCTTGCACAATAGGACCTTGTTAAATTTCTTCTTTAGAATTACTAAAGCCCTGCTTGTTATTGGAAACCAGCTTGATCACTGGGTCATTTCAAATGCTGCACCTGGTCGTTTGTTCTGAATTCCACAGGTGGGCTGGTGGTCTCCCTTTGAATGTCCAAACTGGACAGTGTTTTAGAGCTTGTGTGGTAATCTAGTTAAACAGTTAACTAACTGAAAATCATTGGAGATTAAAAGCCTGTAATGGCTATTTCTTCCCAGATGTTCCTAGATGATATTTAATAATAATTGTAGTTAAATGTATAACCAGCTTTAAGCCATGACAATTCAGGGTATCTTTTCTACAGGATGTGGCCATAGTGTGGCTAGTTTTACTTTGTTATGTCTAAAATGCTTAAATATAATGTCTCACAGTACAAACGAAGCTCATACTATGAGCCTCAACTCAATTCTCAGTCTAGGTGACAGTCAGAGAATAAAATGATTGAGATAATGTGCAGAGGAATCAGAGAACATCTTATTTTGAACATCTGTCCATGATTTTCTCCACACACACAGCTGAGCACATGACATGGTAAGAAAGCTCAGCGCAGCAGTCTGTTCCATCTGCTCCATTCAATTCTAGCTGTGAATTGTAAAAGGCAGAGCAGACGCTTTGAGATTTTTCTCTCCAGTAAATGTGTCACAGCACAGCTAATAGGAGCTTAACTTATTAAGACTTATTGTAACTTATTCAGTTGTCAAATTGTTGTCATAACTTTATTGGCTGCAATCAAATCCATTTATTACTTGCTGTGATTAAGGAAACTTTCAAACTATAAAACAGCTCAGTGCTTTTAGCTATTAATTATTAACAGGTCAGGAGAATGTCTAAATATAGTCTTGCTTTTATCTGTTTAAACAGTTGTTTATTTTGTTACACACAAGGCTACAGTATAAATATTGTAATGATCAACTTGTTAGCTGCAAGCTACTGACAACCAACTTCCCATCTAACAATTTTAGTTAGTAAGACTTTCCATTAAGCAAAAATGTTAAAAATCTTGTTTTGATTGTTCTAGGAACAATAAAAACGTCCAGTTTTTTAAACATTGTTTAAACATTTTTTATTCTGAAACATTTTAATATGTTCGACTAACAATTTAAGAATAACGTTGTTGATAACATATCATATAACATTGAAATATAGCATTAAAAATGTTCTAGTAATGTCACTGCAAAAATGTTTTTGATAACTTTGTTCTAAGAAGGTTTCCTGTTAGCCGGGATGTTACCATAAGTATTGTGCTAAACTTTAATAAAGCCATGTGTGGTGTATTTCTTGGAAGTTTTAATCTGAATTTCTTTCTTTCTAACACAAAACAGAATGAATGACAGGGTGTTTCAGACAGTTGCCTGGGCACCAAACCACACTGGGTTGAAATGCAGAGTTCTTCTAAACTTCACATTTAGTGAGACTTGCTCCTGGTTGCTTAGTGGGGTTTATGTTGCAGCCCTTGGCAGTGTGAAGCACTTTCTTTAAAAGCTGCAGTGGGCAGAACAGAGCTTCATTTGTTTGCTATTGCTGGTTTCTGATTAAGTTCCATGAATTTGTTGAAACAGACATTTCCTGGTATATTTAATGCAATGAAAAACAATTTTTTAAGAGGTGTCTGATCCACAAATTTTTTATATTCCACCCAGAATTCATGTTTTTTGTAATTGCTAGTTTTTTAATTGCTGGTCATGTTTTTTCAATTGCTGGTGTTTTAATTGGATCCTGACAGCCCTGTGTTTTTTGTCAGAGTATGATGTTTGGATCCTGACTCTATTCTAGTCTTGGTTCTTACATCTTCGAGTCAGGATCTAGACTTATGCTCTGTATCTTTTGTTATCTGTGGCCATTGTTTGTTTACTTTGGCCATGTGCTCACCTGTCTTGAGCCTAGACTCCGCCCTCTTGTTTTCTCATTAATTATCACTTCATTAGTTAATTCCCCTCACCTGCCTGCCCTTATTACCTGCCTTGTTTGGTCCCTTATTTAATGCCCTGGTGTCTAAGGTATGGTAATAAAATTTAGAACTGGGCTAATTTATTTAAATATCATAGCTAATTTAGCATGCAACTGTGATGTGGCTGTCATACAAGCTGGATACTTCTTGTAAACATTAATTGTGACTGATATCTTAGCATAAATGCTTCTAATTGCCCCTCTCATCAACAAAAATGAAAACACAACAATAAAGTTAGAACGAAGAATGTGTGTTGTAATGTGGAAGGCTTATCTTTACTGTAGCTGTGTATGAAGTGATGGCCTAAACACAGGTTCTCTGTGGGATTGATAGCCATTTAAATCAGCACTTTCCGTATGATTTATTACTCATTTCTTCATTTTCACAGTCACAGCCACAAATTTACTGTGCAAGGAAGCTGCGTAAGGAATTCTTATAGCTTGCAAATGTGCTTCTGAGTTCGAACTCCATCACAATACATTCTCTGCAGCATTAATAGAATAGTAGAGCAATCTGAAGTGCATTCACAGTAGATCTGTCTGTAGTGCGTTCACATTAGATATATCTGTAGTGCGTTCACAGTAGATCTATCCGCATTCACAGTAGATCTATTTATAGTGCATTCACAGTAGATCTATCCACATTCACAATAGATCTGTATGTAGTGCGTTCACATTAGATATGTCTGTAGTGCGTTCACAGTAGATCTATCTGTAGTGCGTTCACAGTAGATCTATCTGCATTTACAGTAGATCTATCTGCAGTGCGTTCACATTAGATCTATCTGTAGTGCGTTCACAGTAGATCTATCTGTAGTGCATTAGTGCTTCCTAGTTCTCTGTGAAATAAAAGCTATCTATAGTCTATAGCTTCTATTTTACATTCTGACAGATAATACCAAATTATATAAATTGTGTGTACGTTAACAAAAATATCCTTCAAATTAAAAAAGCAAACAAAATGACACAGTAAAAGTCAGTAAAACAGCCTGTGGTAATGTCTGCATGTGAGTGGACCAGAAAACGCTAGAGGACAAAGTTAGATGTGATTGGGATGCAGAGAATATGTGGTGAAACATTTATCCCTGTGAACCAGCACACAGACTCTCTTTGTGTGATTGCCTTAATTAGTAAGAGTTAATTTGTTTAGTCTTTTGTTGTGTTAATGAAGCTGGAGTGATAGTTAAGCTCTGCCACGTAGATCCTGAACTGGGTAAACAAGCAACAAAATAAAGATCATTGTAATTCATTGCTTGTGCTAGAAAAGCTGCAAACTCTTGTAAAGTAAACTAGTATTATTGTGGTTCTGCATTAAGAGTTAATTGCAATTGATTATAAACCTTAAATGCACAGCCAAATGTTTGTGCATATGAAAACATAGGGACATAATGTTTGTTTGAACAGCTTTGCACTGATTAAATGTGGATGCATTGTTTGGATTCATTGTTAATGGTCTGTAGTTACCATATTAATTCATATTAACGCGGGCAGTAGTGGCCTATTGGTCAGATGGTTGCTGGTTCCATTCCAGCACTGGCAGGTAGCAACTGAAAGCACCTAACCCCCAAATGTTCCCTGGGCGCAGTAATGTGCTGCCCACTGCTCTGGTGTGTGTTCATGCCTTGCAGTGTGTTTTCACTCCTCACCAGTGATGGGTTAAATGCAGAGGTCACATTCCGGGTATGGGTTACCATATCTGACAAATGTCACTTTCACTTTTCACATATTAATCCTATATTTTATTAATTTTCATAGTATAGAATGTGACACATAAAAATTTTATTTTAAGCATCAGAGAACATTCTTGTTTTACATACAGATTCTCAAACTTACAAAGTAAGTTTAAATTACGTGCAGTCCAGGTTTCCCTTAATAAAGCAGATGGTAATTATATTTCATTAACATCTTGTAAGTTTTATGTATCATAACTTTGGTTCTTTGTTATTTTATTTAAAAAATGAAGCCAGGTTTTAACATCAATGATAAGTTGTCTTATAAATATTCTCAGATGGTCTCACACAAACATTAAACTATGTACCACTAGTGACACATGGAAAATTAAATTGTGTATTAGAAACATCCTTTGCCCTCAGAACCTAAAATGTACTTTTAAACCAATGACAAGAAAAGAAACATCAAGCATTCTAATATGTAGTTAGGTTAACGTTAGTGGAAGGCCTAAATAACAAGTGGAAGGTAGTAAATAATAAGAAATGGTTAAAATTAGTTTAAGAAATAAAAAAAATAAATTAGTTTATATTTCAAAAACATCAGGAATATGTTCACTGCTCAGCTTATTTATTTAAAAGAATTATAGTCAGCTTATAATCAAATAACAGAATCCTGAATATTTGATATCTTTGTTAGGTCTAAATTTGAGTTTGTAATCCAATAATTTTTTTGATCTGTTCCTGTATCTATCTGTATAAAATTAGGAATGGCCGAGTCTTAACCCGGAAGTGATTCATCACCTTGTTATGAAAGAAACTTGAGTTTAATGAATTTAATACACTTTGATAAGATCAGAGTAGGGTTAGGGTCTAGACTTCACATTGGCTTCACATTAGCTGCTCATTATTACTTTGAAATGTTTCAGATAGCACCTTTAATTAATTGTTGGATCGGTGTAACACATAACTAGAATTCTTGAAAAAAATCACTATAAAACACAACACATTTAAGCACATTCATTTTCAACTCTGTGCATGATGTATTTCCTGTTTTTGGTGTTTTACCCCAGGACATAAAACTACGAGAACTTCTGGATGTTGGGAACCTAGAGGGAAAGATGGAGAACAGAATTGTCACGGTAGTCAGTGGTGCTGACATGGTTAACATCACCTACCTGAACTTTATGGCCTTCAGTGAAGAGGTAGCAA
Organism: Chromobotia macracanthus; assembly: GCA_036877525.1. NCBI lineage: Eukaryota > Metazoa > Chordata > Actinopteri > Cypriniformes > Botiidae > Chromobotia > Chromobotia macracanthus. The sequence goes on from JAZGTH010000078.1 coordinate 56,025, forward strand.
AGGTAAGATGAGAGAGAGAGAACTGTGTTAGATAATTGACATACAGTGATATTATAACATGTTTTTCTGTATATCAGTTATTATTTCTTATGATTCTACAGACCTGCAAAAATTAAAACTATGTATGAAGGGATTAGGGATTCTTTTTCTTGTGCATCACAAAATGTGCCAAAAAGAACGTGACACTTATTATAATGAACATGAAGTCATTCAGAGCAATTACTACCGGCTGATATTGAACTGTTCAAATTTAGTGAAGAAAGATGTGTTTTTATGCATGTGGTGACATGTGATGATGTTCATGATTGCTTCTAGCATTCTAATCATATTACAAATTGTTTTCGGTTTGAAATCATTATCTTGTATATGCAGGCTGCTGCTTTGAGAGAAATCTGGATGTATTTGACATTTTTTGCCTTTTTCAAAGACTCATGAGACCCTCATGTCTTCCCTTCAAAGTTCGAAACCAAAGGATTGTTCAGAAAAGCTAAATTTGTATGCATATGTAATGATGTGTTGTGTATTCATTGCTGTGTGTAGGAGTGGACTGAGGAGCTTTTCAGCTTGGCAACAAACCTGCTTGCTCAGAACATGTCCAGGGAATCTTGTCTAGAGAAAGTGTGAGTGTTTCTCTTAAACAACTTTTTAAAGTTGCCACATGTTGTTTTCTCTAATGTATGTGTGTGCAAAAAACCTTGATAAAATACTAAAATCCTGAATATGGACAATTTAAATCACAATATTCATTTAGTATAATTCAAGGTATTATTTTTATAAATGATTACTTCTCTTAGCAAGGTGTTATTTTACTATGCTGTGCTTAATGACCTAGAGCTCTCCTGACCTAGACTAGACTTTTATGGCTAGTTTTTTTAACAGTCATGTGGCAACTTTCATGCAACTTTGTCTTACAATGCTCCTCTTATATGTATAAGCTTCCTGTAGAAACGTGTAATCATCTGTTTAGTTGTCTGCATGCTGCTGGACAGTAGCATCCGCCGATTAAGTATTAACTCACTCCAGGCAGCTGTTGCATAGTAACAGCATGACTGTGGTCATCAGTGTACACAATCCTATGATTCCTCCACCTGACTGTAAATCAGTACCACTGTAACTTTCACATGGTGACTGTGTTAATTATTTGTATGAATCTCTGGTAAATTATAGTGTATGTTGAACATGGGCTTTTTAGACGTGGTGCTTTCACTTTTCATGCTCCAATAGCCATGCAGTGCGTTCTGGGATATGCATGGAAACTCAGAAGCTCACAAATATACAAATATATCAGACTGTTGGGACATATATCAAACACACATCAGGTCTGTTGGCAATGTTTTTTCAGCCTTTGACAATATTTATTATTTAATAATTATATTTTGACAATATACACATTTTGACAAATAACATACTAAAATCATTGTGATATTCATAATGTTGACTGTTATATAGCTGGCAAAATCACATTGATTCAAAGTAGCTTTATAAAAAAAGTCTTCTCACAAATCCACCAATGGGCAGTGACTGCAGTGTGAAGGCCAAACTCACCCATCACGAATGCAAATGAGACTGTGTCATGTGTGTCCCTCTGAATCAGACACAGGATGTCATGTGTCCATGTTCTTCGCAGGTACACAAGGTTGACATTGCAGCTGACACCCGAGGGTGGAATTCCTGTGAAGAAGTGTGTACAAACCATCTGCGCACAGAACACATTCAAAAAACATTCAGAACACATTTATATGAAATTATTTATTTGGGCTCATCTTCAAATATGCACTCCTCAAATCTTCAAATATTGTGCATTCTAGCATTTTCCGTATGTTCTGTGGGGACAGGAAGCGAGTTGAGAGTGCATTGGAGATCTGCAGCCTGCCGACTGGAAGAGTAAGACATTGTTGCTCCATTTTTTAGCATTTTTCAGGTATCACCTTAAATATCACCTGTGTTGTTGTGTATACCGTGCAATGTCATGAATTTAAGCTGAATGTTTGCAGTGCCACTAAACGCTCTGACACTCAGAGAATCTGTCTGTCTTTTATTAATATTTGGTAAAGAATGAAGGTGTGCATAGGTTTTATTATATCAGTTATCCAACCTATGTCAACCATTATCTAGCAACTCTTTTGTCCACACTGCTGTCCTTTTCTACAGAATGATTCGATTTCTCAAGATACATTTACACCTGAGATATTCAGACGTCTACTCAACAGCATTTGTCCGCGAAACGACATTGACACAATCTTCTCAGAAATGTAAGTTCTTTTCCAACATTGTATCACAGCGTCTTAGTGTGAGTCAGTGAAGTTGAAGGAGTTATGTATGGAATTAATATTTTAAATGGAAATGCATAAAAATAGGAATTTTAATCTGCACTTTGTACATTTTGCCTCTCTGTCACCATCTGCAAAGAAATCTGCAATTTCTTTACATATGTAGAATTCTCTTATGTAAAATTCTGTCAAACTTACATGTCCACGAAATCCGAACCGACAGCTGAAATTATAAATCTTTATTGTAAACTTGCCATTGCGAATTAGGGTAAGGTGAGGAGACTGTTTTGAACACTGATCTGTTATGTACTTGTCCAAAAGAGTTTTTTTGTTTGTTTATTTTGTTTATTTTTAACCAAACAAGTCATGGATTGTAGCTTTAAAGAAACAAATTAAAAGTTTACTGTCATGAGTACAGCGTACAGTAAAACGTACTGTTCACAGTTACCATATATGGTCTTTGTAAATAAAATCACTTCATTTCAATCATATAGGCAAAAGATTGTGGATGGACTGACTTTGCTGTATGGCAGTATTTGAGTGTAGAAGGTCGGCTATGCTATGCATGTGTCTGTATAAATGCATCTGACACATGCATTCAGCCTCATTTTAGTCACCTACATTTCACATGTATGTTTTTATTCTTGTTTAAGACCCATAAACAAGAGCCTGGGCTAAACCAAAATAATGGTTTAATATTCCTGTATATTACCTTTTTCACTATTGCTATTTAGATGTGATTTTATGCTTGTTGAAAAACAGGCTAATAGACAACGGCTCCTTTCTGACAATCTACCCTGTCTGGTTTGTGTGACTATTGAGGCATGTTGTCAAAAAAGGTCAGTGTGTTTAATGAATTGTGACCTTCTCTTGGGCAGCAATGGTGGAAATGTTTAATAGTTTTTGAATGGAGCCAATAATGTAAACTGTCACAATATTTGGTGTTTTGTCTGGTGTTGATTTCTCTGTATGTAAATGTTCTCATGTGCAGAGGTGCCAAGAGTCGTCCGTACCTCACTGTTGAGCAGATGACAGATTTCCTCAACAACAAACAGAGAGACCCTCGACTCAATGAGATCCTGTACCCGCCTCTCAAGGCCGAGCAAGTACAGGGATTGGTGGAGAAATATGAGCCTGACATCATGCTTTCACAAAGAGGTTGGTGTAGACACCACTCACTGTGATTTTTGTTTGTCTGTTGTTGGACTGTTTTATGCCACCAAAAGTTTTTCATCTGGACTCTGAATGAACACCTGAGAACTGAAGTGGCCTGTGATGTTTCGCATTCTATTGAAGTAAAAGTTTGTAATGTGTAATGTGACATACTGCCAAGACTCAGTGTGTAACAAGCACCTGCAAAAAATATTTAATCCAATGTTGTCAATGTTTAATCCAAGATCCAAGATTAAATGACTGAAAATAAACAATATTACACACACACAAACACACACACAGTGTATTATGGACAGGGAACCTGTCAGGGTTGTTGCCATAGAGATAGGGCTAAGCTTTGTGGCTCAATGGGGTACCTGAATGGAATGTTGGCTACCTCAGTGCACATACACACATATCCTCAGAAACAACTCTGCAAAATCAATCGGTTTGAATTGGACAGTCAACAGCAGAGACTATTTGCAACAATTTTTGCAAAATATTAATGCACAATGTGCATAGATTACCACGCATCTGTGATCATAATTACTCAATCCTTATGTTAGTCACATACATGCTCAACAAATGAATATAGAAGTATTTAAGGAGTTTTAATTTCATTGTATATATGCTGTTTGTATCATTAATACCATTACATATCTGCTTTGGGGAATTTGAGAAAAATGTGTGGCCCTGTTTGTGGTAGCTTTGGCACTTGACAGACAATGAGTATAATAATTTCATATTATAGCCCCACTCGCCAGCTTCTTCATTCATATACAGGAATAGCTCCATCTGGTCATCACTGCACCACACAAATCTTTTAAACTTAAATTTTTGTTTAAGAAAAAAATAATTTAAAAAGGAAATACATTTTAATCTTTCATAAATATTGGAATACTTCATCAAAAACTTCAATAAAGACCAGTCTTATAGAGGTGTGTGGTTATGTTATATTGATTGTTTGTTTAAATAAAATAAATAAGAAGAAAATACCAAATAACAGCTGTAACCTGGGACTTATTGCATCAGTGACTGTAGGGAGTGGCTATATATCTTTGCATAAGTCCTCCCTATCGTGTCCTAATAAAGAGGAAACTGGTGCATGGTGCCATAAACATGAGAAGTTGTGTTGTGCATCTTTAAACCAATCACTGGATTCTATTTAACGTGTTAAAAATATGACTGTTGTGTTAGTAAGAGAAGTTTTGCTCTATCTATTGATAAACATTAACTAAAAAAAACATGTAAAATACAGCTGTTGACTAGATTCATGCAAGCATCTAATTCCCCAAAATGTCAAAAAATGTGTGTTTGGGAAGCACTTAAATGAATGCTTCATCTTGCTTCATGATGTTCCTTGTGAGTCTGAACAAGTGAGAACTCCACTGGGCTATCACTGTCTGCTGGCTCACCAGAGAGAAACCATTGAGAAGTCAGATAGAAAACTGTGTTAATTAGGGTGTAGGACTCTACAGAGGGCACAACGGGATTAATTATGGTATAGTGGCCAGAGAGAATGCAGGGATCGTGCATACACTAGACGCCATCAGAAGGAGCTCTGTGTAAAGTGCTTGGATGAGAAATCTTCGATGTTCTTGTTAAAACAAGATTTAAAAGACTCTTTTTGCAACTCCTTTGTGTTGTTTAATTGATGGAAATGTGTACCACAGTTTAATGAATTTCTCATAGCTGCTGGTCTTAAGAGAGCAGATTACATTCTACAAGTGTCAAACACACTGCAGTTTAGACCCAAATGAGACGTGAGGAACTTTACCAAGGGTCAAAATAACCTTACGTCCTTTCATCTAGATGTGATTGAGGCAGAATTGTGCAGACAGGACAACACAGGTCATAAAATGAGATAACATCTTTTAGTTTTAGTTACAGGTTGCTCACTGGTTGATTTGTGTTTTGTGGCACAGGGCAGATCTCTGTGGAAGGCTTCGCCAGATACCTGAGTGGACAAGAGAACAGCATTATCCCTCCAGAGAAACTAGATCAGAGCGAGGACATGAAGCTACCACTCTCGCATTACTTCATCAACTCCTCTCACAACACCTACCTTACAGGTCAGCCAATCAGCAGCCTCACACAACATGAAATAACATCACTTCAATCAATCCACTAATCAGCTCTTATCCCAAGGAAATGATAGAATATCATCCATGTCTCAGAATATTTGGCAGATATTTGTTGTTAACAGTGATTGGGCTAAAACTCTTCCATCAGTTCCATCTGTCAGTCTTCCATCTCAGCATGTTTAATAATTCTGATTTCAAAGCAAAGCATGAGATCTGCACCCTGAGTGTGATGCATAGTACTTCCAAAAATGTGAGACACTAAAGTGATTTTGATGCTTGTTCTTTATTCACTACTATTAATGCTACTATGATTTGAATAAATGAAGGTGAATTATAATAACAATATGGTTTTGTCGCACATGATGTAAACAGTTTTAGATCGTGTTAATTTATATTGTTTATGTTATGATATGGCCCCGAACACAAGCAGCTACAAAAGCACCACCTAGCAACACTAAAATGCTACTAACCATACTTCTGAATATCTTGATGTTCTCTGTGTGGTTTCCACAGCGGGTCAATTGGCAGGAAACTCATCTGTGGAGATGTATCGTCAGGTCCTGCTGTCTGGTTGCCGTTGTATAGAGCTGGATTGTTGGAAGGGGCGGACAGCTGACGAAGAGCCCGTCATCACACATGGCTTCACCATGACATCTGAGATCCCCTTCAAGGTAGACTCCACACACACATAGAGAATGTATTCACCCCTCTCACTGGGTGTGGGTGTTCCCATCTGGGGCATTTGGGAGTCATTCAGAGGGGTTTCCTGTAGCCAAATTCATAGACGTAAAGAAAAAGAGAAAGAGGAACATAATATTTAAACTTATCAACAGAAGAACAATTATAGTCGAATCATGGACTTAAGCACTTTACATCATGTAAATTAAAACAATATGGTAACTCAAATAAGTGTTGGGGACGCTACTCTGAAGTAGTTAAAATACAGTTAAGCTACCCTCCTGAAAAAGTAGTTAGCTACACCACACGTTACTATCAAAAGTAGCTAGTTACATGTAAAAAATTTTCAAAGTAGTTTTAATGACATTGTATATTACAAATAACTGAATAATTATTAATGCAGATTTTTACACAAAGTAAAAGATTTGTGTTTAAAGCAATGTACTGCAATACAATTATGATTTCAAAGATTATTGTTTTATTTGTAAACTATCCAAGATACACACAATACTCAAATATGAATATTTAAATATGCAGTCAGTTTGATACATGTATGGATCTCTAGAGATGTAGATTATAAATGTGACAGGTGGCAGTAAATGTGAAAGTAGGTTTATTGTGGCATTCATGAAGTCTATTATTATAACAGGTTCTTCACTTTCTATTAGACACACTTACACTGACGCTGTGTTCTTGTCTTTCTTATCAAATGTATTACTGTATTATGAAAGAGTGGCTTTTCAAAATTATATTGCTTTATATTGCTCTTCATTGATTTTAAATGTGATCGAATGTTTTGCCTCAGAAAACATATGTAGCAATCTAAGTTCTGATGTTCCAAAACTCCTGTGTTACATAACCATGAGACAATCTCTTCTCAGTAAACTAGCCGGTCACACAACGTATGAAAAGCACAGCGCCACGTCATGCCACATATTTAAAAATTGAACACATTTTTTATCTTTGCACTGCGCTGCTGGTTTGTCAGAACGCAAAATGGAATGTAGCTTTAGGTCACACTATAGCACTACTTGCTGAAAAATTTATTTAGCTACTGGAAATTATACTATTTTAAAAATAACTGAGCTACTGTCACGCTACTGAAAAAGTTAGTAGCAACGCTACTGCTCCCCAACACTGCCTAAAATAACAGTGTGTTCATGTATATCACACTAAAGCATTAAAGATCCCAGTCACTCATCAGTAGGGCAAAACATTACATTTATTAAAGATGTTTTCTTATAATAATAATCTGATACACACAAAAGACTCTTTTGTAGAAAAAAATTAAACAAATATGACCCATGTTCTCAGGAAGTGATTGAAGCCATTGCAGAGAGTGCTTTCAAGACGTCCCAGTTTCCCATAATTCTGTCTTTTGAGAACCATGTGGATTCGTAAGTTCATTTTTATTCGTAAGCTTTTTTGGACAAATAATTCTTCCTTCTCTTATATCTCAGATGTCATTAGCATAACAAGTGAAAAATGATTAGAGAGGGACAGAGTTGGACTATATTGATATTCCTTAAACAGTCTCTTTATGACAGACAGTGATGTTGTCACTGTCATTTTTGCATACTGCACTGCAAATAATTATTTGTGTATAGATATTACAGTAAGACATTTATAGAATATTTCTAAATAAAGCCATCTTTTTTTATCTTTGTGTCTGTCTCTCTGTGTGTAACTAACTCTTTGCATCTCACAGTCCCAAACAGCAAGCAAAGATGGCTGAGTATTGCCGATCAATATTTGGAGATGCTCTTCTCACAGAAGCACTGGAGAAATACCCTGTGAGTGTACACATCACACTCTTCCATCACAACTACTCTCACAACTAGTGTTATGCTGTCACATTAACCTTTCTGACTCTTTCATCTCTGTTAGCTTGTGTTTAGCAGCTGGTTTCACTGACTGGTTTTATCTGGGCTAGATTATTCGAACCGTGACACTTACACACGCACAAAAAAGTTATTGTCAGCCCTACCTCTCTTTTTTTTACTAGAGTTACATGCCTTTGATGTGTTTTTATGATGTTTATAACAGTATAAAGAAGCAGAATTGATCCATGTCAAAAAGCCCTAACCCTATGGCAGGTAAATTGAGGTTGTTGATGCACTAGTTTGATGAGTGTTGACCTCACAGCTCTTCACAGACTCATCTGAACTTTTCTTCTGTGTGTAGCTGGAGAGTGGTGTTCCTCTGCCCAGCCCCACTGACCTGATTGGCAAAATCCTCATCAAGAACAAAAAGAATTCACATAAAGCTGATGGAAGCACAAAGAAGAAGCTGTCTGAGCAGACATCCAACACGTACAGTGACACATCCAGCATTTGTGAGCCTTCGTCCCCTAGTGCAGGTGTAAAGACATTTGAAAACCATCTCACCATTTATTCAGTCTGCCACTATTGACGTGTGTTACACTGTTCACCAGTCAGAGTATTTAAAAAAATTAAAGTTAGCTACCACAGTCATCACCTTCTAGCCAATGATCAACACAGAATTAGTGACACATAGCTTCAGTGTAAAGTTTTGCAGTACTACACTGCCCCCTGTTGGCCAATCAGCTTAAGCACATTACAGACCACATTGGTGTTTCTTACACAGAAGTCTTAGGCTTTCCTACTGAGGTTAGCATGACCATGTTATTGATGTTATATATGCATTAATGCTTTAGTAAGTATCAGTAGAGCTGTTTTAATACACTTCAGTCACAAAATAAATTTTTAATCACTCCACTGTAAAAAACTTGTCAGGATATAAGCCATCTAAATGTGCTTGATGCTACAGGGTCGACACATCAGGATCCACCAAACATCCTTGCTGTAGATCAGACAGGAGAAGCAAGATTACAGGGAATTAAGTCTATAGAGAAAACATCCGTTGTTGGATCCAGCAGCTCATGGCTGGCTAATGGTAAAGGTTTGTTGTTAAATTGGACAGCTGGGTAAAATGTACAATGCGTATATCATGCACCTTATATATGTGCTGTGTGTGCGTCAGGAGACGTGGACGAAGACAGTGATGATGCAGAGGACAACAATGATGAAAGTAAAAAGTCCATCGACGAGGTAAATTGCAGACATTTGTACACATCATAGTATAACTGTTTAAATCTTATAATCTAGTAATCATAGTCTGCTGTGATTGGTCAGTCACTATGATTTTGATAATGTGTTTGGATCTTCATCATCATCATGTTTCTCCTAGAAAAAACATTCCTTTTAAAAAAACTTTTCTTACCTTAACTCCTAACCTTACATAACCTAACCTTAAACTACAAGCCTACCTATATGCATACTGCATATAGTAAAATAGTATAAAATAGTACTATTTAGTATGCTAGTATGCTATTCCAGACACAGTCCAATAATTTACACCTAAAATCAAGATAAATGTTTTAAATAACCTTTAAAGTAAAGAAGTATTATTCAGACTTACTGTAACTAACTTAATTAGAACTACAGACAAAAAAACATGTGACACGTTAAGTATGCCATCTGGTGATCAATGAGTGCGGTATGCTGGTGGTCATTGAGTGTAGTATACTGGTGATCACTAAGTGTAGTACCCTGGTGGTCACTGAGCGCAGCACCCTGGTGGTCATTGTGTGTAGTACGCTGGTGATCACTGAGCGTAATACACTGGTGATCACTGAGCGCAGTACCCTGGTGGTCACTGAGCGCAGTACCCTGGTGGTCATTGAGCGCAGTACCCTGGTGGTCACTGAGCGCAGTACCCTGGTGGCCACTGAGTGCAGTACGCTGGTGATCACTCAGTGTAGTACACAGGCTGAATAAAGATAGCTAAATGAGTTTTTAAGCTCACTTTACAGAACTTTAGTAACTTTATAGTTTCTCTGCTGTCTGTAGGGTACAGCTGTAAATGAAGTATTTGCCACAGAGGAGATGTCCAATTTAGTCAACTACATCCAACCTGTCAAATTCAACTCCTTTGAGATGTGCAAAAGTAAGTCAGTCTGTTCCCATGTCTTGGCACTAGATACAGCTTTCATATAGCTGACACAGAGATCCAAGATCCGCTGTATGTTTCCGGTTTCAAGTTGAAGAATTTTCATTGTGTCTTCAGCATGATGTCTACAGATCATCTTGTACTTGTACTGTTCTCCAGCCAGGAACAGTGCTTGACTTATATTTATGTGGAACATTTGTATAGTTTGTATTTAAATAGTTTATGTATAGGCAACTTTATATATATTTATATATAGTATATTTATAATCCAATTCTGTTAGCATTTGTGTTTAGATTTATACTGTTTCACGTCATTGTTGTATGTCTGTATTTATGTAGCACCGTGGTCCTGTGAGGCACGACATTTCGTTCCACTGTATGTCCCCACATATAGCGGAATGACAATAAAGCTCAACTTGACTTGACTTGACTTGATGACATGTTTATTTGTTATTAGTTTTCAGGATGGTTTGAGATTTTTGCTGTGATCGCATGCAGGCTTATCATGATTACAGACTCAGACTCTTTATTATCTAGATTACAGACTCACAGACTCTTTCTTATCTGAATTACAGACTCACTACCTGCCATCATCTGTGTGGCGAGTTGTGGTGTTTATCGTTTATGGGGGAGGGGCATTCTCACTTTAAAGGACATTTCACTGGACAAAATTTGTGCATGCCTCTGTGAGCAGGATGATGTTGTCAGTATTTTTGTATAAAAATCTGTATGTTTGCTAAAGGATAATTCTCCCACCTTAGATGAGCTGAACCCTCAAAGACATAAACTCAAAGCCACAAAACTCGTAAAGGTGAACTTTTGTGCAGGACTGTGTTTTGTGTTTTTCTTTTCTAAAGAGATTGATCGAAGTTATGAAATGTCATCATTTGTCGAGACTAAAGCACTGGAGCTGCTGAAAGAATCACCTGTGGAGTTTGTAGAGTATCTTTTTTGGTGATCTTAAACTATTTCTTCTAAAACTTTGATGCTGAAAGCTATTTTTTTTGTCCAAGATTCTTAACTCATTCACACAGGTACAATAAAGTACAGCTGAGCCGAATTTATCCCAAAGGAACACGAGTGGATTCTTCCAACTACATGCCTCAGGTCTTCTGGAATGCTGGCTGTCAGCTCGTGGCTCTGAACTTTCAGACGATAGGTGTGAGATACCTGTCTTGTTGATTTCTAGAGCATCAAACAAATGTCACAATGTGTTTATAAGCAGCAATATGGGGGTAGGGGGTACAAATTATTGACTGTTCACATGTTTCATGTTTAAGACAATTGAAGAAATATGCCACATAACTGTGCAGCAGTTTTCCCGCAGTTAAGGGGTGTTAGATTGTATGTACAAAACATAGATGATCACTGTTAAAACTGAGTTTATGAAGACACCCTGGTCTTATCACTATTTAATAATCACAGTAATCTATAACTCCATCCTTAGTCCACTGTGAGTGTAACCTGTTTATGTTGAATAAACTGACGAGTGTTTACATGTGCAAATATCAGATCTGTTTATTAACTTGCGTTTTATAGTCTCTACAGTGTTTTCGTCACAGTATATGACAATATTGCTTCTAACAGTGTGGATGCTAATTGTTGGTTTCTGTGTTTTATTTGTGGTTACTGTGTTAAAACAACATAATGCAAAATAAATGTAAGAATTGTGTGTGTGTGTACAGGTGTATCTATATTTATGAGGGCCAAATGGCGTCACTAAATAAAATCATGTTTCTCTTTCAATCTAATGTCAGTCAAATGTTTGTGTTAGCCTGATATAAAATTGATGGAAATGTTTAGAATGACCTTTCTATAACAGTCAAACAAATTATGTGTGTGTGTGTGTGTGTGTGTGTGTGTGTGTGTGTGTGTGTGTGTGTGTGTGTGTGTGTGTGTGTGTGTGTGTGTGTGTGTGTAAGATCTGCCCATGCAGTTAAATCTAGGAATTTTCGAGTACAATGGAAAATGTGGCTACAGACTAAAGCCGGAGTTTATGCGAAGGACAGACAAACACTTTGACCCTTTCACACAGGGTACAGTGGACGGAATAGTGGCTCACACACTATCTGTGAAGGTCAGTGATTGGCTCAAATTGTTTGTGTGCTCTTTGAATGTAAACAGATTCCTGATGAGTTTTCTACACATGATGTATGTTGCCCCTGAATCAGTGACATCACATTGATATGAGGTCATGAAGTCATATTTCACATGAACATACAAGAGGCTGCTCATTGTTACAGCTGGAATACTCTTAAATACTTGGACTAAAAAGGATTATTATGTTTTTTAAAATGTTAGAAAAATTAAAAATGTCAAGATAAACAATATCAGATCAGCTGTGGCTGTTATTTTTATTTGTCTTTAACAGATTATATCTGGTCAGTTCCTGTGTGATAAGAGAGTGGGTATTTACATAGAGGCGGAAATGTACGGCCTGCCAGTGGACACCAAACGGAAAGCATTTAAGACTAAGACATCACAAGGCAACGCAGTTAACCCTGTGTGGGATGAAGAGCCAATGATCTTCAAAAGAGTACGTCCCCAAAAACAAAACAATCTTCAAATTTTTCAGCTATTAAAGGATATTCAGTATAAGTTTATTTAATGTATCTTAATATTTGTGTGTACAACACACACACACACACACACACATATATATATACGCACACATATGTATGTATTTGCACCAAAATGAATGCATTCTGTTCCAAACTCCTAACTTGTACCATAACAAACAACACAATTTTCCATGCGATGCTTTGATTTTGATAAGAGCTGTTCTTTGTTTCTCAGGTTGTCCTTCCTACATTGGCATCATTAAGAATAGCCGTGTATGAAGACAACGGAAAATTTATTGGCCATCGCATCATTCCAGTGTGTGCCATCCGACCTGGCAAGTAGCACACACAACTGCATGAATACAGTTTACAATGTGATTAAATGCCAATTTATGAATGATTGACAGATGTAGAGTGTGTGTGTGTGCACACTGCAGGATATCACTATATCAGCCTGAGGAATGAGAAAAACCAAACTCTAACACTTTCTGCTGTCTTCATCTACATTGAAGTTAAAGATTATGTCCCAGACACTTTTGCAGGTACCTAAGACCACCTGACATGCCTTCAGATTTTAATAAATGATGAATGATTGCCTTTTCATGGATCATCTGTAACACGCACTCACTAATTTCACAAGAATCAGATATAAGGAGCTTAACCAGAAAACATTGTTTATGATTTCATTTTTTCCTCTTACGGTTAAACAGATGAAAGACTTCTATAAGTACAGTAAATGAGATCTGTTGAGATCTGAAATCGTGTTAGCGATGGCATAATCATGAGTGGGTTGTTTTGGCAGTTTCGTGTAAGTAAATGTATGAAATTTACAGTATGTCACATGACAGATTTACTTTAACAGAACAAGAAACATCCTGATCATCATCATAGGTCATGCAGAAATATAGTCTAATGGATATTGCGCACATAGCTGTCGTTAACGTTATGGTAACAACATAACGTTGTTATGTTATGTTGACTGGGACAGTCGTGGCCTATTGCTAAGTAGGTTGCTGGTTCGATTCCAGCACTGGCAGGTAGCAACTGATGTGCCCTTGAGCAAGGCACCTAACTCCCAATTGCTCCCCAGGCACAGTAGTGTGCTGCCCACTGCTCCGGGTGTGTGTGTGTGTTCACTCCTCACCAGTGATGGGTTAATTGCAGAGGTCACATTTCAGGTTACACATATGGGTTACTATATCTAACAAATATGTCACTTTCACTTTTCAAACAATGTTTGTGATGTCATATTAGATGTAATCGAGGCCCTGTCCAATCCCATCCTGTACATCAGTTTAATGGAACAGAGAGCCAATCAGCTGGCGGCACTTACACAAGAGGAGGGAGGACAGGAGGCAGACAGAAAAGAGGTTAGTGTTTTTGTGGTTAGTGTTGAAAAGAGTGTGATTGTGCGTTGGTGTGTGTTTGTGATTTTGTGTGTGGGGGTTTGCTTAACCATATACTGGGGACAAATGTGAAGTGAAAGTCACATATCTGTCAAAGTATGTTAATCCATACTTAAAATGTGACCTCTGCATTTTGTTCTGAAGCTGTGTATGTATAACGTTCTTTCTGGTTAGGATCTTAGTTTGATGTTTGGTCAACTAGCAGCAATTAAGTGGTAGGTTGGTTCTTTAAAGTGTGTACCTTCTAAACATTCATCTGTGTCCAGGAAACTTGCAGAAATATCACAGCAACTTTAAAGATCTTCTGGAGAGATGGGTGAATCTGATGCAGGGAGGGGTCTGTGAGTGTGGCTTGTGCTGATATGTGGCAGTACTCTCAGGGCTCATGTGATCCTGTGGTGTTATTTTATATAAACATACATCAGTAGTGCTTTCGACTACACCTTGATTTTTGTGTTAATTTATGCTGATCAAGAACACCTCAGATCAGATCCTGATCAGATTGTGTCTGCAGAGTCATGGAATGATGTGTTTTAAGAGGCAACACCAATTGTTTGGCACCTGGCAACACTGTGATGAGTGATTCATGGGCCTCATGGGATATCTTGCTGTCTCACCTGGTGAGGGTTTGTGCAGAGGTTGCACGCTTGTGTCTGGGTTATAAATCTGCAGTGAACAGACAGGTCAATCAGGACTAGAAAGTGAAGGATTGATTAGTAATAGTAAAGTCATGCTGAGACTTGGTTACCAGCGATATGTCTACACACTTTGGACAGCAGTGCAGGTATTGATCAACTCTTATTATGTGTGTGTGTGTGTTTTTATTATTTCATTAGAACATATTGTGCTTTATACTAGCTATTTCCTAGTAGAGTTACCATTAACACATCTTACAGTATGACTTTTAGTATTGTTTCTACATACAACAGTAGTTTTTGCATTACTGATGAAGAATACTGTAGTGCTCCTGCTGTTTTGAGGACAGGTATTGTGATTCTCTAGGTCAGTATTGATATCTAATTTGTCTTGTTAAATTGTGGATGTCTTAAATTGTAGGTTTGTTTTGGGTTGTGTTTTGTCCAGGCAGACAGAGGAGGTGATGCTCTCTCAGAAACCAAAAGTGATTCTAAACTAGCCACAGCAGAAAACGGACTGAACCATGACAACATCTCACCCAACTCCTCAGTAATCAGTCAGCAGACTCCATCAGCAGGTATCTGTCCACAAAGTTTTCTTCACTAGAGAAAGTTTTGTGTTTAATATGACCTTCACTGTCTTCCTGTGTGTGTGTGTGTGTGTGTGTGTGTGTGTGTGTGTGTGTGTGTGTGTGTGTGTGTGTGTGTGTGTGTGTGCGTGCGTGTGTGTGTGTGTGTGCGTGTGTGCATGTGTGTGCGTGTGTGTTTCAGGCTCTGTTAAACCTTCTCTGAAGTCTGAGGATATTGTACAACGTGTTTTAACAGGTACAAGATCTCCGTGTGTCTCAAATATGTCTTGTATCATTTTGTGAAAATGTGATGTTTCAAGCAGCATGTTTGTTATTGTATTTTAGCAATAATGTACATTTTTGGTGTGTATAATTGTGTGTGTGTTTGTGTGAGACAGATGTGGATGTTCAGACTCTTGAGGAACTGAAGCAGCAGAAGAGTTATGTGAGGGAACAGAAGAAGCTTTATAAAGACCTAAAAGAGCTGATGAAGAAACACAGCAAGACAACTACAGACATGATCAAAGAACACGAGGTCAAACAAAAGCAACTGCGCAGTGAATTCCTGCGACGCAAATCAACACTACAGAAAACCGCTAAACGAGACAGTAAGAAAAGGTGAGCTTCCCTGACAATGACTTCCTGCTAGCATTAGGCTAAATCATGCTAGCATCATGTTAAAACTTGTTAATATTATTGAAATATTCTGGCCTGAGATTTGCAACAGCAAGCATCACTCCCATTTTATTCATTTAGAATCTAGAAAGTTATCTAGAGTGTAGTTATCTAGAAAATCTAGAAATCTAGTTATTATTGTTATTATAATTAGTAGCATAAAATAATTGCATTCAGTCCATATGTGTGTGTGGGTCCGGTTCAGTGGAGCAGAAGTTATCAGTGTTTAACCGTGTGTGTGTTTGTGTGTGAGTGCAGGTCCGTTTCAGTGGAGCAGCAGTTATCAGTGTTTAACCGTGTCTGTGTAGGTCCAGTTCAGTGATGCAACAGTTATGAGTGTGTAACCGTGTCTGTGCGTGTGTAGGTTCAGTTCAGTGATGCAGCAGTTATGAGTGTTTAACCGTGTCTGTGCGTGTGTAGGTTCAGTTCAGTGATGCAGCAGTGATGAGTGTTTAACCGTGTCTGTGCGTGTATTTGTGGGTCTAGTTCAATGGAGCAGCAGTTACCGGCTCTGGAACAGGAGAAAACTCACAAATTCTCAGAACTCAAGGAGCAGCAGGAACGTCAACTCCTGACGCTCAAACAAGAACAGTATTACAGCGAGAAATACCTCAAACGAGAACATGTCCGACTGGTAACTGCATACATGAAAATCAAATTGTTAGTTGGTCAGACTAGTTCCTAAGACAGTCTTAGGTTAGCGGCTATTTATTCCACATATGAAAGTGGCCCAAATCAGAATAGTAAAGATCCTGTCCATGTGACTGAGATAATGTTATCTTGCATATGAGATGTTAAGTTGCAAAAAAAAATCTAATTACAATAAAGTTACAAAAAAACAAAATGCATGTTGGGAAATTTATTTGTTTTCTCTCATTTGCCTTTTTGACAAAACAGAAAGATTCAATCTCTAATACAATTAAATTTAGATTAAATTATGAATATTTTGTTGATGTTTGTGTGTTTATTTTATCATCCTTGTGCTGCCACAGAGAATTAAGGGTAAATTTTCACTTCCAATTGACTAAAGGAGTAAAATTTTCCAGCAAGCACTGTTGCTATATTTCGTGTATAGTATTATAGTATTTAAAATGTTTGCAAAGTAACATTCAGAATAAAGTAAATTAAGGCTTTCCACTGATAATCTGGCTTGCCTGTTCATGTGTGCTCTGGTGAGTATTTGTGTTTCTTTCTGTCTGGAGCTGGTGGAGAAACTCACAGCTGTGGCAGAAGAGAGTCAGAACAACCAGCTGAAGAAACTGAAAGATCTGTGTGAAAAGTCAGTAACTCTTCCACATGTTCCCATTTGTGTTTCTGCTCTCAAAATCATATCAATAATGAATAAATTCACATTTTCAGAGAAAATAAAGAGCTGAAGAAAAAGATGGATGAAAAACGACAGGAGAAGGTGCTAGAGAAATCTCTTACTGCAGAGTGAGTCTTTTAAACATATGAAAGACTGAAGTTATGTGACCAGACTCTCCAGCAGGTGGTTTACCAAAAGTTTCCCTGATTCTGCACATTTGAGATTTTTGTTCTTTGATTCTTTAAATCATAATTTTAGTTACTAAATTTTAGCTTTAACTCTGTTCTAGGTATTTTTGTGTATTTTTATATGCACAGTCTAACTAGACTAACATTTCACTACAGGTTGTATGCTTATATAACTGCATGTGACAGATAGGGGAGCTTTGTGCTCACATTCTGGGGAGGGATTCACCTCGGTTCTTGCATATATGTTTTGTGGGGCGCAACATACTCTCAGCACACACATACTCTCAGCACACAAAATCTCAGCACACACATACTCTCAGCACACACATTGAAATACAAAAACAGCTTTTAAGCAGGCTTAAACTTTCAGGGCTGCATTTGTATCCAGTAATTAAATCAAACTATAAATCACATAATTTATGTTGCCCAAAGTTAAGACTTTTGTTGGCAGGATAATTTGTTTAACATTAAAAGAATAAAAAAACATTATCATCATGTTTCTGCATGTAAAATGTAAAATCTTTTTAGAGAAAAGGTGGAGATGAGAAGATCTCATGTAAATGAGGTGGTCCAGTCCATCAGACGGGTAAGTGAGGAACATTCAGAAGCATGCATTCTCATGTTTACGGAAGTAAACTTTTTTTAGGTGACACTCCTGAAAATAAACAAGCTTGGGCTTATCAAATTCTAATGGCAGGAAAAAAAACTTCCTGTATTCCTGATGACTTCAAAAGCCAATCCAGTTAAACTTTGAGGATTTTAGTATCTGTCACTCGGTAGACAGCCAAATTACACAGATGCAAACATCCTCAAAACCAGGAACAAAAAAACAAAATTAAACATGTTTATTCTGACCACAGTGTGCTTTGTGTGTTCAAATATTGGCTACCAATTAAATTTAATTTTGGACAATAACTTTTAGAAATAAATTGGGTCATAACTTTATGTAAAATCTCCATGAGTGAATGTGTTTGTTTTTAAGCTGGAAGATGCACAAAACAAAAGACTAGAGCAACTGCAAGAGAGGCATAAAGATATTCGACAGCAAATCCTGGATGAGAGACCCAAGGTACAGCAGATTTTGCCATGTTTCATACAGTTTGTTTAAAGTTTGAATCACACACACACAGAGTGTTTGTGTGTCCTCACTCTCGTTGTTATTTTAGCAGGATTGCTTACAGGAAGTAGATGGTAAGTCTAATTGCCATCTAATGTTTCCATCTAATGTTGCACCCCAACATTCCATTAACCACGAACATTCATCCAACATTCAGGATAACTGTTGTAACCCAAATTCTGGGTCACACCAGCCTCATCAGACTGTCCTCAAACTCACAAGCATCTATATGTGCAGCTCACAGTGTTATTGTGACTCTTTTTTTTGTGAACAGCTGCACTACAGGCAGTATGAGCGTTGTAGTTGTTGACATTCTAGACTCCATAGAAAACAGTTTGAAACTGTACAGTATTCATTTGTTTTATAATTGTTATGCAGTTTATGAGTTTGTGCTAATTGCAGTAAATGTTTGTACTGCAGCACCACTATATAAAAACATTTTTTAATTTCTTTTTGTATTTAATAAACTTGCATATTTCATAATGACACTGTATATTTAATAAAATACAATAAACAAAATAAGTAAAATAACAATAAAACAGTATATAGACAACAAATAACAAAAACAAAATGAATGAGAGCAGTGGTATCATGTAGTGAAACATGTAGCTGTCTGAACAAAACTGCTACGATACAATTCCAGAGCATAATGTCAACTGAACAGGCATCAGCGAATGCCCACGTGTCCATATGAGACTCTGTCAAGCCCATATGAGAAAAAACGTAGTCAGACCAATATAAATCGATGGTAAGGAAGGGGAAGCTTGTGAGATTTCAGGACAGTCATGTGAATATTCAGAATGGTGTTTTTCTAACTGTTCTGGTCTAATTCTGGACTAATGATCTAATCTTGTTTTTTATTGTAAGGTGTGATCTGTGCATTTCATGTCAGGTTGCATGTGCTTTATAATTCTAAAGAATAATAGACTTGCAAGCATAATACAGTAAATTTATTGCACCTTTTCATTTGCACCACACATACTGGCAAAGAAGACAATATCTGTCTGTGGTGTAAAGGGTTAATAAATCATCACTTTCTAATGCTTGAGAAAACTCAGAAAACTTCACAAACTGATGTTGTGTGTGTTTTAAATGAAATGTGTTCATTACTGAAACATCACTCATTATTGCAGCTTTAAATTTTGTGGCTTGTTTTATAGGGTCAAGTGTGTTTGCTATGCAATAAGGTCATCAGTCTAAATAGTTAGTATTCGGGTAAATAAAGTAATGGTTTCTGGTGTTTATGTCTGATGTTTAGAGTATCTCAGTATGTTCAGAGTTGATATAGAATAGCATTCATTTATTCCATCTGGGACAAAAAAAATAACACATTGCAGTTTTAAGGAATAATTGATTCTGTCTGGATGCAGCTCAACTTAGCTTTTTACTGGCCTTACTATTCAATAACACTAGAGGGCGTCACAACATAGGAAGTGATGTCATGCTTCCAGTCACACTGGAAGTGTATCGTCAGAAATCTGCTTTATGTCAGTGGTTATCATTTAATAATTCAATGCACACAGTAAAATATCATTTTATGAAGAAAAATTATATCGTTTTATATTCCAAATAAATATAGTATAGTATAGTAGACAAACATTTAAAACTAGAAAGTTCTGTAAGAAATATGAACAATTCAAGGTTTTTATTAATATAAGTCTTGATTTCATACACAATTTTGATTGAAGTATATACATAGTTTAAGAATACTTGAAAATTTTTACTGAAAAACAAAAAAGTAATTTTTGACAAAAGCAGGTCAGACAGATTCTGCATTGATTTGTTTGGTCCTCTTCTTCAGTTATGAGGTTGGCAGAAACCAGTCTGAAGTTGAAGTAAGCAGGGCAAAGCTAACATCCTGCCTTCTTAAAGAGATGAAATGAGTGTGAGTCCTGACCTATTTTTACTCCTGGATCAGGCATTAATGGACAGCTATAACCATCTCTGGGTCTTCAGAGACCTCCAGAACGATCTCTGGTCTCAGCTGATAAGACAGAGAGAAAGAGAGATGTAGCCGGCCAATTGATAGTTTAGCTACCTAAACCAGTCTTCTACCAGTCTGCCAAACTAGTCAGGCTAGTCTGTGTTGTTGGTGTAAGAGGGAAAACAAGTGTTTGCTGAAGTGTTTGCTGAAAGGCTGAGAGATTTGTAGTCAGTATTGCTCACGCATCATTGCACATGCATGCAGGTGTTATTGTCCTGCTGACAGAACAATCCCAAAGATCTGCAGGGTTCATGACAGGTTAGTGAAGAAGCAAACATGTTAAATGAGCTTCTCGGTTTGGGACAGATCATTTCAGTCAGCAATGTTCACACCTTACAAAACAAAATCAGTTCTGTCATCAGGCTCAAGTCAAATTTAAACCTGCCCTTTAACCCTATAATGGCCAGCTCAGGAGAAACTGCTCCATACTGCCTAAGGTACAGCCAACATAAAGCTGGAATCATAGAAAATCTGAGAAAATCATAGAAAATTTTGTTCCATCTAAGTGAAGAAAAGGAAAATAAAAGATCATATAAAGATAAACATATCACATTAAATGTTGTGATATTTCCCCTGACCATGGAAATCGCAGGTTTGAACAACATCAGGGTGCGAGAACAAAATTTTCATTTTAGCTGAACTGTGTCTTTAGTTATTAGCTGTATTAGCTAACCCTAACAGATTTACAGTAGCCCACTGGGTTCATGTACATCATAAATATCTTAGAGCAAATCAGATGTCAGATGGACTCCTGCAGATGTCCGGAGGTAATAAAGCTTGGATGAAGATGAATTTAGGTTTTTATTTGAGTTTGGAGACTTTGAGTAAAGTGATCCTCACTGCACAGTTTGTGTAAGAGGTGTAACATGAAGAGAGTGGATGAGTGTTTGAGAATTAAAAGGAAGCAAGAGAAGACAGTTAGATTCTGAATCCAATCCACCCTCATATGCCCCTCTGACTGCGACCTCCACACCCATCTAACTTTAATTGCTGCAGGTGTCACACTGACTGCAGGTGATAAAGAGACATGCAAGCTTATCTTAGGTGATAAAGGTTGGGAGAAATCACAGCTTAGTGTCAAAGACAGTCGTGGGGTTTATGTTTATGGTAGAAAAGCTGGCATTTTTAATTAGAGGTCTTGGTGTCTTGGCCAGCAGGGGGAAAGCAGTCTTTCGGCTAAGTGGGCCATGCTTTGTGCAGGGTGCTTCTCCTGTGTCATCTGCGACCATCTGCTCATGGCATGTTTATGTCAGCTGGTTGAAATATGAATTTTAGGAAGGTGACTTTCCATGCCTGTGGAGAAAATACTTCAAAAAAATGTATGAAGAATTTCTGATTCGGCCAGCCCATGAAAATATTCAAACTATACTGGAAGGTTAATAAAGGCATGCAAAGATCAGAGACTTTCTCAGATCACAATCATGTACGAGTGTTTGGAAATCATAGTCTTTGACATAATTCATCTTTGGTGCTTTCTTTAATTACAGACCTCCCATGAGAGCGAACAAGGTAGTTAACCAGTCAGGCAAGCATTAAAGCAATTATTGGGTCAGAATGAATAGAAATCTGAGATCTTTAATCACTAGGGGAGTCTGTGCCTGGAAGAAAAACAGAATATTTAGCTTTCTCTGAGGAGGCAAAAGTGAGAGGGAAGTGATGATTTGTTTTAAGTTTGGATGGTTTTATACACTAACTAACTGAACTGTATTCCAGTACACAGGTCTACTGGGATTGTCTTCAATCATTCTGCATCAACAGGAAACTAACTTCAGACTCGTTGGCATAAAAACATTAATTACAGTCCAGTAACAGAATAGCCCTTTATTCATAATTTACTTACATGACATGCTGAGGCTTCACTTGTGCTTGTTCTGATTGGAAAGCAGAGAAAAAAAAACAATATATCACAATTATCAGCTTTTATAAGACGCAATAAAACCATTTTCATATCTTAACAATTCAAAGCATGTCCAAAGCAAAACTGATGTCCAAAGCAGATGTAGTAGATGCAGATGAGGCATTCTGTTGTACTGGACTCTGCACAAGCTTTGCATTTGCCATTTTCCTCCAAAGTGATATTGTGCCATTTACTTTTGCAGCTTCAGACCGAGCTCGAGCAGGAATATCAGGACAAGTTTCGGAGACTTCCAGTGGAAATTCAAGAATTCCTGCAGGATTCTGCTGCTTATAAAAGCAACTTAAGCAATGATAGTGAGTGGAATTATGTTCCAATTTCTACAATGCCAGAAAAGTTGAACCATGTGGTAGATGACACTGAGGAGAGCTCTTCAGAGAAAGGGTTCAATACCTGTCTCTGAGTCAGGCTGAGGTTTGTATATATGTTTTGCATTTTATGTCTTCCTCTAATTACACCTTTAATATGATGAATTGTTAGTAATGTTGATGGCGTCATTGTAGCATTCTCAGTTTGCAGTCAGACTTGCTGCTTGTTTGTATTTAAATATGTTTAGATAGAGACTATTACTGTCAAATTTAGTTTCCTAACATTTTTTATCCTTTCTCAAATTATTTCTCTTCAAATCCTTCCAAATGAAATGCAGAACTTGATAACCTCTTTATGAGCCTTTTGATGTCAAACTCACCTGCCCTTTTGGAAACTGGATCAATAACAATTAGATGTTTATGTTGCCTGTCATATTAAAATACTTTATTGTGTCTCAGTTTGACATGTCAGCTTCTGTCTCAGCTAATCATGTGAGTTTGCAGTTCTTTTAGTGTCGCAAGAATTGCACACTAAATAAGTAGATATAAAATTTGGAAGTAGAAGATTTTACACAATGTTTGCAAAGCATCATGTCAGATGTGAAGTAATGTGAATGAAAAGTCTGCGGAACAATACTAATGAAATCTGCAAGAACGAGTGTGAAAGTGTGATTTAAATTTAGAAAAAACCTATAAACAAAATAAATGTCACTTCTGTTTAAATGTTTTGCTGTTTGATTTTTTCAGACTGTAACTCAATGTTTGTTTGTTTGTTAGTTATTTATTGTTTTGTTATTCAGAGTTTTCCTGCATACCAGCAGTGGACATATGTAGCATAGTTAAATAAGAATGTGTTAGACTTGAGAATTTTCATTTGCAGTAAATAATTAAGCCATATTTTATTGCACGCTGATATACTTTCAATTTTGAGGGCTTCTGCTGTGTCTTGGGAGGGGGGGGTATTTAAAGCTTAAGTCAAATCTTATTTTCTTTATTATTACGTATCATATGAACGATTAGCTAGTGAATTGTTTTTAAACAGCAGTCAGTAGCTAAACCTCCTTTACTGACTTTAATCATGATCTGCTTCACACAAACCCTGACAGAACCTGGATTATATAACATCAGTGATGCTGTGGAAAAGAGCAATCAGCATGTGAACGGCTGCAGCCGCCTGTTCTGCTTTGTGCAAATGCATGTGCAATAGGGGGGCATTTTGTATGGCCCATTTCCCATCATCTCTGTGGCAACAGTTGCTCCAATATTTTTGTGATGTGTACATGCTCTGCAATGCATTATAAGCCCACATAAAGCACTAGCCCATTTTCCACATGCTAGACTTTCAGGAATTCCCAAAGAGAAAATCATTTTCTACACTATCTGCATTTGAAAATGTAAAACATTCTGCCTGATGCTGCTGAGTTTACAAACTGTGAGCCCAGTGGAAATGTTCCTCAGAGGATCTTCAGCTCAGTAGATGTGATGGAGTTCTCAATTTTTCATCAAGAATTAACAATCCTTCAACAAATCAGCTAAATTCTTAGGAGAAATACAAATAGACACAACTATCGACATCCATGAACTGTATAGATATACAACTGAATCTGTGCAGAGTGGGGGATTCTAAAATTGAACCATACATGTAAAATACTGATGTCTTTTTTCAACATCTGGAAAGCAAGAGACTTCAAAAAACTCCAACCATATCTAAAAAGTCTCAATTTGTTCTCCATTTCATCTCACTGCTGTCTAGGAGAAACTAATAAAGTAACTGTAAAGTTTTTGTCAGCATTTATTAAAAATATCCATTATGATGATAGGTATAGGGTTTGTCTCGACTTTCTAACACACAGTTTTCCTGATAAGTGGGTACTCCACAAAGCAAGTTTGGATAGATTATGGTTTAAAATTACAAGTGATATTCAATTAAATTTACCCTGCGGAACTCTGTATTGTCTGCCAGACGGTTGTCCAGATAAATTGAAACATTTCTACAAAATATATTAAATATGTAAATTACATATTTACATATAAATGTCAGGAAACCTGATTCCTGGCCTTTCCATAGTCCATTTGTTCTTTGGGAAATTGTAAAGATAACTGTTGAATCCAGCCACATTCAATTCAAGCAGATAATTTTCTGTTTTAGTGCCTTTTTCAGTTTCAGAATATTTTTGCCGCTCAGACTGACGGGGGTGCTTTCTGTCTGGTGAATACTGTATATTAGTGCATACAGTACTGGCTAGTACAATACAGTACAGGCAACATACAGGTGAGCTGACGTTGCCTGTCTTTCCGGACGATGTGCAGACTTGCTTTATTCCAGTGAGGAGGATATGAGCACATGTTCAGCATGAGCTGCAGGATGTGCAGTCGTCTTTGCGGCTGATAGGACAGGTATCAGTTACCTGGAGGATGCGGTCTACGGGAGGAGTTATGTAAATATTACAGACACATCATGCGCAGGTGCTTTGTGTTATTTTTGCATTTTGATCTCTGTGTTCACTGAGCTGTACTGACTCTCACTGCAGTGGATATACAGTGACACACTATATCAGCAAATCATGTTCAGAATAACTGTGAAGACCTGGATGCACTTCACGTTTACAGACGAGTTTTGCACTGTTGTTGTGTCAGTTTGTGTTCATTAATTACACACAGACACTCAAACGCCCACAACTGACGAATTACATCTGCTGTGTTACAACATCAACAACGTTTACTGAAATCTGAATTCATCTGAAAATCTACAAAACAGTCATTTACTTGTAAAAGAAAAAACATCTACAGACAGACAGGCACACAGAGAGATAAAGAAAACATGTTAAAAAAGAGAGAGCAAATGGAATCAGGAGGCGTGGGCACATCATCATCATCATCATCATCTCTCGGGATCTGTATCTATAGGAGATACAGTGAGGACGTCGCGCGGTGTTTGAGCGCATGCACGGCCGCCTGCACTGAGGATTTTCTGCATGTACGTCTGCAGCTCCACCATCATTCGCCTGTAAGCGCATTAGGAAAGGGATCTCTCTCTCTCTCTCTCTCTCTCTCTCTCTCTCTCTCTCTCTCTCTCTCTCTCTCTCTCTCTCTCTCTCTCTCTCTCTCTTCTTTCACGGAGTATCGCACTGGTGTTTGATGCTGTTGTTTGTTTGCTGGTGATGGGATATGAGATGACGGTTCGAGGTGATGGTGTCGCGCGCTTTATATGGGCTTTTAATCACACTTATGAGGGCAGATGTGTTTAATGCGCTTAATGTTTTGGGTTTAATTTAATACCCGTGTGAGTGAGCTGTTAGCTTTCAGGCTAGCTGGCTAATATTGTCATTCCATAAACAGCGAAAAAGAAAACGAGAGCGCGACAGCAGCTCGGATACATGCAACAAACATCTAGATACAAAGTGTAGATGTATGCATTTGCCGCATTAAATATTCATGCATGCGCTTTTGGCACGAGTACTTTCATTTATATTACTAAAGACCCATTTAAAGACGTTTAGAGGATGTATGCTACAACAAAGTTGCATGTTAACAACCGCCCAGTGTTCTGCTCGTGTTGGTAGCATCAGCTGGACTCAGATCCGTTAGATCACAACTGTGCTACTATTATTATAGATTACGTAATGCATGTTGAATGACATGCATGAGATCTTCCGCATGTAGCAGTAAATAAATACATATATGCACAAAACACCGTAGCTCAGTATGGAATAAGGCATGCTTTTGTTGATGGATTTATGCTGTTTGTGCTTGTTAGATTGTTTAGATCCCAGCACTAATGAATATAGTCAACACCCCTTAAGGGTTCATGAGTTTTGATATCTCTTTTCTAATGACATAAGGAAGTCTAGAAGGCACCCTGAAGCTGTTGTTTCCAACCGTATATGGTAATAAAATATAACCAGCTATTTGATTGACTGAGACAGATTTAGGTGCATCCTGTTCTGTTCTATATAATCTGCTTTTTTTGAGGAAATAAAGGAGCTTGAGTCCACCACACTCTAGTGTCTGTGTCTCTTGCTCCCAGAGCTCTGCTGAAGGTTCCTCCTCACGACATCCAATTAATCTGGTATTGAAGAAAAGGGTTATCCAAACACAGCAAACTAAATTATAATCTTACAGTGCTTTATGTACTTAATAATCAATGTGTATGTGTGCTACACTTCTAAATCCAGATACATATACCAGCATTAGATACTAAGCGTATCAGACAATGTTTCTTAAATATTTAAATTATCTGTCAGTCAGAGACAGAAATTAACTTTATTTAGGAGGTCATATTTTAGGGGTATTTTTATCTTTATAAGAACATATAAAATGTTTGATATGTCAGATATTTTAACCAGTCAATTTTGGTGTGCTTCTGTTGTGTGATGGTTGTGCATGTGATGGTTGTATGATGGTTGTGTGTTTTTTTTTCTGTGATGGTTATGCATGTGTTGTGTAGTAGACATGCTCTCTGCATGGCACCTGTTTGCGTAAACTCTTGTTTCTCTTCGGTTTTTGTCAACAGGAATGGAGATGCGTCTCTTCAGTCTCTTTTTGCAAAACTGGTGAGTTTGACTTTAAATTGGCTGTTTCTCCCTGTTTCACACTTTTCAGAGAGTGAGAGAGAGTGTGTGGGTGAGGGAGTGAGTGAAGGAGTGATATTATATCTTTATGTCCAATTGCTAGTGATTGGCCAGTAACAGATTTGATTGCTTGACTGTCACTGTGCTGATAACTGACTTCAGCACTCGTAGGGGTTTATTTCAAATGCCTGTGATATTAAACCTGAGGTGTTGTCAGTCAAATAGCTTAAAATAAACATGTAAACAAATGTTTAACTGACTTGGCAAGATTCTCTAAACCATCAGCATGTGCTGATGTTTGCTATAGTTCAC
This sequence comes from Chromobotia macracanthus, assembly GCA_036877525.1. Classification (NCBI taxonomy): domain Eukaryota; kingdom Metazoa; phylum Chordata; class Actinopteri; order Cypriniformes; family Botiidae; genus Chromobotia; species Chromobotia macracanthus. The sequence continues at coordinate 83,728 of JAZGTH010000078.1, forward strand.
CTCGCAGCAATGCTGAGAATGCAGCACATAACTGTTACTATATGAGTTTATCAGAGCGCAACATTGCATTAAATTAAACTATATGTATCTGCGACATGGTACCTAAAGACACATGAGCATGAAACATCAGGACTTATGAGAGCAGATTCTGCACAAGAGACTAACGTGACCTGTGTGTAACTGCTAAACCCCCCGCTAGTCCGAGATCCATCCCATCTCTGTAAATCCGTCACTGGAGCCATCCATGTTCCTGTACGGCATATAAGGCTAAAAATACCACAGAACAGTGCAAACCCAAAACCTATTATCTGCATTTCTAATTCCACAGCCCCTGTTGGAAACTCACTGGCTCAGAGCACTGCAGGGAGAACCACATGTGGACGTAATTTGCACTTCCAATTAAACTGTCGACCTCTGTGCTATAACACAAAACATAACATCAGATCATTTTATTGTCTTTTAGTAATGGTGTTAGAAGGACAAAGAAGTTTATTTTGGTGGTTTGTGTTTAACCTTGTCTAACCTTGTTTACTGAAGCTTTGTTGTCCAAAATCGTATCTTAGTCTGACGGAAAGGTCATGTGACAACGATGAGATCATGTGACCAAAGTAGAGGATTCGTTTTATTGGCTCACAGTAAAACCAAATGTGATTTATGAGATTATTTGATTTCACTTGCTGAATTAAACGTTACGTTTTGTTGTCATAACAATGGTGTAGGATGCATTTACTATTGCGTATTTTTACTCATAGCATGAAATTTGAGGATGAGCATATGACAGGCCAGAAGTTTCTAGAAAATGTTGTGTAATGTTTCAGACACTTGAGTGTATCGTGACAGCTTGTATCTTTCCTTTTAGAAATTATCATGGGCCAAGACTTTATGGGCCAAGACAGTTACTGGTGCTAACTGGTGCAGTTTGTAATGATGGTGAAGTGTGTTTATTGACTGACATAGGTAAAGATAACAGTTTATGTTAAAGGACAAACAAAGCAAGATACAAATAACAGTCCTGATGTTCCCCAGGCTCATTTCTCACACACATGCATGTACACACAAAGACTCTCACACACCCTTAAACACACATACACACTTAAGCACACACATTCACACCCACACTAAAATATGATTTAGATGAATAACTAATAAAAAACACCTAAAATTTCACAAGTTAGTGTTTGACCTTCATTCTGCTAAGCATCTGTTGTGTTCCTATGTTTGAAGTTGATGAAGACAGAGATCTGTTGGTTTGTACGGCTTAAGAACGTACAAAGTCCGACATACTGGAGATCAGGGCTGCACAATTTGAAGAAAAAGCTGAATTGTGATTTTCTGATCATGTCATGATGCAAACATCTGCCATGACAAATTAAGAAAATAACTACATACTTACTAATTCATTATTAGATTAGATTAATTTCCTGTTTGGTTACCAATAAGATGATCTCAACACAAATGTGACTTGTATACAGTATATACACAAACACACACATGCAGTTTGAATTACTAGCAGTGCTGTTGCATTTTTAGAAATAAAGTAATTTATAATGTCAGTAAATATCTGACACATTACCCTGACACATTATCTCTTTGCTTGAGTTCTGAAAGTTACAGTGTCACATCATTAAATAATTTCATCAAAACATTCTGATTCTATGAGGACTGTTGATGTTCTGTGGATCTTCTGAATGTTGACACACACACATCAACTGGAATCTTTTTGCCTGGATTCTGAGCCACATTCCCATAATTATCAGGTGTTTGGTTCAAAATGCAGAATGTTCATTTTTATCATTCTGCTGTTTTAAAAGTTTAGGGTTAATTATATGTATTATGTACTATTTTACATAATACAAATAATTAATAGTTTGAGTAGCAGTTATTCAGTGCATTAGCAATATATAGCATGCAGTAAATTAGCAGCATATAGTGTGCAGTGCATTTGCAGCATATAGTATGCAGTGCATTAGCGGTACATAGTATGCAGTAGATTCCATTTTAAAGATGTTTCTCTCTTTTATGGTTTTCAGAAAGTTTTTCACCGTGGTTGTCAGCCAGTCATTTTGCCTGCACTGCTCTTTAGCATCTGTCCAGGTAAGACCCGCCCATCCTGTTCTCTTCAGTAAATAAGAAAAAGATTATCCCTCACATACGATCAGTATAAAACATTTACATGTGTCATTTGTTCCAGTCTTCAGACCTACAGCATAAGTGCTTTATTAATGCTATGTCTGTCTCATAAACAGTTAGTCAAAGCTGTCACATTCTGCATGGTTGCTTTGAATATCAGATTGTGTGTTCTCTGGGAATCGAACCCATGCTCTTGGTTCTTTACTTTACATGTATATTGTATATTGGTGTATGTTGGTTATTGCTAACTATAAATGTGTACATTTATTTACATTTAGTAAACCTAGTAAAAATTGCAGTAAGAATGGGTGAAATGTTTCCAAGCATTGTAAAAGTAACAAACATTTTAAGTTCAATTGCAATTTATGTTCACCTGAAGTGACCTTGACTAGCATTGCTAATGTGTGTAAAATTGAGTAAAATTAATCTGATGAGCTTGGCACTTTTACATAATCTTCATGAAGGCTGCGTCTCAGATCAACATGAAATAATTGTGCCATATATGTGCATCTCTTGTGAGACTCTGAGTCTCAGAATGATTAACTCTCTTCCTGTAAAAGGCAGCCTTCTATTTCTGTGTGTGGAAAATATTCGCTCTTTCTCTCCTCTTGCCTTATCTGTTGGGGTTTGGGGGGACAGAATTTGTCATTTGCTTTTAGCTACATATTTGGGCAGAGATATTACCAGGCTTGTAACTGTAACTGATCAGAACCTGTAATAGTTCCTGAATGCATTGCTGATGAAGAATGAGATTTGATTCTCTTAATACATCATTACAGGTCTGTGTATGTTATGTTATTATTTGTTATATATATTATCAGCTTGATGTAAAACTATAGAAGTCAATGGAAAGTCCCATTAAGCGTGTGTGTTTTCTTAACTGGTTACAGCAGACTATTAGTATCAATGTTTAACTTCACTGACAAATATGCTAAAGGTGGCTTTTATTTGCAGCAGTCAGGTGCAGGCAAACGTGTACACAAATACACCCACCGAAGTCAGGTCAATTCTTCAACTCCAGCAGCTGTACAATAAAGTAACTTTGATTCATACTCATCTTTTATTTAATTTACTCATTATTCACTACAAATAGTTGAAGAAGATTATGTTTCATCCTTTGAAAAGGTCGTTGGGAACTTCTGTGATTCTGGTAAAATATTAAGCATGATATTAAGCATATTAACCATTGGTTACTGTCCCCAAGCTTATTTACCTCAATTTCTGTGTTTTAATTGGCTGGTTTGCTGAGAGTTTTTGTCTGTGTTATGATCATCAGGGGTCTCTTAGTACATTTGAATGTTTGCAGGGTTTTACAGTGGTTTAGTTTTTTATAAGCTGTCATGGAATTGCGATGTAACAATGTTCAGGGAAAGAGCGAAGCACCTGTAAAGCTGAGTGAGCATGTCCTCATGTGTGCCCGCGTGTCCTCTGTAGTCGGGCGCATTGCTCATTAATTGGACTGCGATTATGAAGCAGGGGCCTCTGGGTTTTAGCCTAGCTGCTGTTTTAAACGGAGTGTGTTTAATTATCTCATCGCTCAACCTCACTGCTGCTAACACGTGTTTTGGCATGTGATTGATGATTGAATTAACTTCCATTAAAACAGATTGTGTTCTTAATCATAAGAACACAGAGATGAGGTGCTAAACTTTGTGTTGCATTATATGAAACCACATACTAGTCGGTTATTCTCAGATCTTTATTTCAGATGTTCTTGTGTCTGTCCAAGCACTCGTAAGGGCTGGACTAATGCAATGCCCTACTGGCTGGCCTTCCAGCCAATGCAACCAAACCCCTTCAAATGATCCAGAATGCTGCAGCACGTCTGGTCTTCAATCAACCGAAGGGAGTCCGCTGTACACCCCTTCTGATCTCACTTCACTGGCTACAGTCACCGGAACTTCACACTCCTCCCTCAACTCACTTCTTCAGATATACGTCCCCTCTCACCAACTAATTTCTATAAACAAGCAATGTCTGATTGTTTACTCATTCTGAGGTACCAGATTGCTCCCTAAGGCGTTCACCTATTCTGTTCCTTCCTTGTGGAACAAGCTCCCAGCCTCCACCCGAATTGCTGAGACCATCACAACCTTCAAGAAACAACTTAAAACACATCTGTTTTGCAGACACCTTTCTTCCTTTTCTCTTCCTAATTTTCTTTGTACAGCTGTTTTGTAACAGTGTGCCACTGTGAAAAGCGCTATATAAATAAACTAAACTTGAACACCTGACTATTCCTATGTAGTCAAGGCTTGTGAGTTCTTAGTGCAAAATGTTAAAAGCTCTTTCTCTTTGTACATCACTTTGTATCAAAGCTAAATCTGCTAAATGATGAGATAAAAAGTCTGCTAAATGTAAATGTAATAAGGATTCAGACTTTATTTCATGACGTGTTTGTTTTAGGTCAGTCAGCAATCATGACCAAATCCTATGAGTTCAACTGGCAGAAACTTGTTCCTGATTTCCTCCAGGAAGGAGCCGTATTTGATAGGTTTGATGAGGTAAATGTGACCACTTGATGATGTCATAAGATGATGTCATCAGAATGACAGATGACTGTGTGTGTGGAGTCCTGGTATTCACTATGTCACTATGTTATGGGGACCATACAAGCATAGTAATTCTAGTAAATTGTGACCTTGTAGGAACATTTGCTTAGGTTTACAATTTCATACATTATACAGAATGATGTTTTTTGAAAATCTAAAATAGCAGAACGTTTTCTGTGATGGTTGGTTTTAGGGGTAGGGTTAGTGTAGTGTAACACACTAAGAAGTGTGTGTGTCTGTTTATGATACTGGCTTTTTATTCTTGAGAATGTACACTACCCCTCAAATGTTTAGGGTAATTTCATTTAAATGTTTCTCATGATCTTAACTTTTGATTTGAAGTTGTTTGCTTAAATGTTTGAATTAGTTTTGTAGACAAACTAAAATTATGCCAACATTGAAAAATTAAGAAAAGCAGCCAATAAGAGCCCAGAAGAAGTGAAACACAGAAACAAGTATGTAAATAAGAAGTCTGACAGAAAGCAGTTACAGATCAGCCAGTTCCTACAAAGTACCAGACGGTGAAACTGTGCTGCCAGCGGCCATCTTGGCTCTGCCCCTTATGTTGAAGGTCATTATCTCAGACTGTAGGTAATGATGCTTTAGATTAGAGCTTAAAGAACAGCAGGCATTTTATTATCTCTGTCTTGATTTGTTACTTGATCAGACTGCCAAAAGTTCAAAAGCTGTACAACATTTGAATTGATCAAAATACAGATGAGTATTTTTGTTTCTAAGGTAATCCTTAAACTCTGAATGATTTGTGATCTGTGTTCAGATTACAGGAAACCCTCATGTTGAGAGACGTTGACATAAAATTGAAACCCATGATCTGTGGATTGCTCATGACTGTAGCACAAAAGCTGTAGGATTAGTTTCACACAAGGTTTGGTTAAACAGAATTGCTAATGCTTGGCACACTGTTGTAAATGCAGCCAAAAACTGAGACTGAGAAGTCAGTCTGTGCATCTGACTGAGGTAAATTTCACACATCGAGTCTGATGGGAGTTTTATTTTTAGTCAGGTGTGACTCCTGTTCAGTGCTGCATCTGTTTTCGGTTATTAGATGTCATCTATTAGATATCAGTCAGGTTAGTCTTTTACTGACCAAGTTACTGTGACACTGCAGATAATAATGTATTTTACCATGGCAACAGTGAATATTTTAGTGTGTGTATGTGTGTGTGACTGTGTGCGTTCACAGTCTTATAAGTGTGTGTTCATAGTCTGATAAGTGTGTGTGTGTATTCATGTGTGTGTTCATAGTCTGTTAAGTGTGTGTGTGTGTGTGTGTGCGTGTGCTCATAGAGTCTGATCGTGTGTGTGTGTGTGTTTACTGCACCCATGATGTTCTCATTAAAAGTGTCATTTTCTGCTGTTGGTGTCTGTCTGTCTGTGTGTGTGTCAGATAGTTCGGAAACTGAAAGCAGATTGTAACTGTGTCTCTCGTTTTTAACAGGACCCCTTCATATTCGAACCAAACTGCAAATTCAAAGTTGATGAGTTTGGCTTCTTTCTTACATGGAAGAGTGATGGAAAGGTGCTTGATATTTTCTTTTTCAATTTGATTTTTACAAAAATCTGCTACCAGGTTAATGAAAAAGTCATGTTGTATTCAATTTATTGGTCAAGCGTAACAGTTCAATCACTGAAAACACTGTATATAACTATTATATACTTATAACACATGTAAATAGCTCTTAAATGCTAATAATAGGAACTCAGAGGTTTGTGTCCTAACCCTTACCTCAAAAGGTTTGTCTGTGAGCAGTTATTTTGCTCTAAAATATCTGCATATTATTAGTGTTAGATGGTCAAGATACAGACATTTTCTTTCTAACAGACTGACTGAGCAGTACATTGAGGTACAGAAACTAAGCAGTACGTTCTGTTGGTGTTCTTCATAAGGTCTCATTCTGTGTCTCACAGCCTTTGTCTCTTGCAGGAAGGTCAGATTCTAGAATGTTCTCTGATCAACAGCTTCCGTTCAGCTGTCGTGCAGAAGGTACTGCTGCTCTGTTTCTTTTATCTTTTAGTAGATTTGTTTTGCATTTTTGAGGAGCTTTAAATATGAGATTTAATGTAAAAGTGTGAGATGATGAAATTGAACCCCAGACAGTAATAAAATAGAAAAAAACAGCTGCAAAATTTGTAAACAACAGCATTTAACTATTTATTTCTAAAATGTGGTCATAAACTCCTGTGTGCAGGTGTAAATAATATATTGTTACTCAAATAAACTCTGAACATTCATCTGTGTTCAGATGAACTTTACTTCTAGGTTTGACATGTCAGATGCAAAACAAAACCTCGACTTCTCTGAAAACAGCTCTAAATTTGTCATGTTAGTTGTTTGGCTACTTGTAGTTATTTCTTTAAAGGAAAGTGTCATGCTACGTGGCTTGTGAAAAAGAGCTTATGAGTCTGTCTGTGTCATGTACATTTACCACAGACTGAAGATGCTGTCCACCCTGACTAAGATCTGTAGTTGAATATTGATATTTGAATGCCATACATGAGGTTTCAGACACACCACTGCAGCGTACAGGTGGATTGATTCCAGATCCCTCGTGTCACCTGATATCAGTAATGTTGTGATGTGTGTGTAAGATCCTGTTCAGAAGAGACTGGCAGCATCAGAGGGCACTGGTCACGGCTGTTTGCTTTAATGCTGCACTTAAATGTTATTGACAAATAAAGATTATATTTTCTCTTCATGAAATATTGACTCTCCTCTGTCGTTGTTCTGCTCCACCTGACTGTAATTTTCATGTCATGTTTTAGCAAAGCAAAGTTCATGACTAGGGACCGTTTATGTGTGTTTGCATGTGTGTGTATGTGGACGTGTGTGTGTGCACCTGTGTATATTTTTTGAGTTGGGCGTCTTCTTTCAGGAACTGAACTTCACTGGGTTTTGGTTCTGTTAGCTTAGCAGGTTTTCTGTGGACACTTTCAGCCTTCTGTTTGGCATAAGAAACATCTGCTCAACACAAGCTGTCGTCTGTACATGATTTAACACTACAATGTGTATTGTATAATACAAACACAGATAAATCCAGGCAAAAGCCTTATTAGATCACAGACACAAACTCTGACTACTGACCAATGTGACTAAGCTGTGATGAATTTATTGTCTGTCTGCTGTAGTGTGGGACTCATGAATCTGGGAAATAAATAATCAGCACATCAAATCCTCACAATATTCAGTATTCAGCAGTAAATGTTACAGTGTTTCATAACTTCTATGTGGTGATACATTTACAGTAATTTCCAGTGATCTGAGTGTTCATATCATAAAGTGAAGTAAATATCAGTCAGCAATCAATATCGTCAGGGAATAACTGGAACTGATACAATGATCATCTGTACAGAGATTCATTGTTTGTTCAGCGTAACATCATCTGTGGTGTTTTAATATGGGCTGTTCTGTAGGACTCAAAGATTCTGGCCTCTCTGGAGGCTGCAGGAAAGACAGATGTGGACTTGGACAGTCGCATCATCTGTGTGTGCAGTGGCCCAGACCTGGTCAACCTCAGCTTCATGTACATGGTGTCAGACAACCCGGATACTGCCAAGGTATAGTACAGTCACAATGGCAACCTCTGTTTGACCTGCTCGATAGGGTTAACGTGTATGAGTGACTACGTTTACATGGACAATTATTAAGACAATACTCTGATTTAGAAAATTCCATTACGTTAATTATTACGTTAATCTGACTAAAGTAGTACTCCAAGCACAAATCAAGATATGGAGTATTTCTATTTTAGGCTCATATTTGTAATGCATTATAGACATGTACACACATAGCTTTATCACACTATTAACGTTGTGGGAGTTTTCGCTGCATTTTGCTACAGAATGCATTGACAACCATCAGGCAGTAGTCAGCTGTTTTTCAGAAAACAAGAATGTAATGCTGCCCAATGAAAGTAGGGAGGAGCACTGGTATCTGCCGTCATCTGTTTGCACGTATAGTATGACAAATAATTAACTGCACCTGAAGCTTTCGTAAAAGGTGAAACACCCAGAACTGTATATGGTGCCATAATGGAGATTAACTATATGTTGATACATGCCAAAAATTGGTCTACGTTCTCTAACATAAAACAGGAACATAATAGTAATATTCTAAAAGCAAATCATTTAAACACGCTAATCAATAAAGGAAATCGGGGCCTGATTTTAACATGTTCGAATCTTGGTAATCAATACAGTCAACACCAAACCCCAGAGAACTCTTCTGTGCGCACACACACACAGAAGGTTACTGCCTGTCTAGCAGTGAACAGTGAAGCATCTTACCAGTTTTGGATCAGAGCCATGGTTGGCAGATGGATGAATTACTGCTCCGTATCTCCAGATACTCTTGTGTTTGTGTTCTTATAATTTCCATCAAAAATTGAGACAGACAAAATTAACCACTCACAGCTGATCTGATTCCAATAGTGAAATTTTAATGTACACCAACATTTACTGTGTTGCAATGCATTCTGGTTCTGGCCTTATTCTCACCACATACAGTAGGTAGTGTTGGTTGGTTGGCTGACTGATTGATTGACTCATTGATTGACTGACTGATAATGCAGTTGTAATCAGGATTGTTCTGTGAGATTAAATAGCGCGTCAATCTGCTTCACTGAGAGCTTATAGTGTAAATGTGTGACTTGTTATGAAATATTTAATTAACGTATTTGTGTTGCATTATAAGTAAATAACTGTCTGACATGCCATTTCATTACATCATTTATTCATCATTCAGCTGTTTCGACTGTAAAACTTAAAATGAGAAATGTTGACAATACATCCGACACTCATCGATGATATCATCTATGTTTTTGTTGCTGTTATTTTGTTTGTTTTACAGAAATGGATGGAAGGTTTGAAATCAGTGATTCACAACTTCAAGGCCAGTAATGTTTGTCCAATGACCTGTCTAAAGAAACAGTGAGTCTGTCTATTAAAGATGACAAACACAAACCCTACAGAGAAAACTACACAGAGCTTTAGGGGAGGAACATGTCGTACACCTGTAATGCCTTCATTAAAATGAATAACTTTAAACTGACACCACAGAGGAGTGTTACAGTATTAGAAGGAGAGAAGTTATTAGAAGTTTATTGCTTTTTTTAACCCTTTGTTATAGTAAAGACAATTTTCAGTTATGATTATAGCTCTGCTCTTCCAGGCAAGTCAAGGAAACCAGATGAAATAATTTACTTGCCTGTAATAGATGAATATGAAGGTTTTTACAGGAGATGTTTGTCTGGTGAACCTGAATCATTTCTCTGTCTAGTTGGATGAAACTGTCCTTCCTGACAAACGTCAATGGAAAAATTTCCGTCCGAGGGTGAGTGATGGGCACAGTTGAGTGTATCTTCTGTTGGTAGGTTGGGAGCTTTATTCTGGAATGTTCTTCTCTTCAGCATAACCAGGACGTTTGGTTCGGGTAAAACAGAGAAAGGAATCTTCCAGGCGCTGAAGGAGCTCGGCCTGCCCAGTGGGAAGGTCAGAGGACTATTTAATTCTTCTTTCATTAATGATAATAGTGATTGTGGAATGAGAAGTGAATCCATCATCATTTGTGATGATTCATTTGTGGTGGTGAAATGTTTAGTTTTACTGTGAAATACAGTGAAATACATCACACTAGAGTTTACAGTCATTATCTGATGCCTTTAACTGAAGCAGATGTGGACCACCACAAACTATTCATATGAAAGCTACACTACAAGAACTGAAGTACAAGAAAAAGCTGGTTTAAGTGTGTGTGCTTGTGTGTGTGTTCACAACAACACAGAATCAACAGTGTTTAGTTCAAAGCAGCTGTTGTTGAAGGTTTGGTTTTGCTTTGCAGAATGATGAAATTGAACATGCTTCCTTCACCTTCGACATCTTTTATGCTCTCACTCAGAAGATTTGCCCTCGTACGGACATAGAGGAACTTTTCAAGAAGATGTACGTCTAATCAGATGCAAGTTTATATGAAAACAGCAGCTGTTGTCTTGCAGTTTTCTTTTTATTGTTCACTAGTATTTAATCAATCACACAATTAGTTCCAGTGACTGAAATGATACAGCTATAAGTCTGAAACCTCTCTGTTTATAAAGAGTGTTTAGACTGTGGACGCAGTACTAACTACATACAAAAAAATCTAATTTTGCTTTAAAGAGGTCATGAACTGCCTTTTTTATTATTTTGCAAGGTTTTCAATAGTCCAATAATAATATTAGAAAGGTTATTACAAAAAATCATAATTAGTAAGTAATATGCTATTTTCTACCCTTTTTGGGGTATGATGAAAAAAAACCCTCAGTTTTTATGGACATGATGCATGAAAGATTTGGAAGTAACTGCCCACTGCTATTATTTATTAACAGCAATATCAAAGCAATAGTGAGACAGGATAAACAACACATTTACTCAAAGATGTGTGTTGCGCTGTTCCTGTGGGATCCAATACAGAAGGCAAATCTTCAGTCCCTAAGCAAATCCTGCACTAAAGTGTGCCTTGATTACAGAGGAATCTGGAGTCAAATGTAGCGCTGTTCCTGTGGGATCCAATAGAGAAGACAGCTTTAGTCTCTCAGCAAGTCCTACGCTGAACTGTGCCTTGATTACAGAGGAATCCGGACAAACAAATAGACAGGGTCTTACTAACACCATCTGGAACTGTATTCAAAACAAACCACACAATCCTTATGTTGGGATCTGAAGAAAGGCAACACAACAATGTTTTGTGTTTTTACACAAACTACCACTGCACAATCATCCCGAAGCATCTTTATCACATGTTAGCTCTAGTAACCCACCGTTAGTGTCTTTGTTATTTACCTATTACATGGTATGCCAAGTCAAGGGTCATTAAGTTATTTATTGACATTCAACCATATATAGCAGGTGCAATACATAGTGGAATGAAACAGTGTTCCTTCAGGAGCATGGTGCCACATAAGGCATAGACTACCTAGACAACAAGGGACTCAATCACAATCTCAACAAAGCACAATCTCATGTTTCCAGATAAATGCATGTGTGCCAGCTTATGCAGACAGTGCAAAACAACGAGTACAAAACACTACAGAACAGACAGTACACTACAAAAACACTACACCCCAGTACAGTAGAGCAAAGTGCAGCATCGATCAATATTCTTATTTACACAGTGTAATTGAGGAAACATGGCTGTAAACATTCCACTGTTAGCAGCTGTATTAGCATCATTTGTGAGAATATTGTAAGGAGCAAAAACACAATGGAATGTAATACGAAGATGTGTGCAAAAACACAGAATGTGTGTTCTGTAAAAAAAGCTGTATGTAAGTGTGGGGTAAGTGTGTGATTGTGTGTGCATTGTGTATTTCAGTACAGTTCATGAGAATTCAGGAGTCTTATGGCTTGGGGGAAGAAACTGTTACACAGTCTGGTTGTGAGGGCCCGAATGCTGAGATTCCTTTTTTCCAGATGGCAGAAGGGAAAGGGAAGAGAGACTTTGATGATCTTCTCAGCTGTCCTTACTATCCGCTGCAGGTTCTTGTGGTCTGAGAGGGAGCAATTCCCGAACCAGACAGTAATGCAGCTGCTCAGGATGCTCTTGATGGCCCCTCTGTAGAACGTGGTCAGAATGCAGAGTGAACAGTGTGCTTTTTCAGCCTTTATAGGAAGTAAAGGCACTGCTTTGTCTATGATGGAGCTGATGTTAAGGGACCAAGTGAAGTTCACCCGCCAGGTGAGCACCAAGAAATTTGGTGCTTTTGATGATCTCCACAGAGGATCCATCGATGTACAGCAGAGAATGGTCGCTCTGTGCTCTCCTGAAGTCAATAATCATCCCTTTTGTTTTGTTAATGTTCAGAGACCGGTTGTTAACTGTACACCAGGCGTAACTCGGTTGGCAGGGCTAAATATTTCAAATAAGGGTGGAACTTCTGCGGAGGCAATCTTTTGCATTACTATGATGTCACAGTCACACTTTTTAAATCGAATTATATTCTGACCTTGGTTTCAATAAAAGATGTTTTTGGAATAATGTTTTATGAAACTTACAGATATTTTTATAATATAACAACCTCTTAACTGTCAAAAGATCAAGAAATGTTTTAATTCCCAGTTCATGACCTCTTTAACAGTCCAACTGATTACACTATTGGTGAATATTTAGGCAGGTGAAATGTTGTGATTTCTAATTCTCTTTCTGTCTTCATTCATAGTTTATAATTCAATATCTTCTGATGATCTCTTGCAGTAACGGGGACAAAACTGATTATTTAACTGTAGAGCAGTTAGTCAGCTTTCTAAATGAAGTAAGACTTTTATCTTTATTAACTTCTGTGTGGTGTGGTGTATTTCCATTTGCATGCTCCACCCCGTTATCAACCAGTCTTCCATAATGTAACCATGGCTACAGAGGTCTGTGTGTCTGTCTGTTTGTCTCTGTGTCTGTCTGTGTTTGTCTGTTTGTGTTTGTCTTTCTGTCTGTGTGTCTGCCTGGGTGTTTGTCTCTGTGTGTACACATGGGTGTCAGTGTGTTTGTCTCTCTCTGTTGTGAAGTTTTTCCTCCTCACGGGTCATTCTGGATCCAGGTCACTGATTCTTCTGGGTTGTTGCAGCTTTAAAAACGCATGCTTTCCCCATTAAATGATTCCCAGCTAGTATTGTGGGTGTTCGTTTGCTACAAAAGACACACAGCCACTTGGTGTTTGAAAACAGTATTGTTAGTTAGAAAAATTAACCAAATAATTCACCTGTGATATATTTGTTATATTCTCATGTATACTGTGTACTGTGGTAGACATGTTGTGTGTTTTGAATAAAACATGTCTTAGACCCTAGGGTCTTCTGACACCATCCGTTACTGTTAAAGTTGATAATGAGACTAACTGTGTGGTTTAGTGAAAATCCTTGTTCTGATTTTAGTCTGAAGACGTGTTTCATTTTTGCCTGTAGAATCAGCGAGACCCGCGACTGAACGAGATCCTCTTTCCTTTCTATGACCCCAAGCGAGTGGAGCAGATCATTGAAAAGTATGAAAGGGATGGAGATCGAAAGAAGAAAGGTAAAGAAAAATGGGTGTGAAACATTGAACGCTGTTTCACCGCCAATAGTAAAGGATCATCTACTGCCCTCTAGTGGTTAGTCCATGTAGTTACACTCATGTAACAACAGGTATGGCAACCCACACTTGAAATGTGTCCTCTGCATTTAACCTGTGCTGGTTAGGAGACGGTAACCTCAGTCCTCAGTTTCCTGCCAGAAGTAATATTGCTATTTGCCAGCAATGAAGAATATTTAAACAAACACTACAATCTGTAGGTGCCTCATTGATTCTATATTGATGTATTGATTCTCAGCTTGTGACAATGGGTGCAAAGGTTTGCAGTCCAATAATCTCAAATCGATTTCAGCGACATTTCACATCAGTGATTTTAAGAGTTTTGGCACCTTTAAACCTGAATTATCAAACCTTGTTGTGTGAAACTTAGGGTTAGGTTAAATAAAAAAAATAAATGTTTAAATAAAAAATAAAATGTATATTAAATGTTTGTGTGATCTTCAGGTCGCATGTCCTGTGACGGGTTCTGTCGGTACCTGATGTCTGATGAGAACGCACCGGTTTTCCTGGATCGATTGGATCTGTGTCAGGAGATGGACCATCCATTAGCTCATTATTTCATCAGCTCGTCACACAACACATACCTGACTGGCCGACAGTTTGGCGGGAAATCTTCAGTTGAGATGTACAGACAGGTGCTGCTGTCTGGCTGCAGGTGTGTATGCAGAGCTCATTACACCTAATAAATGCATAATAAAAAAATAAATATATAAATAAATATTCATTATTAAATTATCTTGTACAGGCAGCAGAATGGTTAGAAAACCAAGTAAAACTGTGTCCAGTTGAGTGTTGCTATGGACAACAGTTATTCAGGCTACTGACCAATCAGAATCAAGTATTGGCTCAGAGAGCCATGTAATAAGTATATTTGTGTGTTGATAGGATTACAGCTGCCACAGCTACCAGCTGTTAACACTGAGCTGTGTGTGTGTGTGCATGTGTGTGTGTGTGAGTATGTGTCTGTGTTTTGTATATGTGTTTTGCATGTGTGTGTGTTGTGTGTTTCAGGTGCATTGAGTTGGACTGTTGGGATGGCAAAGGTGAAGATCAGGAACCAATCATAACTCATGGAAAGGCCATGTGCACTGATATCCTGTTTAAGGTGGGAACAAATGAAATCATTCTATCTGTGTCACATGACGGCTTTCATTGCAGCTGTGCATAGTTTTAAAAGACTATTCATTATATTCTTTAGCAAAAGGTGACAAATGTTGTTTAACTTAATAGTCAGCACTGTAAATAACTACATAGTATTCAGTGTGTACGATAAAGAACTTGGTTGTTTTGCACAGCGTGAAGCAGATTTGACATGTTAACGGTTGTTGGCATGTAAGTTGTAGAGCAGTATTACGGCAGAACTGACGTGGTCGCAGGTGTGCGTGTATTGGCTGTTACACAACAGCATCCAGAATTTAGAATCTGAAATATCTATATTGTATTACTGTGACCTCTAGTTCCTGTGATGATTGATTGATTTTGTTTGTTTCTTTAACAGGATGTAATTCAAGCCATAAAGGAAACAGCATTTGTAACATCTGAATATCCTGTAATTCTCTCATTTGAGAACCACTGCAGGTAAAACGCTCTCGTTGCATGTTTACTGTCTGCTGCATTTAAAAAAATGTGTTGTGTTGATGTGTGTTTCATGTGATGATGTATTTTCTTGTGAGCAGTAATGATTGCTGTGTCCAAAACAGCTCACTCATTCACTCCTTTACTATATAGCAAATAAGATTTAAATCCACTATATGGGAAAGAAAAAAAAGGGTGAGCAATTTCAGACACTGACGTAAATATCATGTGTCAGAGAGTACTGTCACAGATATTCACGTTATAAACATTATACCTATCCAATTGCAGATGGCAGAAAGTTTATTTTTCATTGTCACATTTGTCACGTTTATTGTATTTGTTGATAACAGAGAGAGAACAAAAGCAACTGTTTAACATGTTTATTTGCTACATTTAATAGATTTATTATATTTTTAAAAAATGATGAAAGCACTACTGTCTGTCACATTTATTTAATCTGTTTTTTTAGACAAATTTATGACCGGATGTACACTCGTGCATTGTGGGTAAAAAGTAGTGAGCAAATGTAGGGAATGAGTTATTCATTCTGAATTCAGACAATTCAAAAGGCTGACACCCTATATAGTGCACTATATTGGCGATGGGGCAATTTCGGGCGCAGCTAATGTTTCCTGTGAACACTGATGATGTATAGTGAATCCTGACTGTGTTTTTTTATATTGATATCATGGCTCTGTGTGTGTTTCAGTAAAATGCAGCAGTATAAGATGGCAAAATATTGCGAGGAGATCTTTGGAGATCTGTTGCTCAAGCAGCCGTTGGAGGGCTTCCCAGTATGTGATCTATTCCCTTGCACACAGGTCCAGTTGAGAATTGCTTTAGCTTCCCCAGAAAATGTGACCCAGAATGCCAGTGTAGCACTGAGAGCACACTATTGTGTTTCTGTGAATCTGAGGAGGAGTGAATGTGTTTTAATGTCACTGTTGTTTATTTGCAGATAGAACCTGGACAGCCTCTGCCATCCCCCAATGACCTGAAGCACAAAATCCTCATTAAAAACAAGAGATTAAAACCTGAAGTGGAGCAAAGTATGTGAATGAATGACTCACTGTTGTTGCTGTGTATATTCTTTATTGTCTGTGTAGTGTTACAGTTATGAAAAATATTTGTGCTTATTTTTATTTTGTATGATTTTAGGGTGAAATATAAGTCAGATTTTTATCACTGATTGTTGTCCCTGTCCAGTTTTTTCCTCTAATAGTGTTAGGGTTTGTTAGGGTTAGTTAGCATGTAGCTGCTCACTGAGGGCTTAAAACAGTAATGGTCTGATTGACTGTAATTCTGTGTTAAAACAGTATGTTTCTAAACAAACAAAACTGACTTAGGGTTAGGTTAGGGTTACTGTGACTTTAATAACTTAGTGTGTGTGTGTGTGTGTGTGTGTGTATGTGTGTGTTTACAGAGCAGCTGGAGTCATTTAAGAAGCACATGGAGGCTGGAGAGATAAGCATACAGGGTGGAGACGATGAGAATGATGAAGATCTGGATAGCGGTAAACGCACATACACACATATGCACACACATGCACTTACACCCACACACACACTGCCGTGTCCATGTGTTCATGTTCAGATCACTTCAGTCTGTTTGTTTCTTACAAGATCTTTTGGCATGTAGATTTGCAAATATCGCTGCAGTTACTTTTATGTAAGTTGACGGTACTAGAGAGAGCAGAATTTGATTCTGTCTGTCTACCTGTCTGTCAGCGGTCGACAGTAAAGAGGTAAACTCTGAGTTAAAAACCAGCAACAACCTGTTGATTTCAGAAGATCCCAGTGAGCAAAACATGCAGGACAGTCTCACAAAGAAGGTGAGTGACAGGAAACTGTCCTCTATGTGCGTGTATGCGTGCATGCGTGTGTGTGTGTGCATGTGTGTGTGTGAGCAATCTGGGCAAACCTCCTTTAAGGATCTCAACATTTGTAAAAGCACTATAAAAGTATAATAACATGTTTTTGTAAAAATGCATAAAGTTTTCTGTTAGGGTTAGAGTGTGGGTTATAGTTAGAGTGATTATAACTAGCTGTGTATAAAAACAATTGAAGTCTATGGGATGTCCCCATTTAGATAGACACTTCCTGTGTCCTCATAAACTAAATTGTTTAAGAAATAGTAAATGGTGAGTTTTTGGTCATTAAAAACTGTCAAAATTTTCTTAATTTGAAAAGGTTTAGAGGTAGGTTAGGGGATAGAATATACAGTTTGTACAGTATAAAAACCATTACGTTGATGGATAGTAAACCACATATGCCAACGTGTGTGTGAGTGTGTGTCTGTTTAATCTGTGTGTGTTTGTATGTGTGTGGGTGTGTGCAGGTTTATCTATTGTCCTCACTAACAGTGAAATATCATAACAAGCAAATCAAGTTTCTCTTTCAATCTAATGTCAGTCACATGTTTGTGTGAGGGTTAGGGGATAGAAAATATCATTAGCCTGATATAAAATTAATGGAAGTCTATGGAATGACCTGTTTGTGTGTGTGTGTGTGTGTGTGTGTGTGTGTGTGTGTGGGTTAGGCATAATTTCTGTGTATGACATAATTTCTTTGTTTTAGATTACAGATAATGATGTCACAGAGATCTCAGAACTGACAGACACAGCTGTTGTTTCTGAATCATCTGATCTCGAGAGCAGAAAGAAGGTCTGACGTTCTGTCCGTCTCAGTGAACTGATTCACCTTCAAAGGGGATCAGTATATGTGTAAACATTTTAAGTAACTATTGTGTAAAATGTTTAATTTCAGCAGGTTTGTTTACAACTCAGTTAAATGACAGAATATTTACTGTTCTAGAAGAATAAATCTAAAGTGTGTGCTTATTATTGTTTGGTCATCAGGGTGTGGAGTCAACAGAAGACACAGATGCAGAACAGCAACTAATCGCTTCCTACAAGTATGAAGGAGCTACAACCAACATCCATCCGTATCTGTCAGCCATGGTAAACTATGCACAGCCTGTGAAGTTCCAGGGCTTTGAGGTTGCAGAAGGTCAGTTTATATAAGAACAGTAGATCCGATTCTAAATGCTAACTGGTTGGGATGGGGGTTTATATTTTCATACTAACATAGTGAAATATAACAACCAACTTGTGATACATTCACTAAATAAAGCTCATAAATTGGCCAAATCAAGTTATTCTTTAAATCTAATGTTATGCACATGTGTGTGAGGCTGTGGAATCAATGGAAGTCTATAGAATGACCCCACAGATATAGTCAAACAAATGTATGTGTGTGTGCGCTTAGGACAGTATTTACTGCATAAAACAGTTATGTGCGCTGACAGTATGTTCAAAATGTCTTTTTTGTTGTGTTTGTTCAGAGAGAAACATCCATCACAACATGTCCTCATTCAATGAGTCTGTTGGTTTAGGATATCTGAAGACCAACGCTATTGAGTTTGTCAAGTATCCTTTCACACTGATACACAATTCCCCACAAACCCCAGTGTTTGAAATGACAAAAACACTTTGGTAAGGTATGTGAACTGATTACAGTGATGTGAGCGTTTATTAATAATGCTAAAAACATAAGGCTTTATACTGAGTATAAAAGCAACTAAATTATTAAAAGTAAAAAACTTAAAAGTACAGGGCAAAGAACGCCAGTTTAAAAGCTACAAGAGGCAGTCTTGTTGTTTATGACGTTTTACCAATAGGTGGCGCTTCAACCATGTTTCTGTAACACTTATGTTTCTGTAAAGTTTTGTGCTAGTATATGCACAAGACAAAATGTTTAGTGTCTTCATAAACACATGGAGAAAGGTGTGGCACACTAAAAATCTGATTGGTCACTTTTATGTGAATACCCCCACCCCCCTCCCCCCCTTAATGCATGCAGCTCTTCTTTTTCAGCTTTTTATTGGTCCACGTATGTTAAGCTGCACATAAAGGATAAAATACACCACAGGTTTTTGGGTGAACTGTTATTTTAAACATATTATTCTGTTATTCAGTACAAATTACAGGCACAATATGTAGGATTTTTTATATTTTTTATTAAAGTATCTAAACACTTGCACAGTGCTACATATTTTGTAAAAGTGCGTATTTACATTATCACAAATGTTTCCAAGTATTTGTAAATACAGAAAATTCCTAACCATGGCAACACAGTGACTTATGATACAATGTGGAAGTTGTAGCGGCTAGCACGCCATTTTGTTGTTGTTTCGCACAGTCGTCATGACCACAATTTCTTCTTGTCATTTGCAGCAGATAACCCAAAAAAACAAATATGCGGGTAAATTAAATGATCCAAGAACAGTTTTAGGCAAGAGGAGAAATAAACCAAGAATCAGTATCAGTAATTATGTGTTATACATAAATAGTATGTCAGCCTTTTTGCTAATGTTGTGGGTACATTCAAATCAAACTTTTGAACACAAAAACTGCGCTGCGATACCCCAGCATTTAATTCAACAAACTGACATGTATGAGTAGTAGTTTAGCATTACATTACTTGTGGCTAATTCAATCTAATAAAATAAACTTATGTAATCAAATGTAACATTATAAACTTTATTTCATTATCTCATCCATGAACATGACCTCACATTTTGAATATGTGACCTCTAGTGGCGAAAATTACATACTGTGCCTTTAATGTGAATCTGAATGTTTTTTTTAAACAAACTTCTCTCTTGTAAGTGGCCAATCCTTCGGAAACAATCTCCTGCTGTTCTGAGTTCAAAATAACCACTGCAGTGTCCATTTGAACAAAGTGTTTTCCTTAACCACAGACATGCAGCTACAACAAGCGACAGATGAGTCGGATCTACCCCAAAGGAGGCCGTGTGGACTCCAGTAATTACATGCCTCAGATCTTCTGGAATGCTGGCTGCCAGATGGTTTCTCTGAACTTCCAGACTCCAGGTACAGGTTCTGCCCCGGCCCTGAGAGCCATGGCCCCTGTTACTGTACAGCCACAGAGACAACATGAATGTGTTCTACAGAATGTGTGTTCCACACATAACATGGTACAGTGATAATCATATGTCATGCAACACAGTTGTGAAGTCATGTGGTCATTATGTATTACAAAACATACAGGGTAAAAATCCCTGTAAAATTTACTGTAAAGTATGTTTTTACAGCCAAACAGTGTTTAGCGTTTACAGTCATACTGTGTTCAGTGTTTACAGTCAAACAGCATTCAGTGTTTGCGGTCATACTGCGTTCAGCGTTTGCGGTCATACTGCATTCAGTGTTTGCGGTCATACTGCTTTCAGTGTTTGCGGTCATACTGCATTCAGTGTTTGCGGTCATACTGCTTTCAGTGTTTGCGATCATGAAAGTGAAAGTGACATATTTGTCAGATGTGGTAGCACATACCCCAAATGTGAACACACTGCAAGTCATGAACACATACACACGGAGCAGTGGGGGTTATCGGGGAGCCCAGGGAGCGATTGGGGGTTAGGTGCCTTGCTCAAGGGCACTTCAGTTGCTACCAGCACTGGAATCGAACAGGAACCTTTTAATTACAAACCTGACTCACTAACTAATAGGCCATAACTGCCCAAATAATGCGTTCAGTGGAACGTCCTTGCGTGTCAAGCAAAAAAGCCCTGAAATATCTGCAGAACAGTGCATCTAAATCGTAAAGTGCAACTTGTAGTTCATAAAGGCTTTGCGTGAACCCACAGAACCACATAGCACATGCCCTCAGCGCACACACACACCAATGTGTTTGTGAACAGATGCTGCCTTGTTCCCTCAGAGCATGAGATTCCTGAGAGCATGGGAATGCCAGCCAACAGCAGAGGGGGGTTCAAGATGTCGTTGAGGGGGAGAAAACTCGCTGTTTACTGCCAAAAGCTGCAAGAACTCCATTCGTACAATTTCTGAATAATAATTCGCCAATCTCCGATACTTTATTGCATGTTTCACACTATAAACAGCATTTATAAATAGTCACATCACATGTCCACATTTACAGAGACCATTTTTGCCTGATCTTACTATGTGCCATGTTAAGGAGAGAAGTGCTATTTCTTTTCTGAATTTACAGATTAACACCTGGTGGATGGAAAAAAAACATAGATTTACATTGAAGACGAAACCTGATCAAGAGACCAGACATGGGTGTGTTATTACACAGATTTACTGTGTTTTACTCTCTTTCAGATTTGGGAATGCAGCTGAATCAGGGGAAGTTTGAGTATAACGGCGCATGTGGGTGAGTGTGTGCACGGGACTCGTCAGTTAAAGTGTGTCACAGCTCATTAGCTGCAGCTTGGGGCGAGACGTTTGCTTGATCCACATTAGTGCAAATGAGCACTCGCTAAATATCAGCCCTCACTCCCAGATTCCCCATATAAAAATCCAGCCTGCAGGAATAAACACTCATTTGGGATTACAGGCCCACCAGCATCCATATCACGCTCCCTTAATGTTTCTGAAGGCAATGTCAGATCATCAAATGCTGAGCATGTATTTGACAATACGTGGGCTTTTGTGATGGAAAGGGCTTGGAACATTAATCCTCTTTTGAACAATTAATCAGGAAAATAATTAATATCTTCCCTGCAGCAACTGCTGACAAATTAACACACAGAGTTTGTAGTAAAACTATCAGAAAGACCAGTTGTGGAAACAAGAAGCATTTGGAGAGTTAATTTAAGAAAATATTCTAGGAGGTTTATTTAAAAACCTGTTGGGATATTATAAACATGTAACAGTGTGGAACAGTTGAGAGCAAAGATTGCATTAGCATTTAGGAGCTTTAAGTAGTAGAAACATTTTCAGATTGTAAAGACCTATTGTATTAATGTTATTACAATTTATTAAATATATACAGTATATAGATCTATATCATGAGTTTGTTTCATGTAAAATACTGCAGGTTGTGTTTACTATACTGTAATAAATGCTATGATGTTAAATGTAAAGTGATTGTTTTTATTGATGATGGTTTGCACTGTGTATTCTATATCTGATTCATGTGATTCGGCTCTTGCAGGTTCCTGCTGAAACCAGATTTCATGCGTCGTGCCGATCGGATGTTTGATCCGTTCTCTGAGACACCTGTGGACGGTGTTATAGCGGCGACCTGCAGTGTACAGGTGATGCCCTGTATTCACATATACATCATAAATTACTGTTGTGTGGGAGTGCTGTTATTTGAGTTGACTCCCATCTTCTGCAGTATCTTCAGCAGTTCTGGGGTCAGTTTCAGAATCTGTCTGACTGCTTCCTGTCCCTGATGTGTGGCAGGTGTTCTCAGGTCAGTTCTTATCAGATAAGAAGATCGGCACATATGTGGAAGTGGACATGTATGGCCTTCCCACAGACACCATCAGAAAAGAGTTCAAAACCAGGATGGTCATGAACAATGGCTTGAATCCTTATTACAACGAGGAGCCCTTTGTCTTCAGAAAGGTCAAATGTTTTCATCTCACATGCAGAGAAACTTGATTCATTTTTGCTGGTTCAGTGACATCAGACAGAGTTTGTATACATTTATCAGTGAGTTATTTCAGTCAGATGATGCTCTCTCATTAGCCGAGGGAGTCAGAAGGTCAGAGGTCAGACTTGAGAGAATATTTTTGTGCATGTTCACAGTTATAATTTTGACATGATTATAGACTTGAAGTCAAAATGAATCAGAGTCCAGAGTCTTGTGCAGATGTTATGGAGTTTATTTGGATGTTATTGGTCTATATTGTGTAAAGTAGCTGACAGATGTGATCTGAAGGGAAGTTCAGTGTGAGGACACTGCAGATCCTTAGCAACACAGAGTAGTATTGTGTGATTGATGACCTCATCAGGGCCCACAAAATGAGAATGAGAGCTACTGTAGAACACATCACTAAACGAGAGGGAGAGAGAGAGATAGAGAGGGGCAGTTCTGCCACACACACACACACACACGTTGGATGTTTATGTTTAATAGGGACATTCCATAGATGTAATGGTTTTTATACTGTACAATCTGTATATTCTGTTCCCTACACTAACTCTGCCCCTAAACCTTCGAATCACAGAAAACATGTCAGAATTTACTAGTGAATACCGGGTACCGCACACACAGTCATACACACACAATCATACACACACACACACAGACAGTCACACACACGCAATCATACACACGCACAGAGACGTGATGCTCTTCTGGCCTCACGTGACACCTGTCACATCCATCATGCCTCAGATAAAAATACGCAATCTGTCACACACACACAAAACACACATGCACATGCTAGCAGACAAACACTAACAGAAGATATATACTATAGTATATACTATAATATACTTTACATTTACAGTAATGCATTTGGCAGACGCTTTTATCCAAAGCAACGTATAGCGCATTTAAGTTATACATTTTATCAGTATGCTGCTTACGCAGTGCTCTACCAGTTGAGCTACAGTAACACATTATAGAAATGTTGAATTTAAGCAGAGATGTAATAGTGAAGCTCTAAACTGTGAAGTGTGTTTATGTGTGAACAGGTGATATTACCTGACCTGGCTGTCCTGCGTATCGCTGTATACGATGACAATAACAAGCTGATTGGTCAAAGGATTCTCCCACTGGATGGACTTCAGGCCGGTTACAGACACATTATATTAAGAAACGAGGGAAACAAACCCCTCACTCTCCCAACTGTCTTCTGCAACATCGTCCTGAAGACGTACGTGCCTGATGGCTTTGGAGGTCAGTGAGGTGATGTTTAAACCACTCCTGGAGTGAAGTTTTTCTTATATGACTGTTAACCAATGATGCATAGGCATTTCAGGAAAACTTGTTACATTGGAAACATGAATTCCTGAATGTATTTATTCTGAAGGGTAGAAGAGTTACATGAGAAATCCAGTAGACTTTGAGGTCATCCCACCTGATGAAGTTTACTAAAAAAATCAGAGTGTGTAACACCGTAATCGAGACAAAGAATCTAAAATAACAGTGCATCATGTACCTCAGTTTGTGTTTTGATGACTGAAAGATCAGAGTCATGTCCTGTTTTCTGTTGTGTTCTTCAGCTATTGTGGATGCGCTTTCTGATCCAAAGAAGTTCCTCACTATTGCTGAGAAACGTGCGGATCAAATGCGAGCTCTTGGCATCGAAACAGTGCGTTTCTAGCTCAATAACTGAAATGTTTGGTTTTGCTGTAGCTTGAATGGTTGTGTTGATGTTTTTGGTGTAGAGTGATATAGCAGATGTACCCAATGAAAACTCCAAGGCTGATAAGAAGGTCAAGACCAATGTGGCACATCAGAGCAGTTTAGAGACAAACGCCACACAGAACAACATCACAGAGACCAAACGCGGTGAGACCAACAAGAGAATATGAACTCAAAAGTGACTTTTATGTTCCTGTTTTCATTTGCCAGTGCATTGGCCAGCTCATTTAATATTTTGCCACACCTCTAAAGCAACTTTCTGTTCCTTCTCATGTCATTAAGTGTGGGTGCAGGAAAAGTATATTAAATAATAATATCATACAGTCAAATGGTGATGAATATAAAGTCCCACTCTGCATTGTTGTTCTGTGCTAAATGTACATACGCACAGTATTCACAAACACTCATATTAATTTTTTGACGGTATTTGTTTTCAAGAATAAGAGTACAATAACGATGTTTGTTCTGTTTTCAGGTAATTCAACAGTTGTTAATCAAGTAAACATTGAAGATTTGAAACAGATGAAGGTAATGAACTGAATGAATGGGTCTGTCTTCACTCTGGATTATTAGTGTCAGTGGCCATTTACAGGGACCCCTAATATTCCGTTTAAAATAAGACTAGTAATCCAGTCAGAAAGAAATCCATGTTGAAGTTTACTTTGCGTTTAATGGGAGGGCTTCTATTTGTTAGCCATTTGTAATGTTACTGTTGTTTTATTACCTTGACTACGGAAAAGCTGACAAGATGCAATTTGAGTTCTCATCATGTAAGAAGGGGAACTTAAGAATCTGATCAATCTGCCTTTGTAGACCTTCATCAAACTTCTGAAGAAGCAGCAGAAGGAGCTGAATGTGTTAAAGAAGCGACATGCTAAAGTGAGTTTCTCATCTTTCTGCTCCCACTGCCTGTGATCTTCCACAGAACTACTCAGATCAAACATCACCGTCTTCTGTTTGTAGGAACACAATTCCATGCAGAAGTCCCACTGTACTCAGGTGGACAAGATGGTCGCTCAGCATGACAAAGAGAAGTTCACCCTGGAGAAACTTCTGGAGAAAGCCATCAAAAAGAGAGGGTAATAATTTCTGACTCCCATCCGAAGATAGATGAGAAGATTAAATGTTAATTGGGTTAATTATTTGTTCAGTTGTTATTTAGGGATTCTCCCCAGCTGAGGAGATTTGAGAATGAGAGAGATCAAATATGATGTGTTATAATAATATTAAACTAACAAATATTAAAAGTTGGTGTCAGATTTTTGTTTCTAGTTCAAAAATGAATTTGACACACAGTACATTCTGTAAAATTACACCTGTGTGAAAGATTACACCTGTGTGAAAGGTTATGATTATAATATTAATATTTTCTCCACTGTAGAGAAAACAACTGCTCTGAGCTAAAAACTGAAACAGCAAAAAAGGTGGAGACACTGACGACGGACCATAAAGAAAAGGTACAAAAATCCCATGTTTTTTTCTTTAGCATGTTTCTTGGTCAGTCAAATAAAACATATTCTGTGTTCAGTCAGATACTCTGTGTTCAGTCAGATACTCTGTGTTCAGTCAGATGTTCTGTGTTCAGTCAGATACTCTGTGTTCAGTCAGATGTTCTGTGTTCAGTCAGATATTCTGTGTTCAGTCAGATACTCTGTGTTCAGTCAGATACTCTGTGTTAAATCAGATGTTCTGTGTTCAGTCACATGTTCTGTGTTCAGTCACATGTTCTGTGTTCAGTCACATGTTCTGTGTTCAGTCAGATACTCTGTGTTAAATCAGATGTTCTGTGTTCAGTCACATGTTCTGTGTTCAGTCACATGTTCTGTGTTCAGTCAGATACTCTGTGTTCAGTCAGATGTTCTGTGTTCAGTCAGATGTTCTGTGTTCAGTCACATGTTCTGTGTTCAGTCACATGTTCTGTGTTCAGTCACATGCTCTGTGTTCAGTCAGATACTCTGTGTTCAGTCAGATGTTCTGTGTTCAGTCAGATGTTCTGTGTTCAGTCAGATGTTCTGTGTTCAGTCACATGTTCTGTGTTCAGTCACATGTTCTGTGTTCAGTCAGATACTCTGTGTTCAGTCAGATACTCTGTGTTCAGTCAGATACTCTCTGTTCAGTCAGATACTCTGTGTTCAGTCACATGTTCTGTGTTCAGTCACATGTTCTGTGTTCAGTCAGATACTCTGTGTTCAGTCACATGTTCTGTGTTCAGTCACATGTTCTGTGTTCAGTCAGATGTTCTGTGTTCAGTCAGATACTCTGTGTTCAGTCACATGTTCTGTGTTCAGTCAGATGTTCTGTGTTCAGTCACATGTTCTGTGTTCAGTCACATGTTCTGTGTTCAGTCACATGTTCTGTGTTCAGTCACATGTTCTGTGTTCAGTCAGATACTCTGTGTTCAGTCACATGTTCTGTGTTCAGTCACATGTTCTGTGTTCAGTCAGATACTCTGTGTTCAGTCACATGTTCTGTGTTCAGTCACATGTTCTGTGTTCAGTCAGATACTCTCTGTTCAGTCAGATACTCTCTGTTCAGTCAGATACTCTGTGTTCAGTCAGATACTCTCTGTTCAGTCAGATAATCTGTGTTCAGTCACATGTTCTGTGTTCAGTCACATGTTCTGTGTTCAGTCAGATACTCTGTGTTCAGTCACATGTTCTGTGTTCAGTCACATGTTCTGTGTTCAGTCAGATACTCTGTGTTAAATCAGATGTTCTGTGTTCAGTCACATGTTCTGTGTTCAGTCACATGTTCTGTGTTCAGTCAGATACTCTGTGTTCAGTCAGATGTTCTGTGTTCAGTCACATGTTCTGTGTTCAGTCACATGTTCTGTGTTCAGTCAGATACTCTGTGTTCAGTCACATGTTCTGTGTTCAGTCACATGTTCTGTGTTCAGTCAGATACTCTGTGTTCAGTCACATGTTCTGTGTTCAGTCACATGTTCTGTGTTCAGTCATATGTTCTGTGTTACATCAGATGTTCTGTGTTCAGTCAGATACTCTGTGTTCAGTCAGATGATCTGTGTTCAGTCAGATACTCTGTGTTCAGTCACATGTTCTGTGTTCAGTCACATGTTCTGTGTTCAGTCAGATACTCTGTGTTCAGTCACATGTTCTGTGTTCAGTCACATGTTCTGTGTTCAGTCAGATGTTCTGTGTTCAGTCAGATACTCTGTGTTCAGTCACATGTTCTGTGTTCAGTTGTTTTGTCGTCAGATACTCTGTGTCAGTCACATGTTCTGTGTTCAGTCACATGTTCTGTGTTCAGTCATATGTTCTGTGTTACATCAGATGTTCTGTGTTCAGTCAGATACTCTGTGTTCAGTCAGATGATCTGTGTTCAGTCAGATACTCTGTGTTCAGTCAGATGATATTCTGTGTTCAGTCAGATGATACTCTGTGTTCAGTCAGATGATATTCTATGTTTAGTCAGAAGAAGATTTGTACAATAAAATCCCATGATGAAAATTGTAATTGTTTTGTTCCTGGTGGAAAACCAGGTAAATGTTTTTGATGGTCCACTTTAGATATTTTTTTGACCATAATACTGCACTTACATGTCAACTAGCTCTCATTAGTGTATTAATTAGTTAGCTTTGGTAGACTGACTGCTTCATATCTGCTATCACTTTATTATGATGGTACCCTAGCAGACTTTCCACTGTAAGTACGTCAACTTATTCTACTAACCCTAACAACTTATTCTACTAACCCTAACCTTGAATATCTAAAGTGGACCATCAAAATAACTTGTTATTAAAAACTGATTATCATACAGATTATTGAGCCACAATATGTATGAATTAACTGATCAAACAGATAAATTATTGCAGTGATGTTAAAGGACTGTGGAACCCTGTCAAGATGATCTTCATCTTGGTTTATAGCTGCTGGTATGATTCCTTGAGAAGTTGACGTGTTTTCATTACAGGTCAAAGACATCGTAGCCCGACACACTAAAGAGTGGTCAGGCATGATCAACTGTCACAGCACAGAGGAGCAGGAAATGAAGGATGGTCATGTGACGCAGCAGTGTGAGCTCATGAAGAAGCTGCTGGCCAGCGTTCATGAGCAGCAGACTCTGCAGCAGAAACTCATTCATGAGAGGTTAGTGACATCAAAACTTCCTTCAGTTCTTCAGGATCAGTAAGACATTTACACTGTCATGTTGTTGTGTCACAGGTTTTTTGTTCCTGGACTGATCTCCATTGCACAATTGTTCTCAATATTCTCTATATTTAACTCCATGACAGGACCAATAAAGAGGCATAAAAATTAGCATGTTTTAGTATGCTAATGCTAATTCAGGTGAATTAGATTGAGCCATTTCTATATACACGACACTTGTAGTGCATGCCGATTAGTGGTATTAATATATTCTGTTCATCTAGGACCCTGTTGATGCCTTTATCATGCTTATGTGTAGTTTCATGATCTTGTGCAGGAACAGGCCTCATTATCATTACAGATCCATGGCTAGCTCATTATAGACCCACATTAATATTGCATGAGTCCCTTTAACTGTAGTGTACTGTATCTGTAGAGTGTGGCCTCTTGCCCTCTTTTTTAATCCAAGTGTCTTTATTAATTATGCAAATTAATTTCAACCCTCTACCCCTTGAACCCGTTCTCCATTTGTGCTAGAGCTGGAGCTGCATGTGAAAGATTAAGGGATATTAATTAAACTCCCTTATTGTTTTATACTCCTCACCACACTTCTGTGTTTGCCCCGGTTCTCTGGATTGTTTTTAAAACATCTGTTTTGCGACTTAATAACAGGCAAAGCAAAGAGATGAAGGCAAACCAGGCCAAGACATCCATGGAGAACAGCAAGGCCATCAGCCAGGACAAGAGCATTAAAAACAAGGCTGAGCGAGAGAGGTGCTGTTTTAAACATTAACTGGTCTGTTAACCACACTGACTTATTCAGCAGGTTAAAGATGCTCTGTTCTCTTGCAGGCGGGTTCGAGAGTTAAACAGCAGTAACACCAAAAAGTTTCTTGAAGAGAGAAAAAGGGTTTGTGTTTTATTATCAGCTGATGCTCTAAAGTATAGAAAAGTATTTATGCTTGAAAATAAGTTTTAAACCTTTTTCTTTCTTTTTCGGTAACTGTCACATTAATGTGTTTACAGTCATATTAATGTGTTTGTTTACAGTCATATTAACATGTGTTTACAGTCATATTAATGCGTGTTTACGATCATATTAACGTGTTTTACAGTCATATTAACGTGTGTCTACAATCATATTAATGTGTGTTTACAGTAATATTAACACGTGTTTACAGTCGTTAATGTTTGTGTTGTACAGTTGGCCATGAAACAGGCAAAAGAGTTGGAGCTGCTTCAGAAGACTCAGAGAGATGAACTGGAGAAACTGGAGAAACATAACGAGCAGGTTTGTGTTTAACAGAGTCATTCTCAAAGCTGAAAGGGCTCCAGTTTACCCTGGTAAACTGGTAGATTTTTGACAGTTAACTTCTACCAAAGTCATGACATGAATCCTGGCAAATTCCTGGCACTCATCATTGCATTAGTTTGTTTTGTGTTTTGTTTTGTCCTCCGTTACTCATGTTTCGTTCAAATATGATTTGCCCTTTCTTTGAACAGCTTTTGAAATCACATCATGCGAACTGTCAGACTCAAGGTAGGTTCATTCATATCAAGTCTTATTAAAGTCCTATTAAACTGACTCATAATTGCTCATCACTTACTTTGTTGGTCAAACGTGGACGTAAATGACTGCAAACATGTGGCTGTGTTCCTAAACCTTCTGTCTATGGTCTGCCTGGACAGCTGCAGTCTAAGATCAAAACAACCAGCCAGACAAAAAGTGAAGCACACAGCGACTTACAATTAATTGAAGTTTTATTGATTAGAATAGTCCTTTTGTAATTATATTGAGCTATTTTTAGGACTTCTTTTGTGAGTTTTCTGATTTATTCACTGAGTTTGTCACAATGCATTCTGAGATTGTCTTCTCTGTGATACTTAAGTTGTTTACCTGTCAGAAACAGTTTTCATATTCAGGTTGTCAACATCTACATTTCCTCAAAATGATGCCTACATCAACTTACTGTTGAGTAACTTACTGAGGTTGATATGCAAGTTTTTTTATAACCCAGAGAGCACAACAGTGAGTCAAAGCACTTCAGTGAATTGTCAGCATTAACTGTGAGCTCCTCATTACATCAGTAATTCCCAGAATCATCATTTATTACACCTCTGAGAACTGATGCTCTCGAATGCCCCTGGATTCAAAAATGTCTTTTAGTATCAGAAAAATGTCACTTTTTATTTCTTTTTGAAAAATTATATGAAATAGATTATTCAATATATAAAAATCATTATAATATCTTATGATGTTATGAATATAAATAAATCTAGCAGAACTTTGTCAGAGCTTAATGATGTTCTTTATGTTTCTCTCCAGGCCAAAGACATGCAAAAGATGGTGAAGCTGGAGGAGGAGATGGACCGCAGACCAGCTACAGTGGTGTAAACCCTCCATATGTCAGCTGAGACCAGAGAGACCCTTCTCATCCCCGTCTGCTCCTCTGCATCTTTCCTGTTCTACCCACAATCTTCTTTTGTGTCTCTTCTGCAGTCCCATGACCCTGCCCCACTCACCCTACCTCAGCTCTGACTCCGCCCCTCTCCATTTCTGCAGCTGTGTCCAGCCAATCCTAGCCATCCAGGTTGGACTGTACAGTACCTCCACCCTCACCCAGTTTGCCTGCCACATCACGTGGCCACCTTCTCCCATAGACGCCTTGAAAATGCCCCTCCAGTGCAATAGACACACATGCGTGTCATTTAGAAACCACACGCTTGTGGGGATCTTTCATCAGGCTACAGCTGTTATGGCCTCCTAACGTAGCAGAAAACAGATGAAACCTATTAACAGTTCTTTAGTTTATGTCTGCACAATAATCGTGTATGATTTTAATGTCTGGAGCACTTTAAATGTGGGAGGATGTCAAAAGATCTTCAGATATGTAGCAGAGCACTACAGTAGCATCTCTCTGTACAGTGAGATTGTAAAGCACCTAATATTGTACAGAAGCAGATTTCCAATGATTGTAGTGTGGATGAAGTCACAGGCTCATGGTTGATGTCCTTCTTGTAACACTGTAATCGTTTCACAAACAGCTTGTTTTTTTTATCATTCAGTTATTTATGTTTTTAGGATAATGCAGTTTTATTCATGTTGGGTTATTTAGAGGTTTTAGAATTGCCAACAGGTAAGGTTGGCAATGAGGTATTGATGATCTGTTGTGTTGTTTTGTTCAGGTTCTGTTGTCCATATGCTGGCAGCTTCACACATCATCAACAACAACACAAACCAGTTCCACATTTACACCGAAGTTTGCTTCCAATTTCATTTATTTTAAGAGTAACGTATTAGTACTTGTTTTAAAGAAAGAGATAGTTGTATATTTGGCTTGTTTGAAAGTTTGGAGATGACATGTAAACTGGTTCTGCTGGTTGTTGTGAGTTTGTTTTCTTTATGTGTTTGGTTGTGAACCACATAACTAGTGTGAAAGCAAAATGCTTTAAACTCCATCGCTTAAGAATGTGCCACTTTGTCAGGTAGGATGTTTAAATTATTTTACAGTGATTAATGCCAAAATAAGGGGTTATTTATATAAAGATGCATATATATATATATATATATATATATATAGAGAGAGAGAGAGAGAGAGAGAGAGAGAGAGAGAGAGAGAGAGAGAGAGTAGTTTTAGACTATATTATGTCTCTTAGAAGCTTTTTGCACTAGCTGAATGTTTTCTGTTGTGCAACTTTGTTTCTGTTAGTTTGTCTGAACAGTTCTGAACTGTTTGTCTGTAGCTGCTCCATAGACCTGCTGTAAGTGCTTTTGTATTTATATTGTATTTGTCAAACTTCGAGCATAGAAAATACTCAAAAAAAACTGTTGTTATCCTGCTACTTTAATACTGTTTTATAGTATGTGTATCAATAAACAGCTGGTGTTACATTAAAACAAATTCATGTCTATCATTCACCTCTTTGAGTGAGCAACTTTGAAAACATTAATGCATGTTTAAAACATGTTTTTTTACAGTTAACAGACTGGGAGGTGCAGTTTCACACATTTCATTGAGGTAGTTTGTGTGCTATTGCAAAACTAATCGCATGTAAGGATAATGGTATACTATATTCATTGTGTTTACAGATGTAAATATGCTTCAGTAGAAAGCTTTGTGTGTTTGTCATCAGTCCTGTACTGGTTAAAGCTCATTTGTTTCTCCAGTGAGAGAACACAAACAGTTTTTCCAGACAATAATCCTATTCAGTAATTGGCAAGTGTATTCACATCATTGAATCAGTTGCTCTCTCGTACCCTCATTATAATCAGCCCATTACTGCCCATCCACTTAGGAACAACACATTCTGATAATGATATTCATGTTGTCTTGGCAACTCCAAAGCTCCATAGCATATAAAACATGCAGTGATCTCGTCTCGTTTCGGGGAAAGGTTCATTCTAAACATCAACATGATTAAACTCTCAGACAGAACCAGCTCTAAAACAAACACTAAATTCCTTCTGGATGCCATTTCCAAAGATAAGATCCACCTCACCAGGTTCATTTTAGATGCTTTGGATGGGAAAATTATTGATGCAAAAACTGAAGGGGCGCAGACACCTCTGATTTCTGCTGTGTTACTTCAGGATCAGCAAGCACGAAGCAAATTCATTAATCTTCTGTTGCAGAGGGGCGCAGATGTGAATTGTCCAGATGAGAGAGGCCGTACAGCACTGAGTTATGCCTGCGAGATGGGACACCTGGATGCAGTGAAGACTCTGGTGAAAAACAATGCTGATCCTGAGATGGCCGACAGTTGGGGGAACACAGCGCTCATGTACGCAGTTGTGGCCGGACACTCAGTGATTGTGGAGTTTTTGGTACGAACTTTCAAGCGATTCGGCCTACAAATAGACCGGCAAAACAAAGTTGGTAATTCTGCAGTTGAGGTGGCTGAGTATCTGGGACACACTGAATGTTTGCAGGTGCTTGTGAGTCACTTCAAAAAGGTTTGTTATAATGATACTGCATCTGAAAAACTTTCCACTGTAAACATTAATGAAAATAAGTCTTTTCAGCTTCACCACAAGATCTCCTCAACTGAGCAAATAAAACCTTCACCTGTAAAAGAGGCACAACTTCCCATCAGTTTAGGTCGTAAAAGATCTATTGTTTTATGGAACCGAATCCTGTCAATGGACTCTATTGAGGAATATGAGCAGGAAAGTGATACCTCATCACCATCCTCATCATCAGGCCTCGTGTTCTCTGGTGTTTTAACCCCAAAACATCCTCAAAAACTTTCCCTAAACCCCAAACATGGAGAACAATTGTCCACCAACAACTCCTTGCCACCCTTGTTCAGAAGCCCAGATCACTGTAGCCCAGTGTTTTATTCACCCAGACCCTACAAGACGCCCTCAAGAAGTTCATCAAGTCCTCTTGGCATTTTGTTGACTCCTATAGCAAAAAGTCACAGAAAGGAAGTAGAAAAATCTGAGAAACCCAAGAAATTGCCTTTCGATTTGCCCATCAGACGGTTTGATGACACTTATTACCAGAAGAGATGCAGTTTACCATGCAGCACTCTTGCTCCACCAATCACAGAATGTATGATGCCTTTGCACAAAAGCAAAACCATGTTGAAAACCCCAATAACAGCTGAAGATCTTGAGCTCACAGATGCTCCACAGACCACCACCTTCAGTTTGCTCGGTAGCAAGTTGTTGAGGAGATTCACTTTTCCAGAGCTCAAAAAGAGCAGAAGAGAGTCCCAGGAGAGTCACAGTACCCAGATCAGTGCTACCGAGCTGCCTGGACGCAGTATCCCAAAGTCAGAGACCTTTCCTCTGACAAAGAACCACCCTCAAATCATCAGCAAGCCAAGCATCGACAGCATTAGTGCTGTGAAGTGTGAGTTTGACTGTCAGATTAAAGCTGCCGGATCAGACTTGCTGTCTGAAGCGCATTAACCATTAGCTCCAGTGGGTACTGTGCAAATTAAGCATAAAATATATAGATACATTATAAAATGTGATTAATATGATAAATATTTTAGTTTTACCTATGAACACGTTTCAGCTATTTTCTATCAATTGCTTCTTCATCCAAGTTCTGGAGCTTTTACTGTGACCCAGGCAAGCTGTGCTACAGGCACTAACATATGGTGCATATACAGTCGAAAGGTTCCATCATCTGCACTTATGTGTTCAACATCATTGCGTTTTCCAAAAAATGAGTAATGATCTCTTTTAAAATTATGAGAATGTACAAAATCAGAATCGTTTAGTGCAGATTTAAATTAGGCTAGCGTTTATAAATGGAAACTTATCATTACTAAACCTTTGTTCAACTTTCCCCTGCTTCACAGATGATGCAAAACCATTTTCACGCGTTTTGTAATGTATTAACTTTAAAGCACCGCTGTTGCATATTCATAATAATTTTAATCGACTATCAGACATAGAGACAATGTGAAAATGGGTTGTGTCGCATGGGAGGGGGTGAGGACGCAGATTTGTCCTGCACGGCTGAGATCACACATTACAGATCTGCATGTCACGCAGCTGCAGCGGCGATGAGAGATGCAGGAGCAGCACTGCGGAATCAGCCTGACCGTCCTCTGCGGGGCAAGCTGAGAGAAACTTCCGTCGTTGCAGTTCTCTTCTGCGGGTAATTATGAACAGAGCATTGCAGCTTCATTTCTAGACTTTATATAGACTTCGGTGCCACTTCGTCTTGTTTCTGTGAGAGATGCATCACCTGCAGCGCGCAAAGGTGAATGTGGATGCGTAAATCGCGAGCATTTGCTGCATCGGCGATGTTTGGTACGGCTCAGTCTTGCTGAAGATCTGGTCTTCAAACGGATCCTTGCTGGAAATTTCTTCAGATCTGGTTTTCTGCTTGACTCCACGCGCTCGTGATGGAGTTTCCCTCGTGGAGGGCTCTCGTCTGTCTTCTGTGTAAGTTCTGCTGATTCAGTGCTTTTCTCGTCGTGACTTCACTAGTTGCACGACACTGATACATTTACATAATTCTGCAGAACTTAATGTCGAAAGCGTAAATGTGAAAAAGACCTGAAACCTGCTTTTAATTTTAGGTAAAATTTGTATCACCCTGCAGATCTGCAGTGTTCATATTTTGCATCTTTGATACGTTATCCGTTATTGTGATTTTACCTTTACAGCTCATTAAAAGAGAGCAGATTTTTTAAAGTAGTTCATCTACATGTGTTGATTGCAGGCGCAGTTTCAAAGGTCTTTGCAGAACAAGAGGTGGAGAATCTGTCTGGACTGTCGCCGAATCCGGATCGTGATATATTTGTAGTTCGTGAAAACGGAACCACGTGTCTGATGGCGGAGTTTGCGGTTAAATTCTTAATTCCTTATGATGTTCTTGCACTGAACGGCATAGATGTAAGACATTTATTCACATTGACTCTGGATCTTACGCTATATTTTTATTGTAAATAAAAAGTCACACAAGAGTATCGAATGAGATTCTAATGAGGCTTTCAGGTTTATGTTAGTAAAGTCCTGCACATACAGAACAGACTCTGTGCTGCAGATTCACTTTATTATAAACTTTAACAAAGTCATGGAGAAACATTACATGATGCTCAATAGATCAACTATGAAAATATTCCACATTTCACCAGTTTCTAAATGAATGTCTGTTTATCATGTAATATCGTGTGTCATTGTATTAGTTAATAACGGAGCAGACGTCTCTGTCGATCCCGCGCGGCGCTGAGATTGCGGGGAAATGCGGAGCGCGTGAATCTGAGCTGCACATCTCGTGGATAAATCACGCCTTCACTTTCCGCATGTTCTTCTCCAAGGTGATTTCAGATGAAACAATGAGTTACATACCCACGCTGTGGATCACTGTGCATGAGTGTGTGTGTGTGTGTGTGTGTGTGTGTGTGTGTGTGTGTGTGTTGTAGGAGAAGCGCACTATGGGCAGTGATGGAAAAGCTAAAGAAACTGAATTGTGGAAGATGAACAAGGTTCAGCTGGTTTATGACACATCAGAGACGACGCACTTTGTAAACGCGTATAACGGTAAGTACAGTTCAGAATTAGAGACAGACAACCAAATAAATACAGCGGTTTCTACTAAGATAAAAAGATCACATGGGTTTGATTATGAGAGAGTATAATATTATAATAGTAATTATTATTTTGTATCATCCTTCACAAACTTAAGACACTCATGAATCACTCATGTGATTCATGTACAGTCATTTTCATCACAGTATTACAGTAACATCTGTAAATCATGTAGGTTTATTTAAAGCTCATGATTAAAATCAGTGATTTAAATTTAAATGATTGCAACTTTATGAATTACCTTTTCTGATATGTAATCATCAGACACAAAAATTCTTTGTTCCTGCTGCTGCAGTCTGCTGCAACACTCTGCTGCAGCAACCGCATCAAAACTGACCTGCATTTTATGCGGAAATCTTCGCTTTATTAATTTCTTGAACTGTTTTTAAGATACTTATTTTTTTGATGTTTTTCTTGTTTGTTCATAACTGGGTGACATATGTCGACCACATTATTTTGTATTATTTATGTATTTAATTTCTCTTAAGTATCTATATTAAAAATATGGACAGTAACCAAATAAGAAGGTTCGTGTAACTAGTGCCTGTGTTACACTGCATGAATTCTTTATGCAAATTCCTTTTTGTGCAGAAATGTATCGATACAACAAGCTAAATATTTGAGAAATAATCTTCCATCTGTTAAATGAAAGTGATGAATTTCGCTGAATCTAAAATAATCATGTCGATTCAGATTTTTCCATTGTTGTGTGTGTTTTTGTCTAGCGGGGAAACACACAGCCAGCACACACCATCTGTCAGCTCTGGTGACGCCTGCCAGGCGCTCATACATGTGTACAGCTCAACAAACGCTCACCATGATCTCCACTGACCATCAGAAGGGCATCACCGTCTCGCTGTACGACATCCAGATTCAGCCCTTCGACATCAAGAGCGACTTTGTGTTCAGTGAACGTAAGAAATGCACGAACACACAAACTGAAACCTGCTCTGCAAATCTTAAGTTGTTAAGAACGTTTCACCCTAAAATCAAAATGATTTTTTTATGACTCCACTTATTGTATTTAAATAGACATAATTTGAATAGTTCAGCAAACACTACTGTGATGTTTAAATATATATATTTATAAAACACAGATTTTGATTTCAGGTTTTTTGTCTGTCAGAGTAATTCTTGTAGTTTAGCAGATTATATGACTGTTTTTATTCTGGTTTTACTTGCTGAATATTATATATATGGTTTATAGTGACGGTTCAGTGAACTGAAAATCTCATTGTGTTGGTCAGTGGGTAAAATGGCTGTTTACCGCAGTAGAATGCAGCTGTTTGTTCAGCATATGAACTGAAGCTCATTCCACACTGATCATTGAACAAACATTTTATATTTCTTTTTAATGAAACTGTCTCCTCTTTCATAACACATATGAAGACTGTGAGGTTGATTTTATTGATATTTTTCTAATTAACGGCTCATTTGAAACCTCTTGATTTGGGGTCTGATTTTTCACACAAAAACATTTAGACTGTTTATCTAAATGGTAGACTGTGTGTGTCTCCATTAGGGTTACAGCTAGTCTATAATAAATATAATTAGTTGTATATGTGTAAGTGAATGTGTGTGATGGTTTATGTAATATTACAGATAGGCTGAACTAGATAAAGATTCTTGAAATCTTATTTCTGTAATAAAATTTTGGGTCCATTAAAAATAGCTTCTGAACTTTAAAAACAGGCTTCAAAACAATTGTTGAGGGTGGCCTGTCACTTTTTATGAGATCCACCAGTTAGTTAAACAGTAACTATGTACAAGACGATCACATTGTATAATTGACTGTAGCAAGACTGTGTTGGTTTAGGTTGGATTAGTGTTTTTGTGTTCAGCTTTGTAATTAGGAGGATCAGTCCTGTCTCCATTCTAGTATATATCACACCATTTAAAATTGTGAATTATAATGACAGAAAATAATTATAAACATTAACATGCTTTTAATTATATTTTCTTTCAATTCATTTCAGAATTGTTTTCTGTTTGTGTAAGTGTGGGCTCTCTCAGCACACGCCCACTGTGGTACTACATACAGCCGATACATCCTGCTCAGTATCAAACAAACGGCTCTTGTATAGTGACCGCTTGTGTATCTTCTCCCGCAGCGTATAAATGCATCACAGACCAGCGAGAGCAGCTGGAACAAACCCTGCCGCTTGTGTTGGGGCTCATCCTGGGGCTGATCATCGTCATCACGCTCTCCGTTTATCACTTCCACCTGAAACTGACCGCGCAGGCGCAGCCGCAGGCGCAGCTGCCTCGAGAGCGCTCGCTCTACAAGAACATGTGATGAGACGAGCACGCGCATTCTGAGCCACGCTTTTATTTCCTCAAGAGGTTCGTCAAATGTCTTGTAGTATTGCCGGATGTCACAATGTGCTGCATCGCTGTCATACTGTGTGTTGCGCTGACATTACATGAACGTCAATGTATAAAAACTGATACTGAAACTGACAATGACAAAACAATGACAAAAATTCATTAAAAATGAATGGTGATTATGTGTGGACGCGGTACAGTATGTTTTAGCAGCGTCAGAACAAAATTCTTTTGAATCTTTATTCATAAATGTGGACTATGTTTGCTCTGTTTTCTCTTTAATAAAACAATATTAAAATGGAAAAACAGACATTTAAACGTGCTTCATAAATAGCTGTAGTTAAAGATTTTGATGGTGTTTACATGTACAGCTCCGTCTGAAAACTGGTTTGTAATGTGACAAGCAGCTGAAACGTCGATACGAGCCGTTGGACAACAGTCACATGAGTGTCAGTAAAGATCACTGAAACAAATGCGCGTCAACACAGCTGAAGATATTGAGTATTGATCGACACCAGCAGCACTTTAATTAAAAACCGTTTCCGTTCAGACCGACCGGAGATCTGCAGCTGATTGATGACGTCATCGGCGTGTGTGCAGCACGTGCGTTAACGCTGATTTAACACGCTTGTGCTGAAGCGTTTGTCAAGAAAGATTGCGGGTTATTTTCTATTTAATATCCGAGGACACAACAATCGTTTCTTCTTTTACCCTTTAGCTGTGATTGTGATTGTTTACATTCACCTCGATTTACATTAAAGAACTTTTGGCAATTGTCAAACTCCAATTACAATTTAATTAATTTGTTAAACTCCAATTACAAAAAAAGCCAAGCATATGGCATATTTGTGTTTTTTATTGAAACCAGACTTGAATGATGACATGCATTAGCACTGTACAAACCTTTAAATCAACACATCCTTCAGGTGATGCCAGAAACACGTGACCATGTTCATATTTACAGTTCACGGTAACCAATGAGACACAGGTGAGACCTAATAGAGACAGTGAGCCATTTACAGTCAAATCAACTACAAAACACACTGCAATTGAGTCAACAATGTAAATATTGCTAGAGTTTTGATGAACAAACTTACAGTACAGTGTTTTTGTGTAATTAACTTATAAATGGTTCTTAACTTATAACCTAAATATCTGGTTCTGCTATTGCTTCTCAAGAAAAATAAATATAACCATTTGAGAAATAAATGCAACACAATGCTCTGGCAACACATTCTGCACATGTACAGGAAATAAATGTTTATTCACACTCTTTCTGCAATATTGTGAATTAATTAACCAGATCAACAAAAACCAGATCAACAAAAAACTAAAATTAAAATAAAATCTAAACAGTAGGAAATGTTTTTTTTTTTGCAGAAAGTATATGTAATACTGCTAATTTCACCATGGAAACATCACAACAAAAATACTGTGGTTTATCAAAACTGTACAAGTAAAACTTACAGTTGGTCTAAAATACATCTTTTGTTCTTAGTGTGAGAAGACAAAAGGAGAAAAAGACTTGTGATGGTCTGTGTCACCCCGGTTACCAGTTGCCCACCTCACCACTGACTACATGTACTACACAGTATCACACAGTAACAAGTTTATAAGTGCCTAATAAAGTCAAACACCCTGCCCAGGTGCCAACAGTTTAGTTTGTAACCATGTAACCACCAAATTTTTGCCAATAATTAATGGTTTGTGCCAATAATTAAGCGTTTGTGTCATAATCTAAACTATGCACGGTTGCATGTTTCAGGATCATAAGCGTATTAATGTTTAGCAGGGTGAGAATTTTGCCGCCTTGCTGGCATGAGCTCAGCGGTGTCTGTAGTGCCGCATCAGGGGCACGATGCAGGACGGGGGTCCTGACAGCTTCAGAAAGGGGTGCTGCAGAAGCTCTGGGGCAGAGGCACGCTGGGAAGCCTCTCTCACCAACATCAGGTCCAAAAAGGCTTGAAGAACAGATGATACCTTTCAAAAACAAACCAGAGCATATTTTATTAGCTACCGCATATTTTATTAGCTACCACATTTTAAACCACATTTTTATTTAAAACTGTTAGGTACGTGTGCTTCAGATGAACATTAGTAATGTAGTTGTTCATCTCAGAGATGCCTGCTGATAGGAATGATGATTTCTTATTTCAGGTAAGTTTAATCTAGACAAAACAAAGCAGTATAATAACAGTAATGCAAATAAATTAATAAAAATAAATCGTTTTGACACAAAATTGATATACATATGCAATCCGCAACCTTTGCCTCTTTATCTCTGTTTGAAATATAACATTGCAAGT
Source organism: Chromobotia macracanthus (assembly GCA_036877525.1). Lineage (NCBI taxonomy): Eukaryota > Metazoa > Chordata > Actinopteri > Cypriniformes > Botiidae > Chromobotia > Chromobotia macracanthus. The sequence continues at coordinate 125,042 of JAZGTH010000078.1, forward strand.
TTCTTGTAGAGTTAGAGTTCAGTTAACATTGCTGAGTTTATATTCAACTGCTGCAACTGCTGCAAAATGCGATATACTAATAGTTCTTTCTGATTACAGATGTGAAGGAACCACAAGTCAGACTGATATTTCCTGCGAAATCTGACCCTACAGCTCAAATTATAAATGATTATTAATAACTTACCCTAACCCTAAGACACTAATCTGTTATGTACTTGCTCAATAACGTATTTTTGTTTATTTATAACCAAGTTATGGACTGCAGCTTAATATATTTTATATTATAAACATCCTTTTTTTAGTTACTGTATAAAATGTAACGCCATTAAACCTGTGAATTTATGCTGATGAAGAAATGATCTGTTGAAGATTTCAACTTCTTTTGGAATAAAAGTGAACATACAACAGTGTTCACACAGTGAACACAATGCAGGTAGTTTATGGGATGTTTCTGCCCAGGTGACAAAAGTTGCTTCTCACCTTATGCGACTCTTTAAGTTGAGGAGGCAGGTTGTCTCGTATTCTTCTCATTGCCTGTAATGGAGGCTCATTGAAGTACGGAGGTTCTCCATCCACCATCTCAATCACCATGATGCCCAAAGACCAGATGTCCACCTAGAACCACATGACAGCAGCATCACCTTACCAGCTGAGTCAAAACATGATCAAATTTAAGTGGACATAAAGAATCACAATGAATGTGTGAAATTTTTCAACATAGGAAAAACTGGTGACTTTAGTGTAACAGCCATCTAAAACACATGCAGCAGATAACAGGGTGGTCTGTGATAAGTGCACATGATGTGGATCATAACAGGGCATCTGCAGCTACATTTGTGCTTCTTTGGATGAAAATAAAAAAAACACACACAGAACAGGATTATAGTAGTGCACTCCATAAACCAACATTAACTACATATAGATCAATAGAGACACTTCATGCATTCATAAATCTTCTGTGATCTGCATTAGGCCAGTCGACTGGAGGGTAATTGAATGGAGGATGTTCTAATAGAGGACGCTCTACTGGAGAATGATCTACTGGATGATGTTCTACTGGTGGATTATCTAATGGAGGATGATCTACTGGAGGATGATTTAATGGAGGATGATCTAATGGAGTATGAATTAATGGAGGATGATCTACTGGAGGATGATTTAATGGAGGATGATCTAATAGAGTATGATCTTCTCGAGCAGTCAAGCACAGGATTTTTGGTACCTCAGTTCCATAGGGTAACCTGGAGATGACCTCAGGAGCCATCCAGTATGGTGTACCAACCAGAGACTTCCTCTTTGGAACATCTTTAGACACTTGAGCACAGAAGCCAAAATCAGAAAGTTTTATCTGAGGAAAAACAACACAGTCAATTCATAAGCGGATCATAAGCAATCACCATCTTCAAGAGAATATTAATAACAAATCTGAAGTGTGTTGAGCAAGGCACCTAACCCCCAATTGTTCCCTGGGTGCAGTAGTGCTGCCCACTGCTCTGGGTGTGTATGTTTACATGACTTGCAGTGTGTGCCCACACCTCACTGGTGATGCAGATCACATTTCAGGTATGGGTTACCACACCTGACAAATACGTCACTTTCACTTCCCTCACTTGATATTAAAGATGATAGACACCTCTTGTAGTGCACTATGGGAGCAATTTAGGACACGGTCATAGTGTTTGTGTAGGATCACATACCCGTCCATCACTGGTGAGGAGGATGGAGTCGCTCTTGATGTCTCTGTGTATGACACCCTGTGTGTGCAGATACGACAGTGCTTTCAACACCGATAAACACACTGTAGCAATCTGCTCCTCGTTCATCCTGTCACAAAACACAATCCAGACCATCAGAATTGTCACATTTTTCTTCTGAGAAAAACACCCCAGTCATCTTTCCAGAAAGATCTCAACAATCCACAGTGTCTGGGTGGATTGTTCATTCACTAACACCAGCAACTGTACAATGATACTCCACTTTGTTCTGCTTGACTTCTCTAAGATTCCACTTAGATTCTAAATTCTAATCAATCCTAACACTAAACCATATTATCATCAAGCTGAAATCCTAAATTCAAGACTGTATCATTTCAGCACATCTGAGAACCAGAAGCATCTATTATCAAAGGTTCAGTGGTGACACAGAGCAGCTAACCTGATCGCTGTACGCCTACACACACAAACACACATGCGCGCACACCAAGTATTTAATTAGCAGCATGTTTCAAACAAGCAGCTTTAAACCAGAACAAAAGCAGTTGGGCGACGGCTGGGTGGGCAGAATCACGACTGTGTAAGCGTTCAACTTGCATTATCTGCCGCACACTCATGCTCTCTTCTGTTGCTGCCTACGGCTGCATGTCACCCCACACACACAGAACTAATGTGATTTATTGTGCAAGCTGAACGTGTTTGTAATTATTCTCAAGAACATTACAATGGTTTCACTTCAGGTAAGAGGTTTTCAAGCAGAATCTTATTGCTTTAACTGCTGTAAAATCACTGTAATACACACCATTTTACAGCATTATGACAATCGATATCCACTTAAATTTATTATTAATAACTTCAGATTCTTACACTAGGTGATGTAGTTTATTAGTCAAAAGATGTGTTCAGTCTCTGTTCATATGCATACAAATGCACAAATGTGGAAAGATAGATTGTTATCATTGTTTAACAAAATTCAAATATGAACAGCAAATACTTGAAGTTTAACCTATAGAGGATGTAATACAGCAGATGAGTCCTGAAAAATATTCATTTAAATTCAATTCTGAAAAGTATCCATAAAAATTCTTATATTTTAGCTAATTTTGTGGTGTGTTAATGTATTTTGCTGTTTATGAAGGTATTGTATCATTAACTAAACAAGATACTACTGCCAAACTCAAGCCTCTCTCTCACATGGAGTGACACACACAGATAGATGCTGCCTACACAGAGCCTCCATCACAGTTAGGTAGCTTCATTAGAAGGTAGATGCCTGTGTATTTAGAGCTGACTGAGTTTTAAAGTCTTCATTGTGTTGTAAGAGAACATTAACAGAAAGACAGCAGCGTCATGTGATATTAAAATCTGAAATCCGCCTGTGAGAGCACCTCCTCTGAGGGTAAAGAAGACTCTGGGGGAAGGAGAATACATCTCTCCAAAGCTATAATTACACACTCACACCCCACAACACTGAACTGATGAACAATCACAATTACTGGAATTATACAAACGGCTCAAGTGCACTCACACACAGAGATAGTTATTTAAAAAAATAAAATGCAGTGTCTGTTTATGTATGAAAATGCAGAGAAAATCAAGTATATAATTGATTTTTCTCAGAGAAATTTACATAAACAATATGTAAGATTTGTATCTAAAAACCACTTGCAGTGTTATACATTTTGTTCAAGCGTACTTACATTATCACAAATGTTTCCAAGTATTTGTAAATCCAAAGAAATTCAGAATTTTAAATGGTGCACTAACCCTTGTCACTTGTCTGTCAATGACAAAATATCCACGTTATCCCAGGTTTCCGCTTGTACTGCTGTAGAAACCATGGCAACACAGTGACTCATGATTCAATGTGGAAGTTGTAGTTGTACAACCCCAATTCAAAAAAGTGTGGACGCTGTGTAAAATGTAAATAAAAACAGAATACAATGATTTGCAAATCTCATATACCCATATTTTATTCACACTAGAACATAGACATGTCAAATGTTGAAAGACACATTTTAAATTTCATGCAAAATATTAACACATTTTGAATTTGATGGCAGCAACACCTCTCAAAAAAAGTTGAGACAGGGTCATGTTTACCACTGTGTAGCATCCCCTCTTCTTTTAACAACAGTCTGTAAACGTCTGGGAACTGAGACGACCAGTTGCTGGAGTTTTGGGAGGGGAATGTTGTCCCATTCTCATCTAATATAGGATTCTAGCTGCTCAACAGTACTGGGTGGCCTTTGCCAGGATTTTCCGTTTTATGATGCGTTTTCAATTGGTGAAAGAGCTGGACTGCAGGCAGGCTTTTCTACTACAAAGCCATGCTGTTGTAATGGATGCAGTATGCTGCCCATGCCACAGGCACTAATGCAACCCCATACCATCAGAGATGCAGGCTTTTGAACTGTGTGCTGATAATAAGCTAGGCCCTCTTCTCCCATGATTTCCAAACAATTTCAAATTTCAACTCGTCTGACCACAGAACAGTTTTCCACTTGGCCTCAGTCTATTTTAAATGAGCTCTAGCCAAGAGAAGACGGCAGCGTTTCTGGATTGTATTTACATATGGCTTCTTCTTAGCATGATAGAGCTTTAACCTGCATTTGTAGGTGGCATGGTGAACTATGTTCAGAGACAATGATTTGTGGAAGTGTTCCAGAGCCCATGCAGTGATTTCCAAGACACAATCATGCCTGTTTTTAATGCAGTGCTGCCTGAGGGCCCAAAGATCACAGGCATTCAATATTGAGTTTGAGCCTTGTCCGTTGTGCAAAGGGATTTCTCCAGATTCCATTAATCTTTCAATGATATTATGAACTGTAGATGATGGAATATTCAAAGTCTTCACAATTTTTCACAAATTTGTAGAATTTTTTGTTTGTTTGTTTGTTTGTTTGTTTGTTTGTTTGTTTGTTTGTTTTGCAGATGGGCAGGTGATCCTCTGCCCATCTTTACTTCTACGAGACTAAGTCTCACTAAGATGCTCTTTTTATACCCAGTCATGTTAACAACCAGTTGCCAGTTAGACTAATTAGTTGCAAAATGCTCCTCCAGCTGTTTCTCATCAGTACCAATTCCTTTTTCAGCCTTTTGTTGCTGCCGTCCCAACTTTTTTGAGAGGTGCTGCTGCCATCAAATTCTAAATGAGCAAATATTTTGCATGAAATAGTAAAATGTCTTGCTTCATTCTGTTTTTATTTACATTTTACATAGCAACCCAACTTTAATTGGAGTTGTACGATCTAGCGCACCATCTTGTTGTTTCGCACAGTTGTCATGAACCACAATTTTTTGAAGTTCAAGTTTTGTTTATTTATAAAGCACATTTAAAACAGCCTTGTTTGACCAAAGTGCTGTATAAAATTGCAGAAATCCAACACCCAAGTTAAAATATTGACACACACATTTATGACATTCACAAGATACTGAAAGCAGAAAAATACAAATAGGTTTTTGAAAGAATTTTAAACTCTGAGACTGTATTCGCTGTTCTAATAGATAATGGCAATTTGTTCCATAACTTTGGTCCAGCTACTGCAAAGGCTCTATCACGCCTTAATTGCAGTCCAGATCTGGGTACATGCAGATGACTGGGTTGTGTCTGTCAAGATGTTTCTTGTGAGTGATCTGACAGGGTTATGTTCATTAATCAACTCTGACAGTAACTGAGGAGTGAGATTGTTCAACACTTTGAATACGAACAGCAAAATTTTGAATTCTATGTGATAATGAATAGGTAGCCAGTGCAGATAACTTAACATAGGTGTGATTTGGTCTTGTTTGAGACTGCCTGTGAGCTGCATTTTGGACCATTTGAAGTCTATGAATAGATGAGACAGGCAGCCTGTAATACAGCGAATTGTAGTAATCAAGCCGTGATGAAATAAAAGCATGAATTACAATCTCAAAACTACTTAGAAAGGGTTTAACTTTGACTAATCTAAGAAGGTGATAAAAACTGGAACTAACAACAGAATTGATCTGTTTGTTCAGCTTTAGGCCACTATCCAGAAAAAACCCTGATCCTTGACAGCAAAAGATACGATAGGGAGTGAGCCCATGTCAACAGCACTCAAATCAGTTTTCTCAGTAGGTCCAAACAGAATAATTTGTGTTTTGTCATCATTCAGATTCAGAAAATTAGTAGTTAACCATGTTTTCAATTCTTGGAGACAGGCTATTAATTAATTATTTGTCATTTGCAGCAGATAACCCCAAAACATATAAACATACTGGTGAACTGACCCAAAAAGAGTTTTGGACAAGAGGAGAAATAAACAGAGCATCAATATATATAGTAATTATGTGTTTTACATAAATAGTATGTCAGCCTTTTTGCTAATGCTGTGGGTACATTCAAATCAAACTTTTAGTATGATTATTTGAACACAAAAACTGCGCTGCATTACCCCAGCATTTAATTCAACAAACTGACATGTATGAGTAGTAGTTTAACATTAAACATTACATTACTTATGACTAATTTAATCTAATAAAATAAACTTATGTGATCAAATGTAACATTATAAACTTTATTTCATTATCTCATCCATGAACATGATGTGTTAGTCCTGTGGGATCGATTTCCATTAGCAATGAAGATGACGAACACTGTCACAGCATCATCGAGCTGTTATCTGTTATTGTTTTAAATATGTGACCTCTAGCAGAGAAAATTACATACTGTGCCTTTAATGTTATGAAAGTTGATCTACATTACTGTCTACTGTAATGTCCAAAACTGATTGTATAACATTAAGTATGTCAACTAGGAGGTGGGCAGTTTGTCACAGTAATTTTATATTACTATAAATGGTGTATATCACAAATATATGCTTGAAATTCAAAATGCAATGGTTTGTTTAAAAAATAACCCTGTTGGATAATTTAGAGAATTAAAAACTTTGGTAAATAAAGGTATATCATCCCTTTGTAAGTGTGCAAAGCACAAAACAAGATTAGAAACATCAGATTACAAATGAATAAGTCTGACATCAATGCAAAAACATTAACCAAAAACTCCAAACAGTCTTAATAAAACTCAAAAACTCCAAACTAATCTTATAAAACACTTAGTTCTGATGCATATGATATACGCACACTGTGATATCACTTCTCTTCAGCTGTTAATGCAGGAAGTCCTTTATTTTTTTTGTGTTACTCCATGTTTGTTTTGCGCTCCTGCATGTAAATAAACCAGTGGCCCACTGACAGCCACACAAATCTCTCCAGCAAAACCTCCAGCTGACTTACCCTCACCAGAACCAGTATCTGTTCTTACCTTGTGTGAGTGACGATATCAGTCAAAGCTCCACCCTCTAGAAACTCCATCACCACCCACAGCTCGTCACCAACCATGTAACTGTTGTACATGTCAACTACATTCTCATGATGGTAATCCCTCATGATCACCACCTGCAACAAGAACACACAGTGAAATTACTGACAGGCTGAAGAACATCTCACAGGTCCAGTGTATGAAGAAACATCTCATCTGAACTGGTTAAGAGAGCTCTTGGTGGTCTGCAGGATCACACCTAACACTGTGTTTTCTTCGTCATGGGGACTGGTAAAGATTGGGGGTTGGTGGGGTTGGTCTCATCAGTACATTGAACAGGGAAGTATTGCTGGTTAAGAATCCAAAACACAACGTGTTCATACCCACAAACCTGCTGTGCTCAGCAGGGATTATCTGAACCAGATGAATCAGCAATAACAGATTCTATGTTAATGTGGAGCACCACTGATGTGTGTTTAGTTTTGTGCAGTGTGTTACACACACACCTTTCTAAAGGGCTTTAAATCAGTATTGATGGGGTTGTGTCAGAAGTTGTTGTGTCAGCCCGGCTGAATGAAAAACTCACAGGAGCTGATCAACATTGCACGCTGTATTTTTGAATGCTGGTCTCCAGCAGGGCTCTTAACTAGCAATACTTCCTTGGTCATCTGGCTGATTTGAATAGGTTTTGCTGAAGAACAGCATGGCTGTACTTGTCCACCAGCTGGACCAGCATAAACCAACCTAGACCACTAAACTGGTCACTGTCTGATTTCCAGTAGAAAGATCATGAGGTTTAGTATATGACCATAGCACTAGAAGAGTAGCTGATGGACTGTGAGGAGGTCTGTCTGTATTAGACTGATCTTCAGTTCTCACCTCATTAAACAGAAGTTCTCGACGCTGCTGTTTTCTGAGGTCCATCTTTTTAACTGCCACCTGCTTGCCACTGTGCTTCTCTGTGGCGATGCACACAATGCCTGTGGAGCCCTCCCCGATCTTCAGGAAGTTGTCCAGGTACTCTCGTGGGTCACCAGGGTTCACCACCAGCTGCAGTGCTGCCCGGAACTGTTCGTGTGACACCCGAGAGGGCGGCTGCTCTGAAGATGAGCCCCAGCTGGGTGAAGGATATGCCCCAGGAGGGATGTAAGGAGAAGAGGGCTGCGAGTGGGCCCCCTGAAGGTTGAAAGGGGGGCTGGGCTGCGAGGGTGGGTGGTGATAAGGTGAAGGTTTGTAGTGGAAGGGCGGCGGATACTGGAAACTGGGTGGGTAACCAGGTTTGCTATGGCTCTGAGGTAGTTTAAGGTGGCCATGTGTATATGTTTCGGCCCCTGGCACTTGTGGACTCCCATCACGAGATGCTTTGTCGTACTCGCCCTGTTTTAAAACAGGACAGTGGACAGTGTTAATGAATTTTAATGGATTCTGAGCTGGATTCCAAGACTGAAAAATCATCACTATAATTGAATATATTTATACCACAAAACTGACAAATAATACTATAAACACTTCTACTGGATTCCACATATTTGGCATTAAAACTTTTAGAAGTAGATACATTTATAAAAATCATACATAAACATGATGCGATATGTTTTTAGCCTGAGTACAATAAAAAATCCAATAATGAGAGTGGTGGACACTACACATGCTCTGTATCATTTCCACACAGTCACAGTAGGAGGCAGATCGAATTATTCTCGCCACACCCCTGAGCACAAAAACACGACACTGATGCGTCACATACTCAAAGATTCGATGTGAGGGTGTGGCATGTAATTACGACAGCGTACTTGTTTCATCCATCATCTCCGCCGAGGGTGTCCCGATACCCCCATTCCAACCCCCCCACTGCCTGATCCATGTTCGTTAAGCGCACATTAATCTGAATTTGGCAGCGTAATCAACAACACAAGTGGAGTGTGAAATTGAATTCTGTGGCAGCGGTTTTTATGCAAGTGCTGCAGAAAAGGAAAGTAGCGCAACATCAGCTCTTCACAGCGCGTGAGAGCACCACAGCATATGGCTCGGTTGAAAGTGACCCGCTGGAGGTGAATGAGAGAGGAAGCGGGTCATAATGACGTCGCTGAGGCGAGACCGATGGGAATTGCCTGTGTGCTGAAATAACTCACCCTATATGCACTGAAACCATCGTTTTTATTTACAAGAAATCACACTGTGCTGTCGTCTGTGATTTTGTGGTTGATGTAAAAACTGTATTACAATTTCTGTAACCATACTACACTAAACATGAATCAAATCAAAATAAATAAAATATTTTCTGCATAAATGTGTGTGTGTATATATATATATAATTATATGATATACACACACATATAAACGCAATATTTGTGTCTGAAAGTGTGTAAGCATTTATGCAGAACAATACAGTTTCACACTTTCAGTTTCACACTTAAACTGCTTTAATCTGCTTTAAAATGTCTAATACCCAATACATCTTTAATACACACTAATATTCTTACTCTAATTTCAATATTTGTGAATTAAAATGACACTTTGGCATCACAGATTAAAGCTTAAACCATCAGTGAGTCTAAGATGAACGACTGTTATCTGCTAAAGTTGCATTCATTGATTTCTGAGCTTCTCTCATGAGTAATCTTGTGTCTCCAGCAGAGTGTTTCTGTTCTAGGGTGAGTAGATTAAGAATTGACATAAGATCTATCACAGAGTCAGTGCTGCACAGATCAGCAACCTGCAATATAATACACCCTACATACCCTGTGGGTGAGGTGTGAGGATGAGATAACACTGCAGGGATGGAAAAGGGATAATAAATCTACAGAACCTTCTACAGATCTACCAGATTACTCTCTAAAACGTTCACCTATTCTGTTTGAAAAAAAACAACTCAAAACACACCTGTTTCGCAGACACCTGACTACTCCCTAATGTGCTGATATTCTTTCCTACAGCCTTTTTCTAAAAACCTTTTCTGTTCATCTTGTCTTTAGTACCAGAATACAATACCCACTTGTAAATGTAGCTTTGTAGGGTTGGCTTGTTGGTTCTTAAGGCAAAATGTTTAATGCTCTTGTCGCTTTGGATAAAAGCGTCTGCTAAATGAATAAATGTAAATGTAAACTTCACACTTCCATGCAATGTTAGGATTCTTTCATTGGAAACTGTTTATTCATAAAATGAATCCTAACAACATAAATATCAGTCAATCTGTCAGACTGACAGATAATCCTAGGAAGAAGCCATTTAGATTTAGGAAGAACAACAATGTATTTTTTGATCATTGTGTGGTAATGTCAAATTATGAGACCACGTATGTGAGGCATTATATAAAAGTACCGTACAGACAGACCTCACTGAAGCTTTACCTTGCCTATGATGAGCATGGAGGTGTTTTCTGAGAGTCTTGGGTAGGTGTAGGAGCTGTACGGCCCCTGTGCTGCAGTCTTAAACACACCGATGCCGTATGGCAAGCTGGGCTCCTGGAGGCCTGAACCCGACCTGGAGCGCTGCCGAATGGCTGGCTGGGGACTCGTCTGACTGATGTATGAAGACTTGGGCCTTTTGTCATAATCATCCCTAAGACCTGCTCCATATCCCCAGTCTCCATCAGGATAGTTCATCTGGTCACTGTGGTTGGAGACCCGAGACGGTGTTCCCAGTGGATGTTCCCTGTAATCCTGACTGGATCCACCCACAGAGGCGCGGTAGTAGTCCCTTCTGCTGCCCACGGTCATCTCATCCATTGACAAGCGCATTTTACTCTCCAGGTATGCATGGTAGTCTGGGGGCATCTTGGCATATTCAGAGGACTTCTGGGGCATGGCATCGGGGTAGAACGGACTGCGGATGGGGTGACCATTCTGTTTAAAAGAGAAGCGATAGTGCCGGCCAACTGCCCGCTCCCCGTCATGGTAGGACTCCAGCGAGAAGTCCTTGCTACTGTCCAGGTCACAAGAGTAGCGGCCGTAGTAGTGACCGAAGCCGTTCTTCTCAGAACCGACAGCACCGGCATTTGCCACTGAAGCTGATAACTGTTTGCTGGTGCCACCCTGCTGGGCTCTGGGTGGACTTTCTTTTCTGAGAGAGTTGGAACGAGTTACAGAGATGCTGTCGAACTCCTCCAGCAGGCCATTGATGGAGGCGTCCTTGGGTGGCCTGCTGCCACGGACAATAGTCTAGAAAAAGGAAGCAGGTGAAAGTAGTTCAAGACAACATTGTTTCATATATCATTTCTGTCCCAAAACCTAGTGAGCTGTCTACATAGGCAGGATTTCAGGGCATAAAAGAAGCTTACACAAAGAAAGCGAGTGTGATTACAATTTATCAAATAAAGCGACCCAGTGTGTATAGTTTGACGTGATTCATTCCAAAATTATGGCAAATTTATATTTAAAAAGTATCATAAAGGTACTTGATATATGACATATTCATATTAGTATAAATATACTCATTCAATGCCAGGATTGTCAAATTTCTATGCATTTTTATTCCTAATAGACAATAACGTTGTTTCTTATCAAATTAGCTTCTAAAGATTCTGCATCAATGACGAAGTTCCATTCCTCTTTACTTTAGATGTGGCCTTAAAAAGCAACTGCCTATGTAGGCAGCAGAAAGCAGGATGGCTTTCTAGGTTTATGTAAAGGGTCAACAGAGAGATTTTTACCTTTTTGCCTATTATATATCAGATTGAGCTCACTTCAGTCAGACAGACTGTTGTAAGAGGCAGTAGGAGTCGCTGTAATCACAGCATTTCTTTCACAGAAATCAAAGGGTTGCTCATTTCATCTCACAACTGCTGCTTAAACATGACACAGCCATATCATGATTTTAGTCCATCAGAAAAATATACCAATGACACAGAACTTAAGCTTTTCCCAACTTCTTTCTAATTGTCTAACCAGTTAAACAGAAAACACATGATCTCAGCCTGTTCATATCTTTATACAGACTTAAACTGACTTGATTCACAACATTTATTATATATTCTTAATGTAGGTGTCTTTACCATTGACATTTATGATTTGCGTACAGTATAAATCTCAGACAGCATTGGACGCTGTGACTCCTACACATGCTGTCATCCAGGTTACAGCTAAACTCTTCAGATGTTAAAGGAGATAAAGTATAGTGGTGTGAGAGTTCTAGATTAGGGTCACTGGAGGATCTAGAACATGAGGCCACAATCCCACAGAGTTTAGATGTAGCCTGAAAACCTGCATTTCATTGTCAAGTGAGTCCACCAGCACACAGACACACACACACACAAGTATCTAGATATTACTAAAGGTGGATCTCAAGGAATGGGACTGCGCACCTGATATAAATAAGAATTCTGTCTGTCTGAATTTTCATGTATGTAAGAGAGTCCAAAGATCCAAAGATCATTTTTCTGTTCACTTCTGCATCTATTTGATTTAAATAAAGCAAATCATATAAAAGGTTAAACAATATAAAGGACAGTTTAAATAATTTTATTCACTCAGTGATAATATCATTGTCTCTCTCTTCTGATTATGACCATCTGAAAGACTTCTCAGAAAGAGAAGAGAACTATTAAAGCTATATTGAGCGCAGTTTCAGTTTACTTCCACACAAATAAATCTCATGGACAGACTGGTCAGCTCATCATCACAGTATTACAGTCAATACAATCCATCTCCTAAATACGTGTGTCAAGAATCCAAGGCTCTGAGGTCATTCATCTGAAAAACTTCAAGTCTGTTCAGATTACTGCGATTCTGTTCTCTTGTGGTCAGATCACTGCGATTCTGTTCTCTTGTGGTCAGATCACTGCGATTCTGTTCTGTTGTGGTCAGATCACTGCGAGTCTGTTCTGTTGTGGTCAGATCACTGCGAGTCTGATCTGTTGTGGTCAGATCACTGCGAGTCTGATCTGTTGTGGTCAGATCACTGCGAGTCTGTTCTGTTGTGGTCAGATCACTGCGAGTCTGTTCTGTTGTGGTCAGATCACTGCGATTCTGTTCTGTTGTGGTCAGATCACTGTGATTCTGTTCTGTTGTGGTCAGATCACTGCAAGTCTGTTCTGTTGTGGTCAGATCACTGCGAGTCTGTTCTGTTGTGGTCAGATCACTGTGATTCTGTTCTGTTGTGGTCAGATCACTGCGAGTCTGTTCTGTTGTGGTCAGATCACTGCGATTCTGTTCTGTTGTGGTCAGATCACTCCGATTCTGTTCTGTTGTGGTCAGATCACTGTGATTCTGTTCTGTTGTGGTCAGATCACTGCGAGTCTGTTCTGTTGTGGTCAGATCACTGCGAGTCTGTTCTGTTGTGGTCAGATCACTGTGATTCTGTTCTGTTGTGGTCAGATCACTGTGATTCTGTTCTGTTGTGGTCAGATCACTGCGAGTCTGTTCTGTTGTGGTCAGATCACTCCGATTTTGTTCTGTTGTGGTCAGATCACTGTGATTCTGTTCTGTTGTGGTCAGATCACTGCGAGTCTGTTCTGTTGTGGTCAGATCACTGTGATTCTGTTCTGTTGTGGTCAGATCACTGCGAGTCTGTTCTGTTGTGGTCAGATCACTGTGAGTCTGTTCTGTTGTGGTCAGATCACTGCGAGTCTGATCTGTTGTGGTCAGATCACTGCGAGTCTGTTCTGTTGTGGTCAGATCACTGCGATTCTGTTCTGTTGTGGTCACATCACTGCGAGTCTGATCTGTTGTGGTCAGATCACTGCGAGTCTGATCTGTTGTGGTCAGATCACTGCAAATCTGATCTGTTGTGGTCAGATCACTGCGAGTCTGATCTGTTGTGGTCAGATCACTGCGAGTCTGTTCTGTTGTGGTCAGATCACTGCAAGTCTGTTCTGTTGACTCAGTTTGGATTTGGTTAATATTACAGGACATAAATATAAACTGCAGACCCAACAAGTCTAAAACCTATGAACTGTAGAAAGTGTGAAACTTCTTATGTGTATCTTCCTATTGTGTTCCATTTTAAATAGAATCAGGATGTAAAATTAACTCAGTACCAAATGTAAATAAAGGTTTTGATTGTGTTGTCAATTAGCTAAAATGCAACATAATATATGAATCAAATTCAGAATGATGTTCTTGTGAAAATGATGAGTGACACAATGGTATAATAATTAAGTTTCCATAATGACAGAAACATATTTTTAATTATAAACAGTGTATAGTGTTCTCTAATCACTCACTATTAGCAGGTGTGGTATATAAAGTTAATTCTGTACTGGGATGCTGCCTTGAAAGGTAGCTGCCTATGTAGACAACAGACAGTAGGGTATCTGACTGATGTATGGAACAGAATGAGAGCAGGAAACTGAGGAGGTGAAGGAGGTTAATTATGTGTCAAACTCTTGAATCACATTTGCTCTGAAATCTCCCACATTCATTTAAATCAGAGTTTCTCTCTCTCTCAGCATTAGCAGTGTGGTGACAGGTGCTATATTTCAGCTCTGGTCTGTCGCGAGCTGATAAGCTGTAATAGATCGGACAGCGCGAGCGACTCCAGGTAAGCGCGATGAAGGCGCGCGGCGGCGCGGCGCGGCGCGGCGCGGCGCGGCGCGAGCGAGTGAAGAGCGGCCTCGTCCACAGATAAGCGAGTTTTAACCTTGAAGCTAATGAAGTGTGTCGTCGTGTGGACGTAATTAATGACGCTGCGCTTGACTGCTGCTTTCCTTTACAGAGACCGAGTAAGTGCGTGTACAGTACAGCGGACTCGACGGTGACGGAGCATTGCTTCATACAACTACTTAACACTTCCTGACTATTTCTATCCAAAAACACGTACAACTGTATACTTAAACATGGAAACATTTGTGATAAATCCAGAGGAGTTCGCAATTTTAAATAGTGCACCATCCCTTGTTGCCTGTCAATGACATAATATCCACGTTATCCCAGTTTCCCATTTGTAGGGCTGTAGAAACCATGGTAGCACAGTCGTCATGACCACAAATTTCTTTTTGTATTTGCAGCAGATAACCCAAAAAAACAAACCTACGGGTGAATTAAATGACCCAAAAAGAGTTTTGGACAAAATAAAATTTGCCTACAGCATTTACGAATGCGGTAAGTGATGAGTGATCTGATAACAATATTACCACTAAGATCACAGTATCCTGGAAGATTTAGAGAGTGTTTCTAAAATAAAGCAACGAGAGAACATCAAGTGAATTCACTTGTGTTTTCCTGTGAGTCTCTGTCTCCACCTGCTGGTCAACATGACTCACTGCAGACTTCTGACGTCAAACATTTAGAACAACGTTGTGAATGGCATTAAGCATTAAAACTTTCTCAACGGCTCAGATTGTAACATTAAATGACAAAACTTTTTAAATTATAAAAAAACTAAATTATAAAACTTCGATATTTTGTTAATGATAAACTGCTCAGCTGGGCAGTCTGACTCTGAAGTAGTAAGTCCTGTTCAGTTCATCTCATTGTAAATTAAGTTATAATTAAATTGAGTGCTTGTGTTTGACAAGCACACATTTCTCTAATTCTGCTATACACTGTCTTAAATTACACAAGCACATTTAATTCCAAACATACTGCAAACTGAGAGAAATTTAACATCAGTAAGATATTATGACAAAATGCATTTGCGTCTCTCACAACTCACTGAAAAAAAATGAATGAATGAAAAATGAATTCACTTAAAGAGAGAACTTATCAAATCTGCACCTGAATTGATGTTTTTCATCAGTGTCTGACATCCTCAGACGCATGTGGCAATGACACATCTCTGAACACCTGTGCGTGTTTACGGGCCCAGCTGCAGCAGAACATTTGGCCCTGTTCCACTGGAATGTTCGACTCTCAAGCCAAAATCGACTGCACCTGCTGCTCTGCCTTCCGTCTTTGCTCACAGCACATAGACGGCTGATGCGCTCGGTTTGCAACAGAGACCTTATATCAGGTTTTTCTCTTGTTGCCTGTTGCTGCGCACAGAGTTGCTCTGGAATGTCTGTCGCTGCCCTCGCTGGCTGTAGCTCGGCCCTTATCTAGTTCCTACAGTGGCGAGAGGAGGGTTATGATAACCGCAGTGGTAATGCCTGGGGCTGAGCTTTACTTTGCCCCCAAGAGTTGCATAGTGCAGCAAGAAATCCAGCAGTCTATTGATCAGGCAGTAAAGGTATGTAGCTGTCTCTACATGCGTCAACAGAGGAAAATGCTTACACGGTGATAAACAGCAGCTGT
Organism: Chromobotia macracanthus; assembly: GCA_036877525.1. Lineage (NCBI taxonomy): Eukaryota > Metazoa > Chordata > Actinopteri > Cypriniformes > Botiidae > Chromobotia > Chromobotia macracanthus. Next base: position 141,211 of record JAZGTH010000078.1, read on the forward strand.
CTGTGAAGTTAACGAACAGAGCCGGACAAAATTAAACCTGTGCATGAAAATCACAACTTTACCTTTATGAGCGTGTGTAAGAGATAGGCAGGACACGACTGCTGCTGAGTATTTTAAGGCATGATAAAGCGTCAGAACGCCCATGCAAGTGACCAGCCTCCTCCACCCACTGACAGACACTCTGCCAATAGGGGAAACACACACATCATTCATATGTCACTGAGGTTAGGGAGCAACAGCACAAGAACCAGCCCAGCATTTTTAAAAATATACCTGACTAAGACTTGGTGACTGTAACATTAAAATAATACAGAAAATAACACGCCTGGACCATTAGGATTGCATAAGTGCTGAATTTATACCCCCTTTATATGAGAAATTCTTTCATTAGGACTTTTTCTTTCATTAGGTTACATTTCAAAAACTTGATGTTTCACCTTGTGAAAAAGAGGTCTGATCATGTGTTTTGATACTGCCTGATCCCAGATCAGTGAACCTCCACCACAAACTGACTAACTCTCAATACATCTCTCTGATTTGTTGCTGTTTATCTTCATCAAATCAGTGGATGATTCATGGCCTTCCAGTGGTCTTCCAGATGCTCACAAATACTCCAGAACAATCAAATGTCAGACTGTCAAAGGCTTGTTGTATGAACACATGCACAAACTCAATGTTGTGACTCATGCCAGCAGAAATGAATCATCACAAATCTAATGATATTATTTATCATGTTACAACAAACATCATCATGATTCAGATTAGCACATGTGCAAAGACATTAATTGCTTGTATCTGTAAGAAATCAAACATGCATTTATGTTTAAATATTTAGTAAGGGAAGATTTTATCATTATTTTCCTCTCAGCTCATGCATCATTGGCACTAATAACAATGGAAGGTACATCATAACATCATCATCAAAGATGCATGTTGCCAAGCAGTGAAGTGGGGAAATTAATCCAACAGAAGGGCGAAGAGTGACTGGATAGAAAGGAGAGAGGTCTGAGAAAAAAGAGGGCATACTTTTCGCAACGGCGATTCAGCCAACCGGACTATCTTGGGAGATATCTGTGAAGAGAGCAAGAGAATTAAAATGTGTCCATCTCCCTTCAGAGATATCTCCAACAACACAGACACAGCAGTCCAAACACCTGACCTGCTAAACCTGCTGCAGGGCCTCCAGCTCTCTCACCCATCTTACCCATCAGCCCACAGCAGCCTATCTTCACTTCTGTTAGACCCTTACAGTGTCTAAGTGGCTTGCTACGGCCACACCCACAAACATTCATTTACTCACCCTGATGCTGTTTTGAATAGCATGCTGGTCATGACACAGTTTTAGACTCCTAAAAAACACCACCAAAGTGTCATGAAAGCCGCTGATACAGTGTGTTTTATATCAGTGTTCTACAGTCATATGGGAGCTTCATGTGAGGAACACAATCCATCATCTGGAACCTTAATCACGGGTGATGTGGAACCAGGTTCAACCCTGAGATTTAGCTCCTCCCGAGCTCTTGTGGATCATGTCTGACACACTTCACAGTGTGTTTCCTCTAGGGTTACACTTCACAGTGTTTTTCTTCTAGTGTTACACTTCACAGTGTGTTTCCTCTAGGGTTACACTTCACAGTGTGTTTCCTCTAGGGTTACACTTCACAGTGTGTTTCCTCTAGGGTTACACTTCACAGTGTTTTTCTTCTAGGGTTACACTTCACAGTGTGTTTCCTCTAGGGTTACACCTCACAGTGTATTTCCCCCTGGAGTTACACTTCACAGTGTTTTTCTTGACAGACGTGGTCAGTTACTAGTATAAGAAAAGAACTGTGACATCAGACTGAGTAAATAATCAGAGTTTGTCTGGCCTGTTTTACTCTCATCTGAGCCCTGAAGTATGACACTTCATAATATTGTTCAATGTGAATTACTGTTAAAATGTGCAGCTGGAATGCTGTGTGTGTCTCTGGGAATCAAACTCATGACCATAGTGTTGCTAGCGCAATGCTCTAACTGAGTGATGGAAATGTTTATTTGATGGTCTTGATATTTCAGTAGTGAATTCAACAGGTGTCTGTCTGCTCAACACAGTCATTTCCAAGAAGAATCACTGGATTCAATCTCCAAACCAACATGTTCTCAGTGTTGCAGTGATGCAACCATACAGAAAATTAGGTAATGCATTTTAATACAATTCTTAATGCTATGTCAGTAATAATATAATTATGCTTTATAATAAATTCTACTCATGTTCTTAGAACAACCTGAATATGTGATAACAGTGTTTTCATGTCTGAGAAGTACATAGACAGAATCACACTAGCAAATCTTCAGCTGTCTCATTCGCTTAATTCACATCAAGATCCTGAATGATTTTTGTCACAATGCATTCTGGGATTGCAAACAGTTTTACCAGAATGAGGCAGAATCATGTTACAGTCTGTCATTTGGAACAGACTTCACATCAGGTCTCTAGTGTTTTAAAATGCTGCTGGTTTTGATCCAGAGATGGCTGGTTTTTGTTTATCTTGTTTCATTATGTTAATGAGCTTCCGCCTCTACAGCCAGTGACATGAGCAGAACAGCCCAGAGAACATACAGGAAGTAAGAAGTAAATACAGGAAGTGAGCTTTGATGTTTCTTTCTGTGTACCTTCATTGGGGCGAGCTGAATGGGGGTGATGTAGGACGGGTCCACCATGGGTTTGGGGCGGTTGGCAGTGTCTGCTAACAGGCTCTGCCATTGCTGTGGCAGTCCGGTGAATGCCTGTTTCTGTGGGTCAAACCCTGTGTGAACACGGTGCTCAAAGTTGGAAGGGGCCGATATTTCCAGCCTCTTCTTCTTCTTTCCAAACATGTTGGAAACGCTGGAAAAACCTGTTATGACACAAGCAGAACAACATTTAGACACGGGTATAAATCTGAACCAGTTACTGATCCACTCTGGACTTTTTTTATTAGACTGATTCATGTTTTCATGTTTCAACAGGTTTATTTTCTAAGGCTGAATGGATCATCATGTGTTCTGTTGTTCTATGTTTCAGATGGTCATTATCATGTAGAAGAACAATAGAGCCTCCACACACACACATGCACACACACATGTAGACACTCACACAGACACACACACACAAACACAGGCACTTAAACAGGCACTCACACAGGCACGCATGCACACACAGACACTCACACACAAGTCTTTTGCATAGTTGCTCTGGGTAGAAGCACAGCTGCATTTACACAGCTGCAATTACAAAGACTGGAGAAAGCTTCGGCCTCCAGAGAGACATGTCAGGAGAAGAGTTGAGCATCACACAGAGAATTACAAACCTTTCAGTGTGATATTACAGAATCAAATATGAAGCCTCTGGCTTTAGAGAGCAGAACACAAACAGAGCCTCTCCATACAGACATCTGAGATACTGAGATTAAATAATTATAAATGTTAAGCTTTTCTTGGATGTCTGATAAAACTATCAAAACTACAGATCACAATCAGCCAGGAGACGCCTAATGAGAGTAGAAACAAATCCTCAAATCTTCAGCTAACTCACGGAAATTAAACATACGAGGTACAATACCAATGATTTATTTGAATATTTTCTCAAAATCACTTTTCATACTTTATCTCTTAAACTGTTTGAACAACACTGTGTCCATATGGTCCAGCTAAAAAAAAGAGAAGACACATAGTTGCAGCTCTAAATTCTGATTGGATGAGCCACTTTGAAGCCATTACAGCTGACACTGTAAACTCACACCTCTGACCTCATCACTTCTGCATTTATCTGGCTTTCACAGAGCAATGTAAACAGCCTACAGTCATGTGAATGAATGTTAATGAGCTATTTCTTGGTGGAGAAACTAATAAATAAAACCAATAAACCACTGCAGGAATTTGATTAGAGTTGGTAAAACACTGTATCATACAGTCTTTGGTTTGCTAATGAAACAATCAGCCAGTGTCTGCAGTGACCCAGCAGTATGACATCACACCCTTCATGTCGGTGACCGGCACCAATCGCCCTAAGTGAGTGTGAGGAGAGAGAGGCCGGGCGAGGACCTGCGCTGAACCATCTGTCACTATGAGATGGAACCTCACCAACTTCCTGCTCACAGAACACGCCCAACAGCTATTTTCAGCCCCATTCACAAATGCCACAGAAATATCACTGCATTCCACACATACCCTGCTGTACTTGTGTCCTGTGGCGACTGTGCAGTGACCTGCTGCAGCTGTAAGAACAAAACAAAAACTCTGATCTAAAGCTTAACTAACAGGCTGACAATGAACAATTAACTTCCATTTCCAAATACACAGCAGATCTGCATAACACTGTAATGAATGTTTTATATCACACTAACTACTTACAACACTTCAACAGAATTAAAATATGAACACAATCATCAGTTCTAACTTCAGACTCTTCATCATATTTGTTTTCTAGATAAATACTAATCTTTTCCTACCTGTAAGTCAAGCAGAGATTTATTGCCAAAGAAAGTCTTGTCACACCGCTGGACTTGTGACCAGAAGGTTGCAGGTTCAATTCCCAATGTGGGCAGGAAATAACTGTGGTGTCCATGAGCAAGGCACCTTACCCCCAGTCGCTCCCCTGGTGCCGCTGTGAATGGCTGCCCACTACTCTGGGTATGTTTACGGTTTGAAGTGTCCGTGTGTTCACAACTCTCTTCTCCAGTGGTTACATGCAAAGGACAGATTTTGAGTATGGCTCACTATACTTGACCACTATACTTGACCATCACTTCACAAAAACAGTAATGACTCCCTGGACAGAATAAAAGATGAGGTAACACAAAGAAATGGTCACATGACCCAACATGTGTTGTGTGTTTTCTGCTGACTTAAACATCAGATTATATTTAGAGCAGCTGAACGATAATATGGACTGATGTTCTTACAGTGACTCTCAGACAGTTGACATTAAACTGTTGTGAAACATGGGCCTGCACAATGAATCATTTTAAACCAGAATCGTGATTTGAAAGGGTTTGATTTTCAAATCGCAAGAGCTTTAATTATTCAATAATTGTGGACTATCAAATATGGTACCATGCATCCATGTAGTCCTTGACAGTTTGCTTTCTATGCACTGCTGACTGAATGAGCAAAGAACGCCATTTGGAAAAGATGAGGGCGAGTGGGAGCAGCAGCTCACCAAACAAAGTGTGTCTGCAGAAGAACAAAGTTAAGAAGTTTAAGATTTTATTTTCATTGTTAATTTAACTTTATTCAAGATACTGTAGATATTTCTTCTTAATTTGTCATGATAGATGTTTGCATCAAGACAACTTTGCCAAAAAAATTGCCCCAATGTTTAGGTGGTTTTAAATAAAGTTTCATACTGAGTTTCATACTGAACTCAAAGTCATCAGATCTTTATTCTCAAGTGATTATAAACACACACATCACTTACACATTACAGTCAGTGACGTCATCATCACAAAATGTCCTCCAGGTCTATTTCAACACTTTTCCAGCAAACAAATTCATGATAAAGTCTTTTAACAACTGAAACATATATCACCTGAACTGGTGAAAATACAAGAGAAGGCAAGAGTTAATGCATCACTCACTGATATACAGTAACATCAAATCTTCTGGACCTGGAATGAAAGTCATTGATCCTTATGTGTGTGAATCTGCTCTAATGTTCTCAGTGTGTGTTCATTTCATCCTGCTGATCTCAATCAAAGCAGCATGTGAATGAAACAGCTGACTACAGCTTTAACTAACATGACACACCCTGAATTCCACCCTGAGTTCCCTCTACAGCTCAAAACATTAACATACACACAACACCTGCTTACTGCAAACACCACAAACCCATGTGCCACAGAGACCTGCCTTACCTCACATGTATACCACAGACAGACAGACAGAGGGGGGGTCAGCTGTTACAGTCAGTTAACACAGAGCTGCTGTGTGCAGTCCACATGGTGACTGTCACTGATATATATATATATGTACAACCCCAAATCAGAAAAAGTTGGGACAGTATGGAAAACACAAAAAAAGAAAGCAGTGATTTCTAAATTTACTTTGATTTGTATTTCATTGCAGACAATACAACAGCACATTATTTAATGTGTTCCTCATGATTTATATTGTTTTTTCTTCAAAAAAACAAAATTCTTATTTTGGTTCTTGCAACACATTTCAAAAAAGTTGGAACAGTAAAGCATTTACCACTTTGTAATGTTGGTCATTCCTTTTTACTTGTGTTTTCCATACTGTCCCAACTTTTTCTGATTTGGGGTTGTATATTCACCGGCCACTATTAGGTACACTTTGCTAGTACTGGGTTTGACCCCTTTTGCCTTCAGAACTGCCTTAATTCTTCATGGCATAGATTCAACAAAGTGCTGGAAACATTCCTCAGAGATTTTGGTCCATATTGACATGCATCACGCAGTTGCTGCAGATTTGTCGGCTGCACATCCATGATGCAACGCTCCCGTTCCACCACATCCCAAAGGTGCTCTGTTGGATTGAGATCTGGTGACTGTGGAGGCCATGTGAGTAAAGTGAACTCATTGTCATTTTCAAGAAACCAGTCTGAGATGATTTGAGCTTTGTGACATGGTGCATTATCCTGCTGGAAGTAGCCATCAGAAGATGGGTACATTGTAGTCATAAAGGGATGGACATGGTCAGCAACAATTCTCCTCTATCCATTCTCCTCTGACCTCTGACATCAACAAGGCATTTTCGCCCACACAACTGCCGCTCACTGGATATTTTCTCTTTTTCAGACCATTCTCTGTAACCCCTAGAGATAGTTGTACGTGAAAATCCTAGTAGATCAGCAGTTTTTGAAATACTCAGACAAGCCCGTCTGGCAACAACAACCATTCCACGTTCAAAGCCACTTAAATCCCCTTTCTTCCCTTTCTTCTGATGCTCGGTTTGAACTTCAGCAAGTCATCTTCACCACATCTAGATGCCTAAATGAATTGAGTTGCTGCCATGTGATTGGCTGATTAGCAATTTGTATTACCAAGCAATTGAACAGATGTACCTAATAAAGTGACCGGTGAGTGTATATATAAACACACACACACACAATCAATCAAACACAGTGAAAAGACTCTGATTCAGTTAACTGAGAGAGAAACACACATACACACACAGAGACACACACACTCATTTCCCTATAACAAATACAGACCCATCAACACACTTCATCAGACACACAAACATACAATCAATCAAACACAGTGATCAGACTCTGATTCAGTTGACTGATGTGAATATGTAGCAACAAAATCTTTCAGGCGTTTTTCCAAGTGCTTAAGTATGTAATCTGCTCAACTCTGATCTCAGATCTGTCCACACAAGTTCCTCACTAAAGTTCTGGAGTTCTTTTATTTTTTTTTCCAGGGAAATGTGCTTATTTGAAACAAATCCATTGCAGCTGAATCACTTATGTATATTCAAAAATTAGACTGTGAGCAGGTAAACAGGACCTTCTCAACGCTCTCATCCACACAAAACAAAAGCAGAATAAATATGCAGTGCAAATCCATATTAATGCTGCACAGAGGTAAACCTCTTACCTAGAACCATTCAGAACTCATGTAGTCTGTGGAGCTGCTTTGGTACTCCAGGTCTGTGCAGCCATTTGTGCTGCCTGTTAAAATACTTTCTCTTCCTGTCAGTTAGTAATTGGGAAACCAGTTTGAAAGAATCATTACTTTTGTGGTGCAGAAATGACAGACTGCAGCTTTAAAGATATGTACACCTAAAGCATGCCAGTGTTTCAGTCCAGTTTCATTGGAAGAGTTTGTAGTTGATGTATATGAATCAGTAAAGATGTGTAAAGTAAAGCGATTTCCAACAAAAGTTACTGTAAACCAGTGAAATCAAGCCACACACACAGAGCCCTGACATACAGTTCTAGAAGTTTCTTCTCTGTTAGATGTGAAGCTTCAGTATCAGTGATGTCATTTCCTCCACAGCCGAGCTGTATATTGATGCTCCTGCTCTCATCACAGTCAGTGTGTTATTGCTCGTTTAAGCACAATGATTGTGATCCATTGTGCTAATGTAGCACTGCTGTGATCCAACCATTCTTTACATTAACACTATAAGCTTTTCTCATGAGCTGCCTCAGTTTGGACACAGTGTAATGTTTGAACAGCTCTCTAGAACACTGTTTATGTTATATGAAAAGTGGTCAAATTAAAGAACAGCACTAGAACTAAAACAGAGAAGCTAGTCAGATCTCTGCGCTGAGTTTGACATTCAACAAATGTTACCACTATGAACCCAGAGAGCTTAAGGGAGATACAAGCACACAGAGAATCCACTGTTGTCAGACTACAGTACTTACTGTTATTAACAAACCTATTATTGCCAATGGCGAATAATGTTAATATTGATGGCAAACACTTTGAAATTATGTGAAGGGAGACAAATGTCTCTGAACACTTTGATTATATTTAATTATAATGTAAAGCACATCTGGACCTTGTCAGCATCCCTCTCCAAACTGCATACAATGATTTAAAATGTGGTTTATGTGGTAAGATATACAAGAACTGGTTTTACCCAGGTGAACATTTTGATTTAATATGACTCCATCAATCTGACTACATTAAGGGTCATTTGAAGGGTCATATCAGGTACAAACAGATTGTCAAGATAACAACTACACAGTGTCACGCTCTCAGATCAGTAAAACACTTCTGCTGCAACCATGAACTTCATGCGGAATTATATCTGCCATCGTGTTGTTACACTCTTTTCATACGAATGTTATTGTTAATTCATCATGCGATATTAACTTCTTCTACAAGCATTGGGGAACATCCAATTAAACACAGAGATACAACAGAGACTTCGACTGCTAGCATCCATTTTTCTGTTAATGAATCATGTCATAAATGAATCATGTTTCCATGCGTTAACAGGCCGAACAGGCATCAGAACTATTCCCACTTGTAAACGTAACCTTGTACACTAGGCTTGTTGGTTTTTCAGGAAAAATATTAGATGCTGTCTCACTTTGTAAGTCGCTTTGGTTAAAGGGTCTGCTAAATGAATGAATGTAAGTATTGGACGCTATGAAGCCGCTTCAGCACCTAGGACAGCGTCACTCGACGCACTCAGGCCGCGATGCGAAGCTTCATCTCGGGCTTGTGCTGAAGCGACTGTCCTTCTGTCACGATGTCATAGACTGTTCACTTGTTTAACTGCATGCATTAGAGCTGCACCACTGCTCTGCATTTACGCTACAACATAAGCAGCATATCTCATCCAATCACACGATGGCTTGTTGCTAGGAAAGAGAACAATTATGCATTACTCACCGATTCCCGCTGCTCAGCTCTTACATGTCCTTACATGTGATTTGTTCACTTCTCTGGGAGTGTTATGGTGATGAAAACAATGTTATGTGGTTATGCGCGCCATGTTATGATAAGGTCTGGGTCCGTGATTGACGCTGGAGACTGCGCGCTACATCCGGGCTGCTGGGAATCAAAGCACATGAGACCGGCAGCAGATGTCTGATCCTACTATGACGAAGGTTGTGTTTGAATATTCATGAGCTATTGAAAAGAACGACGCAACGTTCAAATTTAATTGCTAAGTCTTTGATTGGACATTATCCATATAACGTCATCATTTGTCAACGATAAGCCTTTCTTGTTGCGTTTACGTTTTGATCTGGCCTATTATAGTAAAAGTTATATCTATGCGGTTGAGACCTGAAACTGCAGGTTAATCGATAAAATAAGTCTTTGAATCAACACAAACGGGCTCGCAGGTTAAATAATCATCCAATATAATCAAATAATCCAATGTGACATGATCAACACAAACAGGCTGCTGCAACATGGAACTGTATCGAGTAAACAGCTGGAAACTCACTGGTGACGTTTTCATGTCAGATTGTAACTAAACGCTTTTAAGATCAAAGTCTACCTGCGACAATAGCGAACATGTGAAAAACGTGACGATAGATTTACGTAAACGACGTCAGCGTAACGTCATTTAGAGTTAGGCGTGTGAAGGCGCATGTTTTCAATCTGCCACTGAGGGGCAGTACACGCATTCATGACGTCATTTCGAGAAACAGTGCAGCTGATTTGAAGTGAACATATTCCCATGTTTCATACATGTGTGTTTGTAATTTTACAATATCGGTGTTTCCCTGTGTATGAATGTACAGTAACATCGGTTGAAGCAACACTGTTCGTCTACTGTAACTTGTTATATTTACATATGAATGAGGGGTCATATGTAAACCATTGTTGTATGTCTCATATATTTCCATCTGCTTGTCTTCCTTTCTGTGAGCTTGAAGGCTCTTCTTTCATAGCCTCATGATATATCAGGTGTATTTTGTCTTGACTATGTATATATTGCATAATCATCACATCAAATAACTATTATTCACATTATCACATAAAACCACAGTTAGACAGCACTCACAGTTCACAAAACACATCTCAGAATGTTTTTAAACTATTGTTAACATTTACTGATGTTTGTGCTGTCATTTCCTCTCTGACAATAATGGCATTTCTTGAAAGATGATGTCATGAAAGTTTAATGTTGAAATAATATAACTTTTAATTTAACTTTTGGTTAAAGTAATGTGTAAAAGCGACGGTTCTGTTCGATTTTTCATTTCATTTTATGCTGATTGTGATATTAGGCAAATTTCTTCTTTAGTAATAAAAGAAGAAATTCTATTACTATTTGATTAATGTTAAAATATTAATGTTTATTACTACATAACTGAATAAGTATAAGTAACTGAATGATTGGGCACAGTTCACCTCATATCATTAATATCATATAATTCTGAAAGATAACAGAAATCAGGATCTTCCTCAAGGTTTATGACCTGTTACAGGTTTACTGGTAAAATATTCAAAGGATATCTGAAACAGTACCGCTGAAATGAAGCTCATGTGTTTTCTTCAATCGACAAAGAGTTGAACATATTTGTTTAAATCTTCACTATTGTTCTGAAGAAACAACGACATGATCCAGATAACCTTCACTCATGACTCATACTATATGTATACCTGTAGTTTATAACAGCATTAGTTTTCTTTCACATGACATACTAACTTCAATGTTTGAGAGACCTGATCCAGATAACTTATATATATATATATATATAGTATATAACACATTTATATCTATATCTATATATACCCTAATATATTTTATATATATATATATTTATATATATTTATAGTCATTATATATATATATATATATACACACTTACCTAACCCTATCTAAAGCTATTTTTTATTTACTAATAAAATACAAGCAAATCATTAATTATGTGAAGCCTTTAATACAGAAGGGCAGACGTTATTGTCTGCATAAGCAAAATATGTTCTTCAGAAGTTCAGTGTTGATGTCAAAATGATTTTCTACATTTTCATTAAACTTGCCCTGCGGATAATGTTATTTCAATGTCTGTATTCAGTTTTCACCAGTAAGCTCAGAAGCTTGGAACTCTGTTGAAGCTTGGAATGGCCAACAAAAGACTGTAGTTTGTCTTTTGTTGGCCATTTTCAATTGAGAATAACATTAAGATTGAAATTTACACAAGGCTACTTAAAGTACTGATGCTGTGTGAATGGACTTTGTGCTTAAATCTAAATAAATCAAAATAACTTTGTGCTGTTATTTAAAACCATAAATGATCAAAACTACGTTTTATTCTTGTATTTCAGTTTATTAAATCTATGTAACTTCTGGTACACAACATACAAATCAAAAATCAAATTTCAATACAAATATAAACAGAAAAATAGATATTACAGAATTTTCATGGGTGACTAACATGTCCATATTCAGACAATAAAATTAAACACACAATCTAAAGTAAAACAAATACAACAGAATTCAAAGCAATTCAAAAAGTACTCATGTCACTAATATTGTAAATGACTCATGGGTAATCTCAAATGTTTCAAATCACATGACAGAAGTTAATTCTGAATTCAGATCAGTAAATAATTCAAATGACAGGCAACGAAATGCTACAGATTTAAAATACACATACACATATTTGCTGAATTTAAAATGTCCTATTCTGACTGTCATCAGTAATTTAGGATAATTTATGGAGCAGGATTAAAAACAGATTAAAATCTAAAACATTCAAAACAGCCAGGAGACGAGGGCTACATTTTGTGATGGAGTCTCTTCTCCACAGACTGCAGCAGCAGTTCAGAGTATTGCACCAGTAACTGAAGTGTGGGCTTTCCCTCCCCCATCACCACAGGTCCAGACCCATGGACGGAGTCCAATTCTGATCGTACACACAGCAGAGCCTTAGACAACACCTGCTGCTGCTCCACACAACCATCACCAGCCCTGGAGACCAGCTGAAAACATACCTTGCTATAAATACTGTGATTTATAAATCCAAAAACATGTCAACAGAAAAATAACAATGTGAAGAAAAGCAGTAACAACTTCAGGTTCAGATAAGGCAGTGTTGCTGTGTCTCAACAACAGCAGATAATTTAGTGATGCTACTGGTGCAAAAATTACATCACCTGTCAATCAGTCACACTGTAAACATGAGGGCCACTCACCATTCTGTAGAGTTGTGTGGTTCTTTGTATGCTACTGCACAGCTCAGCTGCTGCCTGCCTACAGACCTCCAAACTGACTGGCGTTTCTGAGAAATAAAGCATAATTTCATCAGCTCAGTAACATCTGGACTGTGAGTTTTTTATTACAGCTCCTCTCCTTTCCCACCATCCAATCACTGTAATACTCAGTCTCTCATACAATGTTGCTTTAAGTTGTTACAACTGGACTCCTGGTTTTAGTTCATAACTGATATATAGATTTGCATTGAACTATACTGGGGTCAAACACTGGGAAACATCAAACACAAAGAGTCCAGCTGTAAAGAAAGAAGAATGAAGAGAAAACAAGTGAGGAGTGATGGCTGGAGGAGGAGAAGAAGAGTCTGGAACAAAGAGGAATCAGCAGATAAGGACAAACATAAACTGACAGATGCAAGCATAACAAAGAACAACAACTTCGATACCTTGAACAGCAGGAGCATCAGATAATTTACAGAGGGCCTTGAGAACGACCTGTTCACTTTGAAGAGCGTCTGAGAATGTCTGATAGTATTGTTGGTCTTTAAACATTTCAGGACAAGGGTCACTGGCAGACGGACATGACTTGACAGTTTCCACTGACTCTGGATCAATGCTTGTGTCAACATGAAGATCCTCAACAGAAGTGTCTTTGTGGAAATCATCATTGTAAACTGTGGAGCTGGTTCTGCTCAGCCATTCAGCAAAAGGACTGCTCATTCTCTGACAGATTCCAGGTTTAACCACTGTTGAGGGAATAGCTTTTGGACCATGTTTTGGTTCACCTGGAATGGTTGTGGATGGAGACGGGAATAGGGCACTCATGCGGGATGGGCTATAAGACAACATGCTTTTTAAGGTCTCGCAGGAGGTTCTGTCCAGATGGGGAGCATCTCCTATGGACACGGAGCGGGTGATTTTGGCTTTGGAGCTGGTGGTGGGGCTCATGTAAGAGTGAGCTCTAGAAATCTGCTTGACATTTGGGCTTCCCCAAGGGCAAGACAGTGTAGTGCAAGAAGAGTGGTAATGGGGGCCTCTGGAGCCTATATTGAGTTTGGGCGGGGTGGAACATGCCTCTCTTCGTACACAGGTTGGAGTTAGTGATTTTCTTGCTGAAAAGATTAAAGTGATTTTACACATAGGCAACTGAACAGATTCATCATGGGTCATTCACACTGACACCAATTCGCAGCAACAATCCAGATCAATTTGAAAATGGATCTTTTACTCTACATTTTTGCCTTCCGTCCACCTGCAGGTGGTGTTCTGTCCAAAAAGAAGCTGCTCTTTTCAAAAACACTTATCCAAGTGGACCAATTTGACAACAAAGTTGTAGTGTGGATGGGATAAAGGGAGACAACCTATGACAATGACCTATTTATTTGTCATGCGACAGCCACAAGACACATTTAACCTAAAACAATTAATATGACAGCCCTGTATTGTAACAACACCATTACTGACTGCTGTTGACTTTGAGAGTGTTTTAAATATGACTGTCAGTGTACTCGTTTGCTTAAAGAACACTTTATAAACACAAGCCACTTAGAGTGACCTGGGTTCATGTGTCTTAGATTGAAGCTACTACCAGGCCAGAGCTACGTTTAATTACGATGGTGTAAATACTCACTGTCTGCTGTCAGATTCTGTACTGAAGCAGATTTGTGAAGTCCTGCTGGAGGTTGGCCAATGGGACTGCCTGCCTTATTCATGTATGTATGGCTCCTCTGTGGTTTTGATCGTAGCGGTGGTTCTCGCTCCAGAGGGATAGTCTCTCCTTGCTCTTCCAAACTTTTTTCTGGACATTTTTTCTCAGTTAGAAGCCTGGCAGGGGGGACTGTGGGTTTCACAGCTGTACTTGGTCCACACCTACTAGTTTTGACAGTCTTTGGGGCAAATAGGGCGGTCCTGCATTAAGATTGAAGATTAAGAAAACTCTGTAATTTCTGCTATATGTACATACAGAGGATTGAAATTCCATTTCCCTTAGACCCCCTAACCCTATAATACAACCAAATAATACAAAATGTACAATAAGAACAATGTAGAGAAATCTAGATCAATTCCTCGACACATCCTACTACATAATTGGTTACTAGACTAGTTAATTAGTTCTTAGTTACTACTGGAAAGTAGACATTACTTGTCATTATAAGCAAAAGATAACCTGCAAGTGGACGTTTGGGCATGGAGACGTGCAGAGATGTATTCACGCGTGTTCTGCGTACCTGAGGACACATTAAAATGTCCAAAAAAAAAGTCAAACTGTATCCAAAAAAATAAATAAATAAATTAAAAAAAAAAAAAAACAAACTGACTTTGATGAAAGCAGACCACCCTCACCTGCGTCACTGTCTGCTACAGTGTCAAGATGTTTCTTCAAGAAGTCGTCTGGCTGAAAACTTGCAGAATTGAAGATGTGCTGAAATTCTTTTGCTCGCTCAGAGGGGTCATCATCATAGCAGAGCTGTGGATCACCTGAATCTAAGAACAGGAGACACTCTCACTAGTCACAAGATTAGTACCAGTGCATCTAGAGTGCCGAAAATAATAAGATTACAACAAATTGTAAGACAAACAGCCTGTTAACTGGATTGAGCTGTAAAAGCTGTTTTTAAACTTTACCAAAGATTTTAACATGGTTGAACTGAATAGAGCATGACTTTCAATGTTCCTCTCAATCGAACCTCTTAAAACGGTGCCATCCACTAACACAGCTGCAGTAAAGACCTATAATTTCTGGCAATGTGATTTTCCACTTTTAAAGTTTTGCTTTTGTTAATTTGACCTCTGTAACCCTCCATATACCCTCGTGGTCTTGATCTGGACAGGATCCTCCGCTGCCATATCCCACAGAGAGTCCATTGGAGGGGCTCTGGCAGTCTGGGTTCCTCTCAATGCCATCAGCAGAGTTCTGTACCTGGAATGAAGATCCAGGCAGGTTGGTTCTGTGCTCTGTGTACAGCACTACACCCTCAGGTTCTGGTGTACAGACTGGAGCGAGCCAGGCACAATGAGGATGTACTTGCTGCTTCCTCCTCCAATCCTGATCACAAGACAGAGATCAATATGAACTAATAAGAAACTTATCACTTACTAACACACGTTTACACTTACAAATGCATGTGCATTCTCAAATGCGCACACTCAGAAACACATGCATATTCTCTCAAACACGTGCACATTTACAGCTATCCAGTGTGGACCATGTAAAAATACAGCACGTTGTTGCCTCCAGTTTGCTTGCTTGCATTATTCTAGGTCACAACTTAACAGATACACAGCCGCAGCTTTCACCTGCAGACTGGAGGTGCTGCCTCGCTCCTTGACCCTAAACCGATTTTCAGAAATAGAATTCAGCTGTCGTAGCTCCAACATAGACTTCACCATCAGCTCCACAGAGCCCATATGACAGGACCAGCGCCTCCGTGGCCGAGACAGCACTTCAGACAGACTACATTCTGCAGAAGAATCCTGAAGATACCACAATAAACAATAATGTAACAATATTAACTGGCTAAGAGCCTCATGCACAATAGAGATGTTCAAAAATAGAACTCAAAAATAGAGATGTTTTGAATTAGTCTGAAATCAAGAGGAAAAATACTGTTGTTTGTATGGACCCAGCTGGACCCAGCTGTGTGAAATTTGCATGGGCTGAAATAATGTCAACATGTGTGTGCTGTTGCATCAAAAATGTAATATGTATTATCTCACTCACGTTACCTCAGCATCAGGGTCATCATTTTCATTGTTCATTTCTTCAGTCAATGACAACACACAAATCAAATGTGGCTTTAACAAACTTATAATTTCTGGCACTGAAACAAATGTTGTATGATGAAATGTGTAATGTAGCACATGTAGCCTGAAAAATGTTAGTGTTTGGTTAGGGTTGAGAGGGTTACTTACCATTACTGTGGAGCCTTCATTTCCTTCAGCAAAAGCACCTGACGGACAAGAAAATACTGTTAAAAACTCTCAGCATAAGTATATTAAATGTTTAGGGCTGTTTCTCACCAGGTCCTTCTTCACTGCTGCCCTCAGAGAGTCGCTGACTGATGTCCTGGTGGACCTCATGTCCTTCAGTTCTTGTCATGTTATCATCCTCCTCATCTTCATCTCTTTCACTCTCAGAGTAGCATCTCATGACAGATAAAGACACATTTAATGAAAAACCAATCACAAACGAGCGTCTGAAAAAACAATTACTGTACTATTCATGAGCTCAGTGTCTTGAACTGCAGCCATATTTTAAACACAGTTTCAGTGTCTGTTACCGTGACATCACACAGTTCCTGCAGTACCTAAACGCAGCAGTTTTAACCGCCCGACGGCGTTTAAGTTGAGATAGACGTTCTCTCATTTTGATGGTGAGTTCAGGAGGGAGTCGCCACACACAGATACAACTGCAAACAAAAGCCATCATTGTGACATCACATGCATTACTACAACATTTAATATTACCCATGAGTAAGAGTGACACCTGTCGGCCGAGGCAGACAGCAGACACCTGCAGTCATCAGTGAACTTCAGACTGGTGATGATTTCTGTCAGAAAGCAAAACTAAGAGTCATAATCAGAGTTAACGGTTTATATTGTAATCTCTCTGACCAGAATGTTACCTGAATGAGCAAACACAGCGTCAAGATTCTCTCCCGTCTGGAAGTCAAAGAGGTTGATGGTCTTATCAGAGCTACAGGAGGCCACATACAGCCCAGAGGGGTCAATCTGAATCTGTAAAACATTACAAATCTCAAAAATCATTACTGTGTGAGCATGAAAATCGCTCTGTGTTCCAATTAAATTGTAGCCAGTCAAGAAAATAGCAGCACAAATATTTAAAAGGAATATAAAATCTAAAGACAATAAATAACTAGATTTTTACACATCTGACATTATATTTGCCTGTATTAAACTCCGTCCCTGTTCTAGGTAGTTGCCAGGGCATTGCTATGTGGTTGCTGTGGAGCCCTGTGTGGTTGTTAGTGTGTTATTAGGCGGTTGTTACGATTTTCTCAGGTTGCTAGGACACCTTTATGTGGTTGTTTACTGGCCCAGGTCAACAGAGTCCAAATTTTTTCATCTATTATTCACCAGATGAAAATCATCATAGGTCTGATCACAGTAATATGACATCTCATCAACAAGTCACATGACAACATGACATGAGGATCATTTCTTTTAGCCATGTGTGATCAGACTGTGTGTTGTACCTTGAGCAGACAGCCATCATCTGTCTGACAGCCCATGTACGATCTCTTCTGTTTCCCACTGCTGACACTGAACACTCTAATGGAGGATGATTGTGTAAGAATATATTCTTCATCCATTTATGGACACACTCATACACGCACACACCTGATGCGTCTGTCCTGGCAACCAACAGCTGTGTACTGGCAAGTGGGGTCGATGGTCATGTCACAGAAAGTTGCTTTCCCAACCACACGATGTGTCCTCTGGAATTCTGTCCATCTGAGAGTCTAAACAAAACACAGTTTAACTAGTCCAGTTCTGTTAAGTCTAGGATAACCAGGACATGCACATAGTATTCAGATAAGCAAACAGTCTCTGTTTAGTCAACTCAAATATTTAAATGGGTCAATGATTCCAACAGAAAATGACACATCTGTTCTACTGTCAATGTCAATTATCATCACTTTTGATCATAATTTAAGTTGATAAATTTTCCATCATAAAAATGTGATGTGTTGTGAGAGTTCTCAGATCAGGAGCAGGATTAAAATGTTGTGTGGCGACACGCACAGGACATCTGTAGGAACTACAACATACTCACACTGTTCTCAGCACTGCCTCTCCTCACAGGACTGACATGTTCAGCTACAGACAGCAGATGGATGGGAAATGGTTCAGAGTACTCACCTTCTGAACACTGTGGATATACAAGCTCTTATCTGCCCCACAGCTCACCAGCCTCAATCTGCCTTCACTGCCTACAGAAATCAATGAACATATGTTGCACAAATGGACAAAGACTTCAAACAGTATTCAATACATCCACACACAAGTGTAAACATGCTCATATGTCATGCAGGTTTAATGGTCGAGTTTGCTCTTTAGTAATGGCCTAAGTTCAGTCTCTGATGTGTGACTCTTCACCTCACCTGCGAAGCGGACAGCAGTGACAAAGGAAGAATGTTGGTCCAGGGTCTGAATCACTTTGTAGTCTTCATCAACATCCAGCACATGGATCAGATGATCTCGACTCGCTGTGGCCAGAAGATTCACGCCTGAAGATCATATCAAATCTACAGGATGTAACCCTAACACTGAAGATTCAGATGAAGGGAAAAGCTGCAGATTTGACAAGTGTTTAGGAAACACACACCTGTGTATGGCTTGGAGTACTCCAGACACAAGATCTCAGACTGGTGAAGGTCAGTTTTAAGAATCTCCCTCATACAGGTCAAATCATGAACCCTGTCACAACATTCATTTTCAACAAAATGTCACAGAAACATCCAAATGTCACAAGATTGTTAGTGTACCTGAGTGTGCCAGTTCTGTCACCTGACGCCAGGTGTCTGCCATCCGGACTCACACAGATGGTTCTAATACCAGTTCTACTCTCAGATGGCAGACTCTCTGTTTTCTCTGAACTACTAACTGTAGTTTCCTCAATATCCAGAAGGGTAGTGCTGTTGTCATCCATGTAGATGACTTCATGGAGATCCTGAGAAAGTGAGAGTCACATTCAGCAACAGACTCGGGAAATGGAACTCTGACCCAGGTTCACAGACAGTGCTTAGATCAAGCCAGAAGTGGGTCTTAATTAAATTAGAACAAGCTTTTAAGTAGCTTTTATAAACATGCCTTAGTAAGAACTTCTTGGCTGTGTTTACACTGCAAGTCTTAACACAGATCTTTGCACAGATCCGATCTGAAGTCCATATCAGATTTTTTGGCCCACCTATTTACACTTATGCCTCATATCCAATGCGTGTTTACATTTGTCTCCTGGCCAAAAAGATTCCAGTCATTCCAGTCATAATATGAACGCCATGATTGATCCTCGAATTGTGGATGAACTTGCTAATTCATTGGTTCAAAATTCGGCAAAAGTACATCCAACAGCAATTAATTAGACAACAAAGCGAAAGCGTTGTGGAACAGTGATGTTACAGTGAATCAGATGTGTGTTTAGACACAGGACAGATAGAGCACAGGACAGATATCGAGACACAGGACAGATGTCTGTATATCGGATATGTATCTGACTTAAATCCAAAAAAAATGAAAGTGGCTCAGATTGGAAACGAAACAATTCGATCTTGTGTTTACACATGTGCAACAAATTCCGATCTGTGCCAGTGTAAACGCAGCCCTTGAGACAAAAAAAGGCACTGAAATACTTTAAGATGCATCAGTTTAGCCCTGTCTTTGTAAATGTCCCTTAAGAGTTTTGCACTCTGGACTTACTTTGCTTAACAAATGTCTGCTGGAGATGTTGGCCGAGCTCCACACCCGGACAGTGCTGTCAGCCGAACAGCTGAAGAATAACCCAGAAGAACCGCCCACAGCTTTTGAGCATTCTGCGTCTTTGTGATACATCTGGAACACAGCACGTCACCTTACACATCTGACAGTCCACATGATTCTGCAGGACTCATAACAGCTGGGCAGAAGTGAAAACCTCATTCATTTACACATGCTTAGAGATGAGACCACATGAACCTTTCAAGACAAGCTTACCATGAGCTGAGGTCAGAATATTCTTCTGCAGAAGCCACAATTCCAAACAGATTTTGTGATTTCAAATAGTTCAAATACTTTACGAAAACGAGAACTGTGTTCTGTGGCTCTTGCTCATGCAGATCTTTGAGATACAGCACAGAATTTGTTAAAGGTTTAGAAATTCTTTACTCAAAGTTTTATTTTAGATCACTGTGAAGTAAATTAATGAAGTAAATTCTTCTGTAACTAAAGCTGTCCTCAACGAAGATACTGTGATGTATCTGAGAAATATTTAGCAGGTGTTTGAGCAGATGTTTACCTGCAGGTCCCACACACAGGCTGAATGGTACAGAGCAGAATGAACTTTGCCCACGTTCGTTAGATCTCTAGCGTCCCACACGTATAAACTGTGATCATTATACACACACGACAGCCAGCAGTTTACAGGGTCATAGGTCACAGCTACTGAGTCAGGGTAACAAACATATAGCTTCCTAAGGAAAAATACACAAGATCAAACAAAACTAACTCTTGATTATCCTGAAACATTCTGGATTTTATTTATAAGTGTGACATGCTGATTTAGAGGTGAAGTATGAAAAGTAAGAGATGTTCTCCTCAGGTTTGGTCAGATTCATCTCTAGATTCAGACCTCGCCTGGTTAACAACTGCGCCATCGATGTCCAGGTGATGTGGGTATGGCAGCGTGCAGACAAAGCTCAAATCAGATGGTCTGAAGACTCGCACGGTTCCATTTGCACACGCACAGAAGATCAGATCCTCAGTCACAGAGAGAGAGTGCGCTAAGCTCACCTACACACACCACATGCACATACACACATTAACATCATCATTCTCTTCATCAAGACGAAACACACACATACACATCACCGATTAGTGTCGTGTTCTGCCATAAAGCCTCCAGATGTGTGTCAAGTTTCCCTTGTGTAATCGTGTAGCAACTACAACACATCTGCTCTAATGTCTGGCCACATCTGTATTCAGCTGTATTCATAGAATTTAATATCTATGGACTAGCGTTGCACGATATACTAGAAAGCAGTGCAATACCTTTCTGTTAAAACAGCACTATTTCACTCAATAAGAGCCATATTCTCTGTTGTCAACAAAGCAAATGTGAGAAGCATCACTATTTCTCATACATACGCACATTGACAAAGCCATCTGTAAAAGATGTTTTAAACGCAAATCAAGAGAGCCAGCACAGTCCACTTAAAGCTTCTCTCCAACAGACACATATTGCATCTGTATCACTTTACAATAAGGTTTAATTTTTTTAACATTAGTTAACTAAATGCACAATACTTCTACAGCATTTATTAATCATAATGTTAACTTCAGTGTTTACTAATACAATTTTAAAATGCAAAGTATTTAAAACTTTAAGTAAAGTATCTGTTAACATTTATTACTGCAAAAAGAATGAATCAGAACAGAAAATGAAGGTTAATAGATGCTGTACAATATATAGCTCATTGCTTATGTTTGCTAATATGTTAATGGGAATAAATTTAACTTTCTAGGTTTTAACAGTTAATGTTCCTGTTCTACCCCAGCAGACACTGAGATCAGAACACCTGTAGACCAGAGTGTGAGCTGCTCTTCGCCACAGGCCTGTATGGTGGCATATCTTTTTCTTAAATAAAGAAGAAATTGCTCAAAAAGCAGGCCAGGAACATTCTGAGTTTTAGGGTTTTAATTAATAAATAAAACAATTTTTGTTGTGTGTGTCACCTATTGCCATTTGACCATAATATTGATATCAACATGATTTACTTGGGAATTGGACCGAAGTCATAATTTTGGTATAATGACAACACTACTATGAACAATGTGTGACATTCTATTATTTACATTTAGTCATTTAGCAGACGGTTTTATCCAAAGCAACCTTACAAAGGACGAGAGCATTGAACATTTGTCTTGTACGCCAATGAGCCAAGTCTACAAAGCTACATTTACAAGTGGACATTGTATTCTGTTACTAGAGAGAAAGATGGACTAGAAACAGGGAATTTTTTTTATTTACCACAGCAACCCATTTCAACTAGTCCCTTTAAGAGCAGATGACTAGTCCTTATTGATTCATGTTAAATTCAACTGTATATTATTCAATGAAATATTTCTCCTGCCATTATCATGTGAAGCTGGTAAACACATGAAGGGTATTTACACACAGACAAAAACACATTTACAGAAGTTCATCCATCTAAAGTCCAGCCTTTACTGCTTAAGTATCACATTTATGCTGAAGTGCTTTTAATTGCTCAGAGCGACTGTTTATTGAAAATGTGATTCTAGATTCTTCTGTCACACATGCTTATGTTGAATCCATAAGATTTTGCAGAGGGTTCCTCACCTGCAGATCGACCCATTTCTCCAGAACCCTCTGCTCATTAAATTCACACAGCAGGCCAGATGAGGTGATGCAGAATGTGCTGTCAGTCATCTGTCCACGTCCACATGCAACATCACAGAAGAAGTTGTTCTGAAGCTCCCCGAGGAGCCCAGAGCGACCCATCAGCGGGATGGTGGCCGGCAGCTGCAGGCCATAGAGACACAATGACCGAGCTGGTCTGCAGTCCACAATCACAGTTTAGCTGCTCTTCCAGTATATGCATACTAAATACTCCAGAACATCATCACCAGTGTCCCTCATGCAACATGAAACATCTCTAAGACCAACAGCCCAGTGGGTCACCCAGTCAGATTCACCATCATATTACCTCTTTAGAGTGAGATGGTTCCAGGTACCAGAATCGAACATGTCGGTTTCCAGCCGTGACAAAATAGGAGCTGTCATCAGAGAAAGCCACAGCCGTCACTTTACTAGACACCTTGTTAGTGGCCACCAGTCTGTTCCTCTGCAGATTGGAAAGGAACTCAGGTGAACAGAAAACAACATGGCAGAAACAGGCAGAAGGAACTGACAGGTGATTATCATACCTTCCAGAGCCACACATTGATGCTCGTGTCATGGTGAGATCCGACGCTCACTATATATTTACTGTTGGGGGAAAACATCACGCATGTCACGCTGTACTTGTGCTTGTGTAACTCAGCCACCTGCCGTCCGTCCTCCACATCCCAAACACGAACAAAAGCCAGATGCCCGCACTGAGGACCAGATGCATCACACATAAAGAAATATTAATCATAATAAAATAAATATAATAATAAACTGCTGGCAGTAGTGAAATCAGTCTGAAATAGGCATGGGCCGGTTACCAGTTTCAAGGTATAAAGTGTTTTTAAAAGTTGCAGATTCAAAACCAGTAACATTTTCCATTATACCATTCCTGAGGTATGAGCAGTTTTTATGTCCTATCAAAGATGGAAAGTGCAGAAATCTTCCAGGTTGTAGAAAATAACACAAACACTCCAGTTAAAGTGAGCAGTCAGTCACTCTTGTGTAGTAAGGTGGAAGGACACCTGAGATTCCCACCATTAACTAATAAACAAATAAAGATGGCAGCATCTCTTCACAAGGTTTACTTTACTTTATTTCATTATTTCATCTGACGTACATACTACTGTTCCAAATATTCTTTGTTGTCCAAAAATAGAATATTGTGTTCGATTGAAAACGTTTTTTTTTCTATTCAGACATTTAAAAATAACACATTTAGAGCTGTAATTGCAATAACACAGCCATACGACGAAAGTGGGGTTTTTTTTGCTTAAGGTTATCACACCGTCAAAATCTCATACGACCCATGCCCAGTCTGAAATGAGGGAAAACTATCAAGTGAGATAAAACTTCACCCTGAATTAGTATGTGTATATTTTGTGTCAAAACTGTATCTTGATTAAAAATATCAAACAAAGGTTAAAAATACATGAATACAAAGTCACTTTTATCCAAAGCAGTTTACAGCATTTAAACGTGTATCAGCCCATGAGTTTCCTGGGAGACAAACCCATGACCTGAGCGCCAACAGGATGCATCAACCATTAAGAATTCTTTGGCTCACCTCTCCTGTGACGAGATATTTACCATCGCAGGAGAAAGACAATGTGGTAATTGTTTTCCTGATGGACAAAATGTTCCAAATGTGTACATGTTAACATGCAGATTACACAGAACACTGCAGTGTCTTATTGTAAACTGGTGATTAATTTGTGGTACAAATGTTCTTTTACCTGGATGAATTGATGAGATGTTGTTGTGTGTTTCTGCTGGGGTTCAGTAACACAACTACACACCTGAAAAACAAACAGTCCACTGAGAATTTCTGCAGGTCCACAGGTTCTCACTCACACACAAATACACACAGCTAAAACTTCTCAGCAAAAATCTGTGTTTTCACTAAAGGGCTGCATAAAGAGGTCAGGACTAGGTTTTCTTTTTGTTACCTCCCGAGATGTAATTCTAGTGTTTTTTTGAAGTTTTTCACCCAAAACAATTTAAATAAATGAATTGCCCTTTTTCCTTTTACTGTGTTTTTAGTCCTGTGATTAAAAAAGTCAGGTTTAAGTGTTTTCTTAACACTTTTAAGTTCTTTAAGAGCCTTCATGTGTAAATAAAAACCGGGTATGATTTGCCAATGTGTTCAAATGTGAGGATATACAGATGAGATAATGTGCATTTGACTAAAGTTCACACTAAGACAGACAACAACGAATATTACCATGGTTTTACTGTAGTGAATGTACAGTAAAGTACCTCTGGGACAGGTCATGTGAAAATGAATCTATCAGCCATTTCGCATTCATTTCTTTCCAGGGAAACATTTTGTAAAGAGAAATTTGATTCATTTTGTCAAGAGACATTTAATAAAAATGAAACTGCTGTACAGACTGGACACACTTCCTCACATTAACAAAAGTAAATCTGTCTGTTTGTGGTCAGAACTGATATTTGTTCACAAATATTCTTTCAGATTTTATTGTTATTCTTAAAAACCTTTGCTTTAGCGTTACATTTGTTTGCAGTGTGTGTGTGCATGCGTGAACTCACCCGGCTGGATAAGCAACTGTGCCTGAACACGGATCACATGTTAAACTGTTTCCTGAAGCTGTGATGCCCAGAACTTTCTCCAGAGTCACCTGAGAGGAACCAGCAATCACAATTTAAACATACAAAATTTGATGTGCTGGAAGTTTCGTGAGATTTTTTGCACTGGGACATTTTATCTTTAAGTTTTTTTATTTTTATAACTAAACGGTGATGCCGCAATACTAATGTTTTTAACATACTGTTAAACTTCAATACATCTTCATGATGTGTGCTTGACACACCAGCAATCTTCATATGCGTTAATATACTGTAGAGTATTTGAAAGGGTAAAATAACTCTTCTAAAGTGAATGAATGTTGTGATGAGAGGTCAGAAGTAAAGAGCTGATATCACGGGAGTGTTTGATCATCATCGATTTCCTCGACTCTTCACCGACTTACAAACATCTGGAGTTACTGCACATGAAAAACTCACAGACGCTGCTCACATATGAACTCAAATACATCACAAGACGACTATTCATCAGAGCCCCTCACTGCAGTTATTCAACAGTAATAGTTATGAATCTTCTGATCTGATGGTTAGTTTTGTGATCTCTTACTTTATTTACCTTATTGGACAGACTCTCTTTCTTTCGACCTCGATTCTTTCTCAGTTTGCTGGACGGAGAGCGCAGAAGACTTTTAATCCGCTTTCTAATAGAAGAAGCCTCCATCTTCACTCAGCGCGTCCAAACTGTAACGCGCCGCGTCGCGCCGCGTCGCCCTTCACTCAAACATCTAATCAACCGTGAATGACAATAAACGCGTCGAGGAATCTGATTGGCTTTTATCATCCATGACGTTTTACTTTGTTCACATCTGAATGAAATCAAAGATCTCTCAGTAAGTTTGATCATTTCAACGTTTAATCATTTGGCAGGTTTCTGTGAAAGCTCATGAGCTTTTGTTTCCTGGATATATCTGTTTTAGATCATTTACTATCAGACTAACAATCATGTTTCTTGTAAACTTAAAACTTAACTAAAAAGATAAAACGTTATGGGTTTCAATTTAATTTATGCACAAAGCCACACTGTCAACTAAATTTAAAACAATTTTAATATGACGTAATTTGAATCGCAAAATTACACACACTTTCATGTCCAAACGATGGACAAAAATACAAAATTAGTGAAAAAAGTACTGAATTACGTTATGTGTGCAAGGAGTCATATCTAAATTGCCCCAGTGTGAGGTTGATGAGGTATTATCTCCAGTAATACTAACAGATAAACATGTACATTCTTTGTAAACCGCTGTAAACATTTACTTTCTTTTTAACTCCCTAAAGACAAGATTAAAATTTGTATCCATCAGAAATCAAAAGTGATACTGTACTAAGACACAATTAAAGGTACAGATCAGACTGTAATTTACTGTAATTGTAATCTGAAGGATATTACTTTGCTAATCATCCAGAATACATGTTTTCCTCCACTGGTTTTCTTAGTGTAGATTAGCATGCCTGCAAAAACTGTCCCAATGACACTGGGTTTAAAAAAGCATCTTTAAAGAGCACATATTCTCTTTTAGAAGATCCTATACTCTTTCTGCTGCCCATTTAAAAATAAATCTACTGCATGATGTGTTCTTGGTTTACTGTTGAGTCTATCATCCATGTCTTGGCATGTAAGATTTTCCATGCCGAGTTGCCACATGCTCTGATTCTTGTTAAATGCCTGCATCACTAATCTGGGCAAACTTGAAGATCTCTTTGTCACTGTATCAGACAAACACAAGACCTTACAGTGAGCAAAACAATGCAACTGTCCTAAAACATCTTATTGTCAAAATATTTTTAAAATTTCTAGAGTTTCTAAAAAAAACTGAAAACAAGTGTGCAGTTGATGACACATTACCTGAATGTTTGTGAGAAGCAGTCTGTGGTCTCTGGTGCTCAGTTCCTTCTGAAAGAGTGACAGGGACAAATTGACCTTTTTCAGCAGCTAACAGCTCTACAGCCCTTTGAAAATCAGCCCTTTGAAAAACAGCTTTGAGTATAAATCGTCATCACACACGTCATTGATGCCTCTTTGAAGAACATGTAATGTTCCTGCTGATTTGAGACACACCTGAAGGAGAATGTCTTCAACACTCACCTTGATGTGTTCTTCAATGTTCAGAATTCTTTTCAACAAATCAAAGTGCTGCTGCAATTCAGTGCAATGTTTTCTTCTCCTTTCTGCATGAATCAGATGCCACACTTGCTCATACAAAAACAGATCTGACATGTATTCCATTGTACCACAATCCACCTCAAATCGACCCAATTCAACTCTCCGCTGGAAAACAGGCATTAGTGTTAACATATCAGTGTTAATGGACACAAACCTGTTTACTAAAATGAAGACGTA
The DNA here is from genome assembly GCA_036877525.1 of Chromobotia macracanthus. Lineage (NCBI taxonomy): Eukaryota > Metazoa > Chordata > Actinopteri > Cypriniformes > Botiidae > Chromobotia > Chromobotia macracanthus. The sequence goes on from JAZGTH010000078.1 coordinate 168,899, forward strand.
ATGAGAATCTTAAATGATGTTCATTATTTTTAATAATCCTTTACAATTGTTGCTTGTTAAACTTTGCGAACATGAGCACAACTATAAGTCATGTCACACTGTGGGATCTCAGTTATTAATGTCAGCCTGTATGACAGTCAAGTTTTGAAAAAACTGACCGACCCAAGAAGACACATCTGCAGTTTTATGCTTTCACAGCCACATACATTATTGATACATTACAGTATTGATAACAATTGATTTATTCACACAGCTGTCATCTGCACAGTTCAGTGATGTCTTACACTGTCCTCTGTGGTCCAATCATCACTAGGACCTAATAGCAAGTTGCTGGAACTGAATTCACCATCAACTGAAGTGTTACACTCATCTCCTGGTTCCTCTGTGTCTTTGTCACCTGAGGTTTTTTTGAACAGCCACTTGCATATTTTAACTTCATTGTACCTGGGACCTTTCTGGGCATTGTTAAGGGGTTCAGGAATGAGGGAAGATTTGACAGTCTGCACTGAGTAATTATACATCGCCTTGAGGCTAATGAGGTGTTTCAGGACTGCACATGAACTCGGGTCACAGCTCAAGTGCCCCGTTTTGAGAATAACAGAATTATTGTCAGAGGGCTGGACCTGCTCATCCATGTTTGAGTAGTTGGGTGGTGAGTCTTTGACAGAGAATGAGGAATTATTCACTGGGTTCTAGAAAGTTTAACTGATTTCATGGTGATTGGGGATCTGGTCAATTTTATTGCAAGCCTCTATTTTGACAACAAAACTTTTGCCTGGATTGTTACATTCTTCAGTGTTATCAGGCTGTGTATGAAATAATGTGTCTGTATTTGGTGGGTTATCAAAAGAATCAGCCTTACAAACTGGATGGGAATTACTTCTACATGAAAGCCCAGTTCAGTAATGATGTCTGAAGGAAGTCTCTGTGTTGAGTCATTGTATTGCTCAATTTTTATAAAACCTTGAGGATCATCTTTTGGGATCAAATCATATTCAGGTGTGTTAGAGCCACTGGTGAAGAGCAACTCTGCTGGAATTTCAGTCAGCTCTGTTTTAATGGGAACGGAGCATTTGTGCCTTATTTGACCTTTATTAGTGACTTCTAATTGGCTGGAGCTCACTACATTGTTGTCTTCTGCACAATATACAGTATGATCCTTCGGTTCAGCATCCGGTCCGTTTTCTCTGAGGATCAGGTTGGACACAGATGGTAGTACATTTCTGCATGTTCCTCCATTACTTAGTAAGATTTTCCTGTGCTCTTCATGAGAAGGTCCAGCATGAAGAGTGTCAATGCCAGTCATCTCTGCTCCTCTACACATCGAATCACATGCTAAACTTCCCACTACGTTTTCAGACTTACCTTTAGCATCTGTTTAATTACAAAACACAAAACTGGCAACACTCTCCCCACAGAGATGTGTATATTATGACCAAGAAAACCAAGTAGATCTTACTATCTTGAAACAATTCTGATTAAACCCTACCTAACCCCAGGGTACCTAACCCTAAGTAACATGTTATGGTACTAACCTTTGTTACTGGAGATGGTCTGTAGTTGAATGGGTAACACAGCAGGCAGAGGGACCAGCTGGATCATATGGCACAGCTGGATCATATGATCACACCAGGGACTGGCTGCAGCACTACTTGCTGCCCAGGTGGAGGAGCAGTAGCTGGCAGAACCACATCAGGTTTAGAAGGTGCTTCAGGGTTGGGTGGTGATACAAGGTTGGTATTTGCTGTAGGTTGTGGTGGAGGGACACTGATCGGGGAACACTGGGAATTAATCTGGGGTTAGATGAAGTAATAAAGTCAGGTGTTATAGAAGGGTTTAAGTCCGCTGGTGGTACAGGATTAAGAACATTCAGGGCTGAGATGAGGGACTGTGTATGTCTGGTATCATCGGGAGTCATGGGGATTGCTGGAGGTTGGGTATCCCTCAGATTGACAGGTATGAGTGGAAGTATTTCTGAAATCAACCGGCCATTGGTTTGATTCTCAGACACTTGCTTCAGCCTGCCAGTCACATACCCAGTGAGACGACTGGCTGGATGTAAAGCTCCCATTTGGCCCAAAAACAATTTTGTTTTACCATTGACCTAAAAAAATTTCTAAAAGAAATGCTTAGAGGTCATCATTAATAACCAAATACCAACAAAAAAATCATCTATATATGGAATATTCACTATGCACCACGATTTTGCTGGAAAGTTCCTGCATTAAAGGGGTCATGACATAAGGGATTAAATTTCCCTTGATCTTCTGACATATAAGATTTTTATACATCTGACATTAATACATCCTGCATAATACTAATGCAAAATGGCTGGATTTGTGATGTCACATGGTAGATTCATTTTCATATGACCAGCCCAAGAGCAAGATAACAACACCCACTTTTCCATCATCACATCATTGGCTCCGTCCACGGTCAGTCTAGTCACTGAGAAGCGGAAGACGATTACACCACAAGGTTCTTAAAGGGGAACACTTAAATCTGACTTTTTAATAACAGGACTAAAAACAGGGTTCAAAAGGGCATACATTACTTAATTTGGAACGTTTTTGGCAGAAACTAGGGTAATATTATAATTACATCTATAATACAATTAAATTAATTGTATTACCTCCCACCCTATAAGTGATACGCTTGTTTGAACGAGGAGAACTTTTATCTGGAGTGTGAGTCCACTCCTGTGCAACGCTGTGTGTCAATTGAAACGCACCCACTCCCCACCACGTCTTATTGATGGCCTTCAGGGAACCAGCTGGAACAACATGAGACAGAAGAGGAAGACATTCTAGGCTCTTTGTGTCTGTGTCATTATTACTGATGTGCAGGTCAGAACTGCTCTGTTTACTAGCTGATGTGTTGATCTGTTGGATAGCAGAGTTGTTTAGACGCATCATTTCTTTAGCTACTCTTCATTTCTTCCTTTGAATTTGCTCATCTGTCGCTCTCTGAGTCTTACTGAAAGAGACATAGACCTTGTAGTTTATGGTGCAGCTTCCTTTGTTTCTTTGAAGAGTTGTGGACAGAAGATCCACTTTGTAGTTGTTGATGAAGATGGAGGATACACTCTGATAAGATCTCCAGAACGTTAGTGGGCTCTTGATCTCCTGGGTTCACTGCTGGGTTCTTGTCTGACAACACAGCAGAACTAAAATACAAAGTAACCGTAAACCATTTAACAACACATACAAATGTATCAATAAATCTCTTCAACAGACCTGGACTTTGAGACACCAGGTGAGCAGGAAGATGCTGGGACATTTTACTGGTCTTCAGTTAAAGTGAGAACAAACCCACAGGCACAAAATGTTTAGTGAATATGAAGCTTAAAGACTGAGAAAGTGTGTTTGTGACCACTATCAAGTCACTTTCATTTGTATAGCATGTTTCCCAATACACATTTCAAAACAGCTTTACTGTTCAAAACTGTTGTTGTGAATCTTTAGGAGTCTCTGTTTCACTGGTATATGTCAGTGTGTAACATACCACATTATCAGGTCCTTTTGTGTTTTTCTTGGCAGGGAATATGTGAACCTGAGGCAGTGGATTACTACTTGTACTCTCACACACATGTACACGTCATCTTGCTTTCTGAGTACATGTAAACATTCTTCACTTTCTTCACCAACGAACAAGAAGACCAGACAGATCTACACAGGAAAAAACAAATCAATCTTATTTATCAGCAAAAGTCTGATCACACCTGTTAAAGTCTTGAATGATCAGCCTAAATACAGATGTAAACAGTCTTAGAAGCACATTACAGAACAGGACCTTCTAAGGTGGCATCTATAAAAAACATGTTTTCCAAGCTTTCTCTAGACAAAATCTATAAAGGACCCTGTAGACTCCTGAAGCCATTTGGTAACCTGAATCGAACCAGATCTAAAGGTTTAAAGTTCATATTTCACTGCTAAGTGAACAGCAGTGTAGCCTCGCCTAAACTGGAAATATACGTGTTTGAGAAATACTCTGTTCCCTCCTGGAAAGAATTTAGATTGGGTCTTCAACTAAATCAGACTTTAAAGAGCTCCAAAAACTCTCATACACAGATTCTTACATCCAGATTTGGCCGTGGGACGTAGACACGTGAGCAAACAACTGCCCGCAATGCAGGAGCTGCTGGAGGGGTCAAGACCACGTCTGGGTCATCTACATCACCACCATCAGGCCTTCTCCTCCACAAGGTGGTGACAGTGGGCGCAGGGTCAGGCCTGCGGTTCAACTCTGGATCAGCAACAGCTGTTTAAAAACAAAACACAACAGAATTGATCTGTAACATTTGCTCAGATGTTTAGAATCCACACAAACAAAAAAAACATTCTCAAATATTTATATATTCTTCAACATCTGATACCCATCCAATACTTGTATGTCTCTGTATGCACAGGATTGCATATTTTTGCGGCTAGTAAGATTAACTGAAAAATTTGCACCTGTGCAAATGTTGCCACATACATTTGATGTCTTATATAACATACAAAAAAAATACATGCATAGGAAAACAGAATAGCGTATCTTGTTACACTTTAAATGTTTTCCTCAAACACTGAAACTAAACATGTTAAAGACTTACGAAAAGCTATAAGCGGCATCTTCCAGACTTCCTGCATTTGGTTTGTTTTTGGTGGGTGTATCAAAAAAACATTTTGTGCTTGAAACAGTTGCAGCCAAACATGCACTTGAGTTCTCTGCAGTGAGTGGGTCCTCGTATTTTTCTATTGAGATTCCCGCAAACACAACCCAGATGACAGAAGTCATTACTGCAAAAATCTTCATTAACACCATGTGTGTTGAATGCTGTCTTCTCAAATTCCTGCAGAAATAAAAGACATCAAATGCAACAATCAAATAAAATCCACTCACACAATCATTCCCACACTGGCACTGTTTGGCCACCTATTAACATAAAACATGCATGTTAAAGAACTGAATAGAGCAAACGGGCAAAACTGACCATTTTATTTATTATAATAGTTACTTGTGCCAGAAAGTTCAATGCAGTTGATGTTCAGTCAGTTAGAGGTCTGCAGTTCCCCAGCTGAGCTTCATGATCTGCATGTTTAACACTGAAAGCTGCTTTCCTTTGAAAACCACTCCAAAACATTAACTTGATAAAATAATAAAAAAGGCTTTTTTTATAAGGCAAAAATACCTTTGCACAAAAGTTTACATTTGTTAAAAACTTGAAAAATTTGAAAAAAGACAAGCATGATTTTTCTTCAAGTATGATTTTTATTCAGACAAGCATTTTCAAACTCTTGACAGGTGTAGTATATATATTTTTTTGATAAGATGAATATCCTATAATCACAAAAAATTCACCTACTTCAGAAGTCAGCAGTGAATTCAAAGCAAATTTCACCCTCTCTGCAGTGACAAAAATGTGACTTCTGCCATGAAATATTGCATCCTGTTTTGTGCTCCAACATTTCCATTAGCAGGCGTGAAGGACCATGCCATACCACCACCTCCTATGACCCTGGAAGAAGAGTCTGAAACAAACACTGCTGCACATCGCAGGATTTTGCAGATCATCTGTGCTTTACTCGCAAGATACTCATTCAACATGTCAGAGGAAAATGCTTGATCGATTGGGTGGGAAAATAATCAGTAAATGACACAAAATGATAAAAAAGACAAAAGAGCAGTAAGTTCATAATGATTTTTATTAAAAACGTTCCTCACTGTCCACTGAGCTCTGGTTCTCCTTTTAGCCTTTAATCTGAGTGAGATCATCTGATTTTGTTCAGAGAACATATTTAAAATCCCATAAAACACATTTAAATGGCATCATTGCAGCAGTCTGAATATTTCATATATATAATGACTGGCGTCACTCAAACATGTTCTACTTACTAGAGGATGTTGGGAAGTCATCCAAGCCGCTGAGAGCAGATGAGGTTAAACACACACCTAGATATTTGAGGTCTATGGTTACAGCTGGGTTTTAGAAGGTTCAGTTTCAGCCCAGTTGTGTGAAATGAAAAGAAAAATTCAAACAGAGACTGTGTGTGTGTGTGTGTGTGTGTGTGTGTGTAGCAGACAATATCCTACAGTGTCTAGACATGCTGGACTTCATCTGACACTGCTTTGAAGAACATTTCTAATTGCCAAAGCTGTTTTTATGAGCTTGTTGTGCCCTGTTTTTAAGAATAAAATTGTTTTACAGGTTCCATTAAGTCAGTTTTTACTCTCAGCAACTGCTGTTATGAATTTCTGTGTTTGTGTTGACAGACCATCCTGAAGCAAAGGATGAATGATCTGTCTGTTCTTCTGCTGCTTCAGATGCTGCATTAACATCTGCTCCTGCTCTGAGATGATGTTCTCCACTGATGGAAGATCTCCTGCAGACAGTCAGCATATCATGTCAGATTATCATCGATGTAAACAAGGTTCATTTAAGGCAGGGGTGTCCTATCCAGCTCCTGCCAGCGTCTTGCAAGGTTTAGCTCCAACCCTTATTAAACACATCTGAACAAGCTAATCAAGGTCTTACTAGGCAGACAAGAAACTTCCAGAAAGGTGTGTTGAGGCAAGTTGAAGATAAACTCTTGTCCCTCCAAGACCGAGTTGGACACCCCTGATTTAAGGGTTGAGGTTCTCAGACCTTCATCACATTGTGAGTTTTCAGATGGACTGAGTGATGAAGACATTTCCACAGGCGACCTCATATTCACAACATAAACATCAGGAGCCTCCTGCAGGACAAAACCAAGAATGACATCCAAATATTATAACAGCTGTATTCTTAATCTTAAAATATTTATTGATGAAGCCACTTACACTGTTGTGCAGTTCCGTTACTGACAGTTAAAGAGTAGTAACACATTACTACAAAATGTAAAGTACCTTTTCAGCAGAAGACACAAACAGCGTGCCATTTACATCCTCATGGTCTGGCTGCATGCTCACATTAGCAGGGCTGAATTGAGCAGCAGTTCTCACATACTTCACATTGGACCACCATTTAGATTTGGCTTTCCTGGCTTTCCTCAAGTGCTTGGACCTGCAATAAAAGTTCCTTGTATTACAAGCAGTAGAAAGGGGTGAAGGTGCTTTATGAATGTGCTCAATGAAGCCCTCCTGGATTTATTGCAGCATTACTTTATTGCAAAGCTACTTTAAAACAATGTGCATTGTGACAAGCAAGTAGTGCTCAACTTGTCAAATAAAATCGAATCAGATAGAATTGCCTGTTTTAATGAATCACTGATTGTCTGTTGAATCAGCTCGTAACTGATTCAGTTATTTGTTTGAGCTATTGGTCCAAAATCCTTCCAGAAATTTAAAATAATTTCAGAGCCCACAAACTCAAGTGATTAAACATGCTTATAATGAAATGTATTTAAAGATAAAAAAAAACACACTTTATTTAAGTAGAGAAAAGTGTCATTGGTCGTGTTACCGGAGGTTGTGACTGCCTGGGGTCACGTCAGCGTTATGATGTCTGTGATTGACAGCTGACTGACACCTGTCAGAGTTTTCACCATCTTCTCTAAAGGGAGACGTAAAGGGTTGCACTCGATTTTCAGCTACGTTACTTTAGGATTCTGGTCGCTTGTCACTGCACAGAACTCGGTTTTAGTGAAGGTGAAGGCCGTCCAGTAAAAACATCCGCTTGTTTCCTGCACTAACAGGAATAACGTACAGGCGAAGCTGGTAACGCTGCATGGGGTGCAGGGCAACACAACTGTCGGAAGTCATCCATCGGCACAATGTCCATCAACAGCAAGTAGGTGTGTGTCGGGTCCAAACCACCGAGACAAAAAAAAAACGAACAGCTTCATTACGATCATCTCAGTCCCTACACTGTGAAAGCGACTCCAGACTGACACGTTCTCCAGCACGACATCAATATCATCACCATTTTTCCCAGAGCAGCAGTTTGATGTGCCTTGATCTCCATGTCCTCAGTTTTTCCTCCATGAAGCGGCTTCGAGTCATCTTGGGACTCGAAGCCGCATCTTATGGTTGTGGGAACCACAATATTGATTATGTACATCCTCAAAATGACGCGTCTGAAGACCTTTGAAGCCATTCTTTTTGCACTGGCTGCAGTAAATCTGGAGGAGATTGTGATCGTGAACATCTATGACATCTTGCTAATGCGGCTTTCAAGCAGGATCAGTATTTGGACCTGTAGTGTACTCCGATTTCTCACCATCTTTGGAGAGATTAGCAGCATCCTACTCACAGTGCTCTTTAGCATTTACTGTTATCAGAAGCTGCGCGTCATGTGTCGTACTGGTTATCATTTTTGGTGTGCCTGCATTTCTTACAAACCTAAATTTAGACAGCACAAATTCGGCTTGTTGCCACTGCTTTCAGTCACACTAACAAGCACAATGATTATAAGGAGTTTCATAGTTCAGCAGAGGGTGGTGCAGGCCAGACAGGGACTGAGTGCAGTGCCAGTCACAACCCAGCAGGCATGAGAAGTCTGGGTTGCAGCACAGCACAACTGCCATCCTGGCAGCTATGTCACTGTTCCAGGTGGACTGGACTATTTATTTGTTCCTGCACCTTGTATGTAACCCATACAGTTTTCCATCATGGTCAGAAGTCGAGTTTTTCATAACTACGTTCTACACATCAGTAAGCCCGCATGTGTATGGCCTGAGTAATGACCTTTTCAACATAAAATGCTTCTTTAGTTGAAACTTTCTCTTAATATGGTTTCAAAGGTTTAATATTACATGTATCTCTTGTGAGTTCATTTAAAGTATTTTATACAAAAATGAAACAAATGACTTAAATGAATACATGATGTGAACTGCATAATTTGTATTATTCTAGAAAAAAACTGTACATTACTCTCACACAGTCACCTGTGATAAGCAACCACTCTCATTTTGTAATGTACACTGTAAAAAAACTTTACTGCCTTAAATGTTTAAGTTTAATCAATTTGGTTGCAAGTCATTTAAACTTACTCTTTGTAATCTTGACTGGTGTGGAGTTGAGGTAACTTATAAGAAATAGTTGGAAAATTGCTTGGAAACTTATTTTGTTAAGTTATACCAGTCAGAATTTAAAATATTAAGTTGAAATTACGTATAGCCAAGTTGATTAAACTTAAAAATTTAAGGCAGCAAAGTTACAGTGCTTTGCTGCCTACACTTTACAGTGTAGAAACATTTCTGTAAAACTGCTTTGAACTAATGTGAATTAAATTAATAAAGCAGATGGGGAAAGAAATGTAGACAATTAAATGTAGTCCTTATGTACTAGGTTTTATATAAATAATATACTGTAACATATAGTTCATGTGTTTTGAAAATAAAAGAATTCTCTCTCATATTTCTGGCCTGTTACATTATCTGCATGTTTCCATCACAGCTATACAATCCTGATATAATCCAACCAGGGGAAGATTCTGCTTTAGATTTATTTTGCGGTAAAGCAGAAACTGTTGACTCTGGGTTTAGCAAATAATAGAACTGAGTTGGTGTTTTTGATACAAAATATTTCATACAATGAGTTTTGATAATGTCGTGGCCAACAAACCTTAAGTATGAACTGTATAAAGTGTCTTTATAACCTCTAAATAAGAAATTGCCTGAAGGAGTCCTACAGAAAATATATTTCTCTGGCAGTGATGAAACATCTCCAGCTTACAAAAATTATTAATACATTATTAACACAATTAACTAATACATTAAACACGGACAGATAACCCCTTTTTAATTTTACTTTTTTTTATTTAAATTTTACTCCACACACACACACACCCAAATAACCCAAGCCCCCCGCCCACACACACCCAAATAACCCAAACCCCCCCACACACACACACACCCAAATAACCCAACCCCAAACCCCACCTCCCCCTCCCCACCCAAATAAAACCCCCCACACCCACCCAAATAACCCAACCCCCCCACACACGCACACACACACACACACAAATAACCCAACTCCCCCGCCCACACACACCCAAATAACCCAAACCCCCCCCCCACACACACACACACCCAAATAACCCAACCCCAAACCCCCACTCCCCCCCTCCCCACCCAAATAACCCAACCCCCCCCACACACACACACACACCCAGATAACCCAACCCCCACACACACACACACACACACCCACACACCCAAATAACCCAAACCCCCCACACACACACACACACACAAATAACCCAACCCCACACCCCCCCCCACCCAAATAACCCAACCCCCCACACACACACCCAAATAACCCAAACCCCCCCACACACACACACACACCCAAATAACCCAACCCCAAACCCCACCTCCCCCTCCACACCCAAATAACCCAACCCCCCCACACACACACACACACACACACAAATAACCCAACTCCCCCCGCCCACACACACCCAAATAACCCAAAACCCCCCCACACACACACACACAAATAACCCAACCCCAAACCCCCACTCCCCCTCCCCACCCAAATAACCCAACCCCCCACACACACACACACACCTAGATAACCCAACCCCCCCCACACACACACACACACCCACACACCCAAACAACCCAAATAACCCCCCCACACACACACACACACACACACACAAATAACCACCCAAATAACCCCCCACACACACACACACCCAAATAACCCAAACCCCCCCCCACACACACACACACACACAAATAACCCAACCCCAAACCCCACTGCCCCCACACCACACCCACACACCCAAATAACCCAACCCCCCACACACACACACACACACACCCAGATAACCCAACCCCCCCCACACACACACACACACACAAAACCCCACACACCCACATAACCCAAACAACCCCCCCACACACACACACACCCAAATAACCCAACCCGCCCCCACACACACGCACACACACCCAAATAACCCAACCCCCGCCCCACACACACACACACACACCCAAATAACCCTGATCTGATGCACTGACAGTCAGGTATTCGGCTGTGATCGGACTGGCAATCGTTCACTTGTAATTGACACTCAGTACTGTGACGTCTGCTGCTCTCTGATTGGATGAGGAGGGTGTGACTAGCAGCATGCGTGTGTGTTATTGGTTCACATGAAGTTCAGCGCTGAACCAGGAAGAGAAAAGCAGCAGAACAAACAGCGCAGGATCCTCAACGCTTCTCTCGCATCGCGTCTTTAATGCAGGTACATTCACATCTGTATCAATAAAACACAATATGTTGTTTTTGTATTTCGCTGTCTGTAAAACGCGCGTTTCCACAATGCACGAGATCTTTGGCCGAGGGGCGTTTATTAATTACGCGTTAAACTCGATAGTGTTTGGTAATGAGTTGTGTTTGTGTTTTTAATCTTAGTATAACGTTGTTGTTGAGGATAGAGGGTGGTGTTTACACCCCGATGTATGCTGACGTCAGGCAACATCGGCCTCGGCTGTTTGCAGGAGACAAACACTGTAACGCCCAAATAAACAATAATTAAAAATGAAACAAACAACGGCGTGACGTGCACTGACGTGAAAGTTTGACGTGGCCTCGAGCTCCACACAAACAGACACGAAACACCTGCGATCCCATCAGACAAGCCCAACTCTGACACCGAAGACCTGCAGCTTAACATTAGTTACAGAGCAGTAAATCTCAAGCAACTTACTCGTTTTAAGTTATGTGCGTTTGCCAGCATCGTTCATGTTAGCTGAATGCTGTTGTTACTTTGTTCACTGAGTTTGTTGATGTTTGTTTGCAGGCTGTTGTGCAGATCAAGGGTTAGTTGATTATTGTTGATTATATACTTGAGTGTTTTTAGTGGTTTGTGGGCAAGAATACTACTACTACTACTAATAATAATAATAATAATAATAATAATGGTGACACTTCACTTGGAAACATGAATGATAATGGAACCACTCGTTCAATGAACCAGTCGAATATCATCTAGAATACATTATTTCACTTTCCATCAGTAATGTAACATGTTAAATTTAGGTTATAAATCTGCAACTGATATAATGTACCTGTTTCAACAGTCATGGTTTATTGTTTGTTTGTTAATATTGTAATTTTTGAGTCCAGGTCATTGTAGTTATTGACTATGATTAGAATTATACACAATTATCACAGTTACAGGATGACATACTGCACATGTCAGCTGGTTCTCTGGGATGAACTGTCCTCACAGCAGTTTGCTGTAAAGTCTGTTTTAATTATTGAAAATGAAAATGCTGTCTACATTAGGATAATATCAGTGTACAGAATATAGAATATATAATATCAATGTACATAATCTATAGTGTACAGAAAGTCTGTACTGTACTGATTATTTTTCATTCAGTGCTTTAGTGATGCCCTCTGAATGTGTGAAAGCTTTTTGCCCCTCAGAGTTTTACTGTACTATATTTGCTTAAAGTTCTCTAATATCAGGAACGTACAGATCAAAGTGAAGAATTGTTCTCATTTGTTGTTTTCATCCATTAACATGCTTTTGCTAATTATAAATGTACTGTTTTTGCAGAATTTGAGTTAACATTGAGCTGTAGTGTGAATGTTTGCCATTCATGGATTTGAGACTTGATTTATGGCTTTTACACTGACAGTGATTTGCAGAAACAAAATCATCAACTCGTTGATTTTAACTGAGAAATGTTGCACGATATACTGATACTATAAAAGTATCACAGTACCCTGCTGTTAAAAATGGAACAATTGCTAGTACCAGTAATGTAAGAATGACAGCGTTTTAATTAGAGCCATTTACAAAAGCAACACTTTTGTTGGACATGTCAAACTTTCTTTTCTGTCCTTTGCACTGAGGCTTTCATATGCTGTAACAAGAGTCGGCAAATATGGCACTCTGCTCACGACTTGTCAACAAAGCAGACACGCAAAATGACATTATTCCGCTTACATAAGCGCACTGACAAAGCCTGTTTGTAAAGACGTTTCAAATTTAAGCAGGCCAAGAGAGCCAATGCAGTCATCTTAAAAAGCATCCTTCCAACAGACATCCTGACCCTTCAAAGATTGTGACAGGTAGCGAATGTGACCGATAACATGACACTCATGCCTTTATAAGTAAAACGTGTAGCTTGCCAGCTGTGGAAAATGTATTTGTAACACTTTACAATAAGGTTACTTTTTTTTAACATTAGTTAATTAACAATGAACAATCCTTCACAGCTAAATTAATTATTATTAGTTAATGTTAACTTCAATATTTTAATAAAATTTTAAAATCTAAAGTTGTATCTGTTAACATTTATTAAAGCACTTCTATGCGTTCAGTCACCTATTAATATGTTACTTTTTGCTTTTATTTTTGGTATAGATTATTGGTATCAAAATATGTTACTCAGATTTTATACAGAAGCCAAAATTTTGGTATTGTGACAACACTAGTCAGAACAATGTTGGGCTGTTGGTCTCTGGTAGGTGTCTTTACAATGTGATTTACCATAAAGGCAGTGCCTTCCTCTCTTAATGAGCCTGAGTATTGTTGTAGGATGATTTTTTTTGACCTTTTTTCTGTAGGTCTCTTCAGGAAGCATGTGATGACCCATTCTCGGAAAAAAGGTTCCCTGGGCCAGTATCGTGGTGAGGGGCAGGACCACATAGAGGGCTGGTCACATGGTGAAAGTGTGGGAGCCTTGTCTGCACGATCATTGCGAGAGAGCAAGTCAAAGAGGGATGCCTACGTGGAGACGTGGACAAGGTGTAAAAACAGGGATCAAAGTTTGCCAAAACATTCCAATAAAATAGTAAAAATCAAGATGGACATAACCAAGAGAGGAAAATCTAAAATTCTGGGAAGGCAGAGGGTGGAGCGGCACCGAAAGCTCTACCCATTACGGGGAAGGGGTAGCACTCCAGAGAATCAGGCCTTGAGTTGTCATGTTTTGCTCTCCCATCCAGATGACTTGGAGAAGAATTCTGAGGAATGTCAGGTGGATACAAACAGAGTTTTAAAGCACACAAAAATGCAGAAATCCAACAAGAAAACTGTGGAAAGCAGAAAACCACCTAAAATCAAAACTCAGGAGCCACGAAAACGTAGACTAGCATCTCTCAACGCTGAGGCCGTCAACAGTCTGCTGCTGGAGAGACCGGAAGGCCCACCTGGTGCCAAACTTGCTAAGAAACAGGTCGATGGTTCCACTGCTCTAGAACAAAACAAGATTCTGCTGAACTCAAAACGAGGATCTGAGACATGCCAAAATCACAAGCAGATGAAGAAAACCAAGACAGAAGAGACTAATGACAATGAAGTGAATCTTTTTGCTCCAGCACCCCGACGCTTGGCTGGACTCAACGCTGCCGCCCTGCTGAAGCTCACAAGCTCAGCTACAGGAAACAAACAGAGATTAAAAACAGACAATAAGGGCATTTGTGCTGCAGGGAAGGATGTTGTTCGCTGCAAACCCAAAGTGCAAATATCCAATACACAAAGCTGGAAGAAACCTGTACTAACAGGAGGCTGTAACCAGTGTAAAACCCAGAGCTCTGAGTCAAAACTGAAGTTTGAAGGGTCTCCAGAAAGTCAGTGCTTAACCAAAACAGGGTACCAGTCCCAAAGCATGCTGGGATATCCCCTGAAAGTTGTGAAAGAGGAAAAGGTGGAGGCAGAGCTGAGCCCGTACTTTTGCTGTCCCCCAGAAAGTTCGGTAGAGTATTGCCACAGGTTGGCACTCTTCCTTGGGCAGAAGGCCTATGGTGAGACCGAGAAACACCCTGTGACCTCAGTCAAGCATGAATGCCTGGTCCCCCCTCACACACTGGCACATCCAGCTCTGTCTCTGAGGGCCCATCCCTGCCTATGTGCAGATCCATGCTACTCCAGTTATTATGTCCACATTTCTCATCCCGGGCCACCAACAGCCAGTCTGAGTGCTCGGCCATTACCCTGTACACACAGTCCTTTTTGCCCACAAGGGGTTTCAGGAGCTAAGCTGCTGGCCCCCTCTGTATCACATGCTTCAGGTGTCCCACACTCTCCCTTCTGTACCTCAGTAGGGTCTCCATGCTTCCATGAGGCCTGTGGAGTCAACAGGTGCAGCTTTAGAGCCGTGCAGCCAGTCAGCAGCAGGCATTGCACTTTTACCACCAACTGCTCACACTGCAGCCATCCTATTAAAACAGGTAAGAAACCTACAGTACTTCACAGATCCACAGCTTAACAATATTACTGTTTGTTTATCTTCATCTTCTGATTGGGAGTTTATGGTAACTAACATTCAATTGTAACATTGATGCGTGTCATAGCCACAATGCTCTGTATGTACAAGATGAGTTTGATGTGAATAAAGTTTGATGTGTGGCTGGAAGTTTTACTTTCTCATGCAGTCAAGGTTTAATTTCGCTTCTTTGGGCATAGCCCCATAATCACTGCTTACAACTCTATCAACAACATATATATAAGTAGCAACAGATGTGTTTGCTTCTGTTTGGATCGAATGCTGATGAAGAGTCTTTTCCAGCATCTGTTGCTCTTTCAGAAGGTTACTCTTCATCTGAAGATCATCACAGCCAGGCGTTACAGGTGCCTCCAGCCGTGCCGCTGTCTGGATGCTCGTCCTCCACAGGTGTGACGCATCTCCTGTCCTCACTTTCAGACTGCAGACATACAGACGTCAGGCTGAAAGCAGGAAAAGAATGTCCTCAAAACACAAAACCACCTAATGGGCCTCTTGCTATTGGCCAGACGAGATTATCCCAGAAACAGCTGACAGCCGGTCCAGCAGATGCCCGACAGAAGAAAGTGAGCCATCGCCGGGTCACTAACGGGTGGCATCCTGTTGGAGAGCCCACAGAAAAGGAGGTCTTCATCGTGGTGAGTGATGTTTGGTGTGTTCATTATGGTTTTAGTATGCAGCATTTTTTTAAAATTCATGTACCAGCTCAGATTAATTTAAAAATAAGAAAATGATGTTTCTTAGCTAAATGTTTTGTCATTCTGGCTCAGTGTTGAGCTGTACTGGTGTTGATTTTGCAGGGCCAGGATGAGACGGTACTCCGTCAGTGTTTTGAAGGTGTGGAGCGTGATGGGGAGGTGATTCGGGTGCGAGACACGGTGCTCTTACGATCTGGACCCCGAAAAAAATCCCTGCCATATGTGGCCAAGATCTCCTCTCTATGGACAGATCCCAGATCAGGTGACAAACAGCTGAAAATTATTAGCCATGTCTTAAAACATGCAGTTGGTTAATAAACATTAATAAAAAAAAAATGTTTTAAATGTTATTGTGACTTATTGTGACTGGTGGTTTGCTGAGAGTTTGTTGCTGAGGTGGTGAGCTGCTGTGGTGTGGCGTTTACACTGACACGACTCAAGGTTTCACCCTGATTACCGTGTTATTTTAGTATGAATTTGGTAAGGATGCGCTGATGGTTGCTGTTTGTTGCAGGAGAGTTGATGATGAGTTTGTTTTGGTATTACCGACCTGAGCACACGCAGGGAGGCAGAGATCCCAGCATGCACTGTGAGGTAAAGTTACTTGGGTTCAGATCAGTCTTTTGTCCTTGAAATATTTCCCTATATTTGCCCCTGTAGTCAATATTTTGTCATAATCATCATTCAATGTTAGTACATGTTACTGAAGACAAACATTAAAACGTACATAACTGTGTTTTCCTTCTTATAATGTGAATGCTGAAGTGAATTCTTCATGTTTTAGAGACAGCGAGACACTTTCCATCATTTAGTTTGGGAAGGATATTCTTACATGTAACAGCAGTAAGAGCGCACAGTGACGTCCTGATGGTGAGTTTTGTATGGGCGAACATCACTCACAGATTTAGATTTTGTCATTGTTTTTTTTTCCAGAATGAAATCTTTGCGTCTCGACACCAGGATGAGAACAGTGTGGCCTGCATTGAAGACAGATGTTATGTTCTGCCTTTAGCTCAGTACTGCAGGTGAGAACTGATGCTCCATCAGAACTGCTGACATATTTGACCTACAGGCGGTATGTAATGACATCTGATGTTGCAGATTTTGTGCCTTGGTGAAGCGGCGCTCAGAGGGTGTGTCTGATAGTGTCCCGGTGGTTCCTGGCCCATCCAACACCTTCATTCCATCTCATCGTCTCGTGCCCAATGACATTGACCCGGATCTGGTGTACCTGTGCCGACACGTCTATGACTTCAGATATGGACGCATTTTGAAGAACCTGCAGTAAAGCTGCACCTGTAAGTCTGAAGAAGTAGACAGTTCCTCACAATGATCCAGCGACACGATTCAGCACTTTGGATCATTATATGTGTTGATTAGGTTTTAAAAGATCTAGAGGAGAGGAGACCTTGAACAGTCAACTAAAGAACTTAAAACACAGACATCAGTGCTGAGAACGAGAATAAGAGCAGAGTGAGATGGTCACAAATCTGCTCAGTTCTTTTTCTTCGAAGACTCATTAGGACTTAATGAGCTGAAGGTTTGGGCATCTGTCATATACACTGGACTGACACTGCTGACGGGTCATAAAAGGGTTTCTGAAACCGGTCCAGACTCCTTCAGGTTCTTAGTGAGGCTCTGAAATATTTGCTTAATTAAAACATGTTCATTTGTTAGGTGAGATCCAGATCAAAATGGAACCGCGTATAGACCAGCCAGTCCATTTTAGAGAAATGCATTACACAAAATGTTTAATTTATTGTAGTGTTTAATTCAAACCCTGAGACTCTTTGTACAGTAACGGCTTAGAGGCTTGTTTGCAGATCATAATCCAAGATCTAGACCGGAACTTTGTTTTGAGACAGAGCAGGGAGTCTTCCCAATCAACCTGAGCATCAGAGCAGCACATATCTGATGCTCATATTGATACCAGTGATGGGGCATCAGTGGAGGTTCCTCTCCTGGTGTTCATCTCATCCTGCTGGAGGTCTTGTAGATGGTGAATTTTAACAGTCCGAATCTTCTGACTAATTAAACCAAAGGACAACCAACCAACCAACCAACGACTGTCAGAGCAATTGAAGTAGATCAGGTGTTTTCAGCCTGGAATATATAAGGAGAGCACAAAATATTGTTTCTTATTATTTTGTGGGAATCAAACAGGAATCATAATCTAGCATTATGAACCATATTACCAAACAACATAATTATGCACCAACATAAGTCTGATTGCTCAGAACTTTTACAACAAATCAATCATTCAAAGTCAGGATTTAGGTTAAGTAGGATTGTCATTTTCTTCCTGATGTGAGTGAGCTACAACACTCGGTCGATTTAGTGTAACATAAACTTAGATGCTTCGAGTCCCACATTTTAGTTTAACAAAACTAAAGTTACAAGTTTAACATCAGTTTCTTTCTGCAATCTGGTGTTCATTTAATGCACTAAAGTGATTTACCCTCCGTGACCGAATGAGAATAACAGATTACATGTATTCCTAGACTTTAATCAAAAGGTGTAAAATCTTTGTAGTCCTTTTTAACATTTCCAGTAACTGTAATTCATTCAAGCATCATCAGGTTAAAGCTTCAGACTTAGTTTAATACGATATTTTGACATCTTCCAGATGTAATCTAGTTCATCTAGACAACCAATGTTAGTTGCCATTTGCTGGTTTCAGGGTTTATTTATGAGGCTAAAGGTCTACCTTACATAATTTTCTAATACTTCTATAAATTATACGTCTGTATACAAACTATATATATATATATATATAATATAATATAATATAATAAATATATTATATACATTATATATATGTATTTAATATATATATAATGTATATAATATATATATTATATACATTATATATATATTATATACATTTATTATATATTATATATTATATTATATTATATATATATATATAGTTGGAAAAGCTCTGGTCTTCTGCTTTCCATTTCATCAAATTGTTCCTGAACAAAAAATATATTTTAAGTCTGTTTCCAAAGCTGGAAATGTTATTTTATATTTGTAAGGTCATTTGACCTTATTACAAATATTGGTCTGAGACCAAACCAGCTATATAACATCATCTCATTTAAGAATCATTTGAATTTGGATTCTAACCCTTTGAATTTGATAGGCTGAAAGAAGCCCAAATGAGAGCTGCTATTGGACCATGTGTCTGTATGTATCTGAAGGAGAGAAGAAACACAAGGCCATGTTTTAAACAAGCTTCTGAAGAATTGCACAGTGCATTTATAATACTTTTGAGACTTAATTGTATTTGTAATTGTATTTGAAGAATTTATTTAAAATGGAATATAAAAGCATATAAATATATATTTCAAGTACTCTTAGTTTAAAAAAGTGCTGTTGCAATGTTGTGATCAGTAAGTGCAGTAATTATTTTTACAGTTTAGATTATCAAATTATGAAATTATTTATTCAAATGGGGTTGCGAGTTGATGTCATGGGCATCAGACCAAAGTTCCAAACTGTGACCCTTGAGAAGAGAATTTATACTTTCATATATACTTTTGTGTGTGTGTGTATATGAAGCCTGTAGCCTGTCAATACGGTTTCAGGTTCAAAACATTTAAATCTCTTTTAAATGGTGTATAAATCAGTTGGTTGACTGAGGTGAAGTAACACTGTTTTTACTGAACCTTTTCACTTTATTATCTGCATTTTCTTTTAGATGCAGCTGCGATGTCTTATACATTTAGATTGCATCTATAAAAATCAACACACCAAAAGTGTCAAATCTAAACAGTGACCATACAGAAGAATTAAAGTGATTGGTGAAAGCCACAATCTGTAACTTTTGCCCCTCTACTGCCGTCTCTGTTTGAAACATAAAATAGCATGGTGCTTGCAGAGTTATTAATGTGGATGACAAGTTTAAATTCTAAATGAGTGCTGTAAGAACAAACTACAGACACTGCACCATCTACAGTACCCAGGCATGCAATGTAAGAGCATTTCCAACAGAATCCGACCCGGCAGCTCAAATTATAAATCATTATTATAAATGTACCATTGTAAATCGGGGTAGGAAGAAGATCGTGTTGAACACTTATCTGTCACATACTTGCACAATACCCGATTTGTTCATTTTTAACCAAAAAAAGTTATGGATTGCAGCTTTAAAATTCCAGGTCATTCCAACAGGAGACTGAAGTTACTCCTGAACTAATTACTAGAGTTAGAGCTGACTAATTACTAGAGTAAGGTTAGGTCATCACCTTTGACCAGCGTCTCAAGAATTGTTCTTCAAAGATCCAACACAGAGTTGCAGCTGGAGAAAAGATTCATTCATTTTTAGTCTGAGTTGTGAAATATTTGAAGTGGTGATGAAGTTTATATGTTAGTATTTTTTTGTGTGTCAATGCAAAAAGAACATTTCACATGTATTCATAAGATACTGCAGTTCTTACTGACCAGAAATGGTGTTTTGGTTGCCCCTGTTGTGACCAACACAAATATGCACTTTTTCTTTTGTTTGTTTGTTTTTGATCCAGTATATTTATTTTAATAGATTGAGGAGGTTGCAGTGGGTAAAAATGAGGAGGGAAATATTTGTTATATAATGTGCATCTTTGTGCCTTTTTGTTTTTAAAGATGCAGGTCCCTGCTGATTATTGTTCAGTAGAAGAGTGTTTACAAAACTGAAAACTTTTGTGAAAACAGTGAGTTGTGTGTTTATTTACTACGGGATGTATAACCACATTGTATAAGATATAAACATAACAGATCTTCTTAGATAAGAGTTCAGTGAGCCACTGTTACCATGGTAAAATCATTGTGATGCACAAACCAAAGTGAGTTATTGCTTTTGCTAAACACCAGCAGCAACATGACGAATACCATTGTTCAATTATCAGGTATATTTATTATTAATGATTATTAAAATACACTGCTCTTCCTCCAAGTAAACACTGCATAAGCCAAATGTAGGCTGCTTACGGTTTCTAAGTAGCTTGTTGAATTCGTATAGAAAGTGTGTGTTCACAGAGGCCCGTTTATGACATCACAGAGGCTTTGAAGATTGTCCAATCAGAACCTTGGGTTGGAATGAGCCATTTTGTAATCTTTCATAGCATAACATTACAGTGTATTCTAGCGGTATAGAAATATATAGTGTTTGAAATCACATTGAATTGTGTCGCACAAGGTCCAATAAAACCTTTTACAAGATAAACAAACAGGATCACTATCTACAAATGTAATTTGATGCACACTGCACAGTAAAAACACTGTTTTCTGCTATTTTAAATTAGTATGGGAAACTGTAATCATTATGCAGCAATAGTTGATTTAGATAATAATTTAGATCAATATTTTTTTGGTGTCACAGTCAGCGTGTTGACTCATCGATGGGTGCGTGTGTAACTGCTGCAGGTTCGTCAGCTCTGACCCGTCAGTAGACACACAGGTGCATGTGTCACTGCTGCAGGTGCATCAGCTCTGACCCGTCAGCAGACACATAGGTGCTTTTGTCACTGCTGCTGACAGAAAGGTGCATGTGTCACTGCTGCAGGTGCCTCAGCTCTGACCATCAGCAGACGGACGGGTGTGTGTGTCACTCCTGCAGGTGCATCAGCTCTGACTCGCTCTAATTCTCAGTGTTAAATAGAAATGAGCTTCAGTTATAATGAGATTTAGTTGTGATATTTCTTAAGTATTCTTGCTGTTTTCTGGAGGAAAAGAAAATCCGAAAAAAAATATGAAATTAGGAAAGCGGGTCGAGACCAAATATATTTTTATTCACTTCTTTAACGTTAGGCAATGGAAGATCATTTAAAATGAAAATGTTAATATAGTTTCTGCATAGAATCACATATGATTTTCTTAATATAACTTCTTGTGTATCTTAATGAAATAAGTGATTGTGTAGATGTGCAACATCTACATGGCAGAATCTGAGCTCATGTGAGTCTCCTTAAAAATTCTGAGCTAATTCACTTCAGTTTAACTAATCAAGTTTCTAATCCAGGATTCAAGTCCTCTAATCTTACTGTGTGTGCGTGTGTAGAGATTATGAAGGTCTGATAGAAGGAGCTCTTGTGTTGTCTTTGGGCTCTTTTGGATTCTTTGTCTCTGAATCAGGAGTAAACAGGAAGTTTCTTTACCCAGACTTTTGTAGGTTAGATGGAGGATCTGATGGAGCAATCTGATGAGATGACAGCTGGGGGTGAAGATGGTCCACCAACAGATTGCTACAACAGTGAGATGGCTCCTGACACAGAGTTCATGACTGGTTAGTGAAGCTGTACAGCCATTTAAACTTGTTTAAGCTTAAAACTAGCGATCAGAAACAAGACACTGGTGTTTAAGATGGATAAAAATCCTAAAGGTTTACTTCTCAGATGTATCTTGTTTCTTACTGGACAACATAAGATACTTGTTAAGAATATGATAGTTTTCTTTCTTCAGGTTTTAAAAACAGGCTTAATTGTCTTTAATTTCTCGTAATTAGTTTAGTGGCCTGTGAACTTTAAGCCGATGATTTTACATCATCCAGAACTTCAATGAATTCTAATGCATTTCTTTCTGCAGCCCTGTGTCACTATTTTACTGTTGTTTTTTAGTGTTTTATGTAAGTGATTAAACAGAGAAGTCAGGATGTTTCTGAGGGGATTTGGCTGAGCTCAGTCTTTTGCTGCTGAGGGTTACAGACTATTATAATCCTCCATCTCCGTCTGGACGCAGCTTCAGTTTATAAAGGGATAAACAGACCCTCATCACTAATTCAAGAAATCTATTGTTCTGCAAAACACATCTGTCCATCTGCTCAGCTCATTACGCCATTCAATACTCCCATGATCAGATCATCTGAATTATGTTATCAACATTAAGCCTATAGTTTTTTATACATTTATATAATATTTTGTGTCAGATAATCAGTGCTCTCATGGAATGGAGGTGAGTGATCACCTCACATACTTAGAGCAGCGTGTTCAAATGCAAGAAGATGAGATCCGGTGGCTAAAGATGACTATGGCCGACGTGCTAAAGAGATTGAACATCTCAGAGGAAAAAACTGCAGCTCTCACCAAGAAAGGTCCAGCTAAAGGTACCATCACAGGCATAAAACACAAAACATAAAAAACTGATGGCCATTGGTCTGGGTGAAAAATGTAAATGTGACATCTGTGACAGGAAAATCTGTTCAGTTTGTTCTGTTGCGTTTCTTTGAATTGTTCAACAAACACATTTAAAAATGTCCTTTCATAAACATTTATAATGTTATAATAAAATAAACTATATGATTGCTGAGAGCTGAACCCGTTGATTGGTCTTCCAGCAGTGCGGCCTGCATCTTTAGTCTTGACCTCCAGAGCAGCTACCAGCACAAGTGCATCACCTTTGAAGAAGAGCTGCAGCTCAACACTGCCATCATTCTCCTCCTGCAGGAACTACAGCCCCACACCAGCCAGCAGGTGGTGTTGATAGTCTTACTGAAACTTCACATTGAGACGTTTGCGTTCTGTGAGCATCTAAACTAATCTCTCTCTCTCCCTCTTTCCTTGCAGAATCCCTCCTGGGAATGTAAAGTACAGTCCAAGTGCATCAGTGAGCAGTAAAGCTTGGATAACTGCCTCTACAACCACCTGCAAAAAAGCTCTTGATGTAAGTTGAAGTAGATAAGAAATCTCATAACTGATGGTGGTGTTATAACTGATCTCTCTCTCTCAAGCCCTCTGAAGCTCTTTTCTTCCTTTAGCAAACCAAAGAAAACCAGTTATGAAACCAGGTACAATAGGTAAGAAGTACCTATTAATTTTGAATTCTTGACACTGCTAAATTCTGTTACTGTCGTCATTTATTCACACTCATGTCATTTATTTCCTACAGTTAAAGTGATCAGTTCTCCAGCATTATGGATATCCAAAGAGATATATAATATCTGACGAAAACTATTTGCATTTATCTTATCCTTCTATTCCTCTGTTCTGCCCCATAATCTAATGACAATGCAGATTTATCTGATCCCCCTGTCAAGGACTGGGCATATTGACATTGTTGTTGCCACGAACCCACACCCCAGTGCTTATCTCCTTCCCCGCCCCCCCCCCCCCCGCAAAGGAGTTTCAGAACAAAGTAGTAGATGGGAAATGTCCTAAACTCACTAATGTCCTTAGATACACCCCCAATGTCCTTTCACACCCTAAGCCTGTGTGAAAGCTTCTCTCACCCCTGAACACACCCAGTTACAAGAGTCCCATTAAATCACAGTCTCAGTACTGCCAGATCTACTGTTAAAGACTCACTCACATGATCCTTCAAAGCAGTGACCTGCTTTACAGAGTGAAGCCATGATGCTGGAAAATATTAACTTGGACTGGGCATTTATTTCTCCCAAAATAAAAAAAAAATACAAAGTTCATAATAATGCTATGGTCGATTTCTGATTCTTGAATTACAAACAGATAGATAGAACTGTGTATTTGTTTGTATAGGATTGTAGTTGAACAATTGCTTTCATAGTAACACTAAGAAAATAAGTGTCATAAAAGATGTCAATAGTCCCCCAATGAACAAATCAGAGGCAAAGTAACTGAGAAAAAATCTTAAGAGAAACCAGACTCAAATGTGTTAAATTAACATCTAGGTGGTATAGATGTTAATTGCATTGAGATAATTACTAAGTGGTCTAAATATATTTATGTAAATGTATATCTCCTATGGAAGGTGCAAGACCATGAATTGGTTGCCCAATCATTGCATTAACTGCAATAATAGGACATCCTAATTGCATGTCAAATTACATATGTGTTGGAGGAGGCACAGCTTTGGAGAG
The DNA here is from genome assembly GCA_036877525.1 of Chromobotia macracanthus. NCBI lineage: Eukaryota > Metazoa > Chordata > Actinopteri > Cypriniformes > Botiidae > Chromobotia > Chromobotia macracanthus. Next base: position 193,561 of record JAZGTH010000078.1, read on the forward strand.
CGCTCTAAAGGGAGGGCTTGATCTTATGCTTTTAAAACTAGGTTGCCATTGCTAGCCTCTACGCAATTGCCTACCCTACTGTAGAAAATGTTCAGAGCTCTGATTGGCTGATCCAAATCTTAATGCCCACACCTGTGGCTCCTTACTAGTTAAGCTGCAGCCTGACAATCAGACACTCTACAGCAAGAAAGAAAGTGTCATTGTGACCTCTGCATTTAACCCATCACTGGTGATGAGTGAACACACTGAAGCAGTGGGCAATCAGGGATGGGTGCCTTGCTCAAGAGCACCTCAGTTGCTACCTGCTGGCACTGGAATCAAACCAGCAACCTTCTGATTATAAGTGTGACTAACCAGTAGGCCACAACTACCCCAGTAGGCTCTCTCTATGACTTGGTTTAGTCATGGCCTGAGTGGAATTAAGCTACTGACAATGTGAGTTTCTCTGCTTGTTTAATTTATGTATGTATAATATTTCGTATTATGCATGTTAAATTCTATCAATTTAGTCCCTTTGTTTCTATCATTATTGGATCTGTTAAAGTTGACTTAAATAGATGTTTGCATAATATTAATAGTTTCTATTTTCTTTATAGTTTATCAGAAATCCATAATGCTCAGTACATGGCACGTCACCAAAGAATGTGTGATCCTACATGATGAATAAACGTAATAATATGATGGATGACTGAGTACATTTTAATTGATTCACCACTCTGGTAGCAATATCCAAACCAGCCTAAGATTTCTTTAAATTTTACACACCTACCTTTAAATGAAAAATCTGAAGTATTAAAAATTAAGAAACCTACATTGGTCCCAATTACAGAAGCTAAGTGTCTTTAAGCTTGTTTCCTAAACAAAAACAAAACAACCCAACAAAAGCCCAAAGGGTGATTCAATTCTGTGGTGTGTGCTTCAACCTTGTGCTGGCTACTAGAAGAATGGTGACATTACATTAAACTGTGTAACACTTCAGGTGAGTTCAATTCAGAGAGGTCAACTGATCCACTGGACAGAGCTGGACAACTGTGCCTAAGTCAGTTTGAAATCAGACTAACATTATTATGTCATCCTTTTCCAAAATATTTTTATTACATTTGTAATTACAAGGGCTTTTGTTTTGACATGGAAACTGTAAAGTTGGAAACTTGACAAATTCTTCTATATGTTGACAGAGTTGATGGGTGTAATTAAAGAGGAGAAACATCCAGATGTTGCATGATTGCTGTGGCACCATCCAGTTCTGAGTCAGCCAGCCCTTGTTCAGAACCAGCCTCACAAGCTACATTAGTTTATCCAATTTAGCACATTTGTTACCAGAAGCTGTAAGTAACCTGAGGTTCGCCGACATCCTGTCAGTTCCCCACCCGGATGGTTCACTTGTCTGCTCCACCCGTAATCTCACAGCGGGAGTGCGATTCAGATTTTAATGTTTCGGGTGTGAACTGAGGGCGCCAGTGGCAGTCGGTGAGTCTGACTGAGGAAACATGGCAGCGGAAGCTCAGCTGCCCGAGAAGAGCTGCTCAGCATCTCTGTGACATGGACGAGAGGAGAGGAGCTCCACAGTGACCGCTGCACCGCGGCCGCGTTTTCTTCTGTCGCATTGTTTCCCTGACTGCCTGCTGTAGCATCTGCCGTTTCTTACGAACATTGCAGGGATTTTGTCATTAAAGACTACGCGGTGTGGGCTTATTAAACACGGCTAATCGAAAGACTGTGTTGACATTATTTCACCTTTTCTTAAACGGGGGAAATATGAGGTAAGCGCTCGTCCTCGCGCTCCGCGTCGTTATTCTCCTCGTGAACGTGCGCGCTGCGGCAGGTCGCGTGACGGCCGGTGATTTACCGCTGCGGTGATCACGATAATCCGCCGTTACTTCCGTAGATGCGCGTCAGTCACTGAAATAATGCGCGCCGGAGACATTACAGGAGGTTTCGGTCATCCCGGGTGTCCGCCTGAGGACGGAGGGCCTGTGGACACAGATCTGACAGCTGTCAATCATCAGTGAGGGTATCCTTAATGACAGCTGTCAATCAACAGTGAGGGTATCCTTAATGACAGCTGTCAATCATCAGTGAGGGTATCCTTAATGACAGCTGTCAATCATCAGTGAGGGTATCCTTAATGACAGCTGTCAATCAACAGTGAGGGTATCCTTAATGACAGCTGTCAATCATCAGTGAGGGTATGACACTGTCAATCATCAGTGGGTATCTTAATCACGTCATCAGTGAGGGTATCCTTAATGACAGCTGTCAATCAACAGTGAGGGTATCCTTAATGACAGCTGTCAATCATCAGTGAGGGTATCCTTAATGACAGCTGTCAATCATCAGTGAGGGTATCCTTAATGACAGCTGTCAATCATCAGTGAGGGTATCCTTAATGACAGCTGTCAATCATCAGTGAGGGTCATTGTGTGAGTAACGGCACGTTTGTAACACGATGACCTGAAGGAAATAGAGTCACGGAGGGCGTGGTCAGAGGGACTGTTGTCATGGTAACGGGAGCACAGATATAGTATAATGGCTCTTCACTGTTCATTGAGTGCATGATTGATCAGTGTGGTGTCACTCGTCACTCGACTTTTGTATTAAAGTATCGAAAAACCACTTCCACAGTGTTATATTTTGTTCAGTCACCTGAGTATAACAACAACAGACTTACAATCTCTCATCAAACTTGTCATGCCAACATTCATTTTGGCAAGCATTAGTTTTACATGAGGATCAGATTTATAAAATATTGCAGCACCAGCACCTGTGGATGAATATCTTCCTTTGTTATGCAACATAGAATAATTTCATGCTCTTGCAAACACTGCTGCTAATAATAGTGTCAATAATTGTGTAACCAACTTAGAACTGTCTCTACAAATATTAATCTGGAGTGAAATGATGGTTTTAAATGGGAATATGTACATATTTAACAGTCACAACTGACACAGGTACTGTATCTTATACTTGAGGATAATGCTGTATATTACCAGTATTTAGATGTTAAATTCATTTAGGATTAATTATGGTGCATTAATTATGGTACATTCACACGGGGCATTTGCACTACTCATTTACTTTGAATGGGGGACATTATGTGTTCCCAAACTAACTTAATATATTTTCTTCATAAATGAACAAAAATATAATATATGACCATGTGAATATGAAACTTACAATTTACTGAATATATCTTTTATTTAATACAACAATTTGGCCTTTTATTGGTTTGTAAAGGGTGTGATTTGCAGGCAGATAAGAATAAATACAGTTCACCATTTATATGGGCCACGGCAAGTGTATGTGTTTTTGGGCAGCCACCTTCCTGTTACTCATGGTCACTCAATCCTTTTAGTGGATGAGCTGAGGATGGAAATCTTTCGCACTCAAATCTTTTGCCACAGCTCCTGTGATGATCAGATCTGAAGGAAGCAGAGAAACTTCCCTCTGCTGTCTCTCACTACCCGACTGTCACCCTCTGTTTTTGTCTCTCTCCCTGTTCCTGTCTCTCTCTGATCTGCCTCTCTGTTTATGATAAAGCAGCTGCTTGTTTGTGTTCTGCAGAGGTGTCTCAGGTCATGAATGCTGATAATTTGGGTAAGATGCTTCATTGTGTCTCTTCCTGTTTGGCATCAGCTGCCACTCATGTCACCCCTGTCATAGACTCACTTAACGACAGGAGAGATCTTCAGAGAGCTTGCACCTTCAACTGTCAGTACTCCATGGCTGTGCTACTCTATGTTAAATAGCCTAGCCTAAGACACCAACCTTTGGTCTTGGTGATGTTGTGTTCAGCCATTAGCATGGTTAGCCTGCATATGGACATCTTAGCTTCATGTGGTCTTCTGCATACAGAGGGTTATAATGCTGCTCTCTGTTAACAGTCTTACTGACAGACATCAGATCAGTTCTGGATGCTAAGTACATGCCAGGGTGGCTCACAGCTAGATAACGTGTCATGCACTGCTGCTTGCCGAAGATGTGTGTGCGTGCATTGCCACTACAATGTATGCAGCAACATTTTGAAGCCGATCTCAGCTGACATGCTCCTTCCCCTTTTTATGATTGGTTGGCAGGTTTAATTGAAAACTAGTTTGTTCTTTGAACCAGTTAAACATTTTTCTTTTAATTCAACCAGCGTAAGTGTACAACCTTTAATTCTTGTGACCTTCAGTCTGGGTACTTGTGTAGAGAAAGAGCGAGAGAGAGACAGCAAGCGAGCATGAGTGTTAGTGGGGAGGGGGTTGATGATGTGAGGTACTAACTGAAGAGAAGGGGAGGAGCCTCGTAACACACTCAGCCAATGGAGTGTCAGTGTCATTCAGCTGATATTCCTGCTTCATCTTCTGCAGGATTCCTGCCACACCAACAAAGGATGAGATCTTTCTGTCTTAATTGAGAAATGCTTAATTTGTGTTTTGTTTGGGAATATATAATTCTCTTCACCTCTGGATTAAACCATTTGCTGAAGAAAGACACTGTGTATTGAAGATTTCCAACTCGGATGAGGTGACTGCGATCATTCCCTGAACCGTTAACAAACACCACCAGCCAGAGACGAGCAAGAGGAGAAGGGGGAGGGTACCAGAGGGGCTGGGAGAGAGAGAAAACAAAGAAAGAAAGAAAAGATCTTTCTTTCTTTTGAAAGAAAACAATCACCTGTTCCTTGGCTATGATCCAGCATCATGGACCTTAACCTTCAGTGTCATCGTTTCTACATCTCTCAGATCATCTGTGACCCTGGAGCTCAGGTGACCGATCTCAAGAACAGGTACGTTTAGACATTGCTGAAGCATGTTCAGGGCTGTTGAGCCTGCTGAAGTCTGCTGAGGTTTGACAAACTGCAGTGGACAGATTTGGTTTTGTGCTACAATCTCAAGGCCTTCTGCAGGAAAGCTCTCTGTAGTGTTCTCGTCCTCATACTCTTGACCTAAACCTGTTACTGTCTGGTCTTACATTTCTCTCTCTGCAGGGTGTATCCATTTTATGTAGCACTGTTATGATTAAATCTGGTTCAAAGGACCACGTCCTTCATATCTGCTGATCAGACTTGAGCTAGCTGTGCTTAGGCCTTCTTATAAGACAGTAGCGGACCCTCCATAATGTTCAGATGATTTTGAGGTTGGGATGCTATTGCTTTTGTTAAGTCTGCTCAGTTGAAGGATATATTAACTAAATTTGTCACATCACAGGTTAAGTTTTCTGTAAATGTTTTATATGATTTTAAATGCAAAATGTACATGTTCTTTCACATGGCATGAAAGAGTGTTTCACATTGCAAAGCTTGTTGTAATGTGATGTAGGTCTGATTATCAGATGTTGTGTGTGTGATTGTTGTTGTGTATGTGTAATGTTCGGCTTCAGCTGTTGGTTAAATGTTTCCATCACTGATGACGTGACATTAAAGATCAGCTCAGCAGACCAACCAATCAATAATGAGGTTATTAGTACAGCAGACAGACACACACACAGACAGAGAGACAGGCAGACAGCTGATGTGTTAGGACTCACTTTTTGGTTACGTAATTCCCCTACATACACCAGCATTGCAGGAAACATTACACAACATTCAAAAAATAAAGGTTCTCCAGGTTATTTGTAGGCTGAGCAGAGAAGTGTTGTTGGCTGTATAAGGTGATGAGTGCTTTGGTTTTTGGGTTCCTTAAAGCAGCAGAACAGTTTTTCTAGAGTTTTTGCTAAAGAACTAGAAACAAAAACTTGATTGTGTAACTTAACTTGTGTAACTTAACCTTAAACAGAGGAAATCTGGTGGTCGGATGTTGAGTTTTGATTGCTCAGTAGACTCAGATATCAATTTTGTCTCAAACGTTTCTCTTTAAATTCCTTTGATTTAGTTAGATTGATGTGGGTAGCACAGCTCAGCTCTAAAAGAAATTTGATGAGAAATCTCTGACTTTTGATTGCAGGCATCTTTTGCCAATCTGAGAACAGTTAGAGACATTGCTGAGATCTCTTCAGTAACTTGCTCCTTTGCACAGAACAAACTGAGATAATACAGAGATCTCATTTATCCAGTCCTTTTATTTATGAAACATTTTCTACAATAAATATTTCAAAGCACCTTCACAGCACATTATATAGAATTGTGTGTGTGTGTGTGTTTGTATGTGTGTGCTTTAATCAGAGAGATTAAACAACTTTAATCTCTGTGCAGATCATGTGATCAGACTGTTTCTAGTTATGATAAGGAATCTTTGAATGAATGTGATTTTAACAGCTTTTCTACTGTGAGTTATGTTAAGGAATAATGAATAATAATGAATCACTGGTGATCATCTGGTGACCGGTGATTATTTATAGGAGTGATGACTCAGAACACAGAGCTTTAAATTCTTACTGAGTGTAAATCATCTTTCTGATCGTCACATCAGCACTCAGAAGTGTCACCACTGTTTTCAGAACTGCAGGATTGTGTTCTGCTTCATTCATACTCAAAGTGTTATGTGGTTTGTGCAGTTTTTCTGTGTTTGTCATGTGCATGTGGTTTGTTGTGGCTGCAGAACTCTGTTTGATTTATTCTTTTACTCTTTTAATCTGATCTTTCAGATGATCACACCAGACAATTGCTCAGTAGTGTTTATGAACTGCATCTTTGATCACCTTTATCAACTTTCTGCCTTTGCAGTAGTAATAATTTCAACAGCATGATGTATGCTGTTTAATATTAGCATAAAAATTTGTTGGATGAAAAATGTGTAATGAGAACAGAATTCAGTTGATCTGGGACATGTACTGTGAAGTCACAGGATAAATAGATTCTGATTGACTGATCTGTTCTGTGTGTGTTACAGTGAGCAGAGCATATGTCAGGCCCGTGCCTCCGTCATGATCTATGATGACACCAGTAAAAAGTGGGTTCCTATTAAAGCAGGTCAGCAGGGCTTCAGTCGAATCAACATCTACCACAACACAACCAATAGCGCATTCCGTGTGGTGGGTGTCAAACTTCAGGACCAGCAGGTAAATAATCTCACAGCCTTTAAACCGTATTTCTATCCCTAACATATTTCTAACGTTATCCAAATAATCCATCCAAAAGAATTCCCATTGGTCAATGGTGATATAACACAGGAAATTAAAATTTTTATTGAGAAGACTGATGGTAGATTCTAACACTGTCAACTCATCTGTTGAGTGACTGGAATTCTCAGGTCATGCTGATGTGACCAGAGACCAAAGTTGATCTCAAAGTTGATTTTTGTGCCTTGAAGGGTAAATGATGTTACTCTAGGTCTGTTTTAAACAGAATCGACCAAAGTTTTCAGTGTTCACAGATGCACAGAAATACTCCCGCTGTTTATGTGCATGTGATTCTGTGAGCTGATTTGATCTTCATGCAGATATCAGAGAAAATATTATTTTCTTATTTCCTGTTTAAGGTTAGTCATATAGAAATGCTTACATTAAGAAAAGCTTCATGTTTAAACACAAACTTTATATCTTTGACCTCTGATTCTGGCAGGTCGTCATCAACTATTCCATAGTGAAGGGACTCAAATATAACCAGGCCACACCCACTTTCCACCAGTGGCGTGACGCCCGGCAGGTGTATGGACTCAACTTTGCCAGTAAAGAGGAGGCCACCACCTTCTCCAATGCCATGCTGTTCGCCCTTAACGTGCTCAGCAGCCAAGATGGAGGTGAGTGGGTTTCATTAGCAGAAGAAAAATCATTTTGAATTTTTGAATTTTAGATAAAGTCTTATTTGTGGTCTCGTGTTAAGGTTTCTGAAGCATATATATGACCTATCAGCTAACAGACATCTGTGATTCTTAGTGGATTTCTTTGCTAACAGAAAGACACTTAAGGTAAATAAGTCTCAAATCTTTTTATTTATTAGCTGAGTAAAATGTTCCCAGTTCTGAGCTAATCCTACTGAGCTCAGCTATACAGCACCATAGAGAGTCAAAGCTGTCATTCACTGTTTGTCTGCGTTATCATCCAGCTAATTTGACCTCCCTACACTTTGTTAAGTCCCTTACACACACTGTTCTGTAGTGTAAAAGGTTATGAGAGATAGATGCTCACTAACAGACCAGAGAAAAGACCTTCATTCATTTTTCATTTACTGTTACATTGTGTTTATATTGTCATCCTCCTTCGCCTGTCTGCAATAGTTTTACAGGTACATCTGTAGAAGGTGGTTGATCATATTAAAATGTGTTAAACATTTAATTCATCAAATTAACCAAAATGTTTCCTGAACAACAACACACGAGATGGAAGTTTTTGTGGAGATGCAGGTGTAGATTCTGTGTGCTCTATGATGTTTACAGTCCTAAAAGCCAGGAGAGAATCAACGGTTTTCAACTGTTGTTTTCCTCTGGATGTCTCTGTGAGCTTTTGGAACACAGTGGTTTTTAATTTGTGCCCTGTTGTAAAATTCACATTTAAAATATGACTGTAATTTATGTTGTAGAACAACATGTGAAGAATGCTTTAAATAATGTAACTAAAGACCATAACAACTGCTGTGAAAACCCACAAAATTCCTAAGGGATCTTACAGCTGATTAACCCTCAGGTATTATGACTGAGCAGCTCTTTGAGTCTGATGCTTTTCCATCAGATTTTGCACAGTATCGCCCCCTGCTGGCTTGGCTGTCTGTGTGTTATTACAGCAGTAACAGGATCAGAACCCATAAGCCTGCTGTTGTTCTGGGGTGTGAGGTTACCTGTGTAAAAACTAGACACTCAGGTGAGAGAGTAGAGCAGCAAACAGGAAGTGATGAAGACTCCAGTATGATCAGAGACTGGATCTGTCACTGTTTCTGCCTCTGTCACAGCCGATTCTTCATCATCATCATGTCCTGTATGTACTCATCCATAACTGTCTGTCTGTCTGTCTGTCTGTGTCATTGCTTTTGTTAGGGCTGGTTAACAATTATTTGGGTTATTTTTAGATTGGTTTTGCTCTCTGCTAGTGACATCAGAATTCATAGGTTTGTGTTTGTCATACTACAGGATTTAAAGATTTACTTTTGATAAATAATAATTATACATGTTGTCATTCTTTCTTCTAATCATTTTTATTATTAATAAATATTTAAATGTAAATATTCATAGCTGTGATTGTAATTCTTTATTACTATTAATTTTTATTGTTAGTAAGGAAAGCATCACTACAGTATTTCTAGCAATGTTTGCAATGGGTGATGTTTGTACTTCATGCATGAAGAATGTTAAGGTTATTATCTTAATTTTATGATTTTGGGGTTTCATGGTTCCTTTTTTAAATCAGGCCCAAACAGACGTTTTTACAACCGATACACAGATTTTACAACCATTCAAAATGGCTGGGATGTTACAGGTGGCTTCTTGCTGGCCCGAGTCCAAGGTCAAAAGAACCCACCCATAAATTCCTGTGATATTCTGTCTTTAAACCCATTGGCTGTTTCACTCATGTGTGGATCTGTGGAAATTTAATTCTTAAAACACAACTGCCCCAAGTACACTCATGGGTACATTTCTGCATTTCTGTGAGAAACTGGGCAGGTTGACAAATTAAAATCTTTTTTTAAGTTATTCTGGGGCCTTTTGGAAGTTTGCTTAGTTCCCAGAGTGGGTCCAGACGTGTTGTTGTAGACTGCACACAATTCCTCAGGGTGAACAGAGTCTGTCTGTAATTCAGCCCTTTATATAATGTGTGTGTGTTGTCAGGGACATTGTGAGTGTTTTACTTAGTTATCTGATTATATCTAGTTATCTGAGTTATCAAAATTGTTATCTGAAATGTTAAACCTCCCATTGTTGATGTCATCCAAGATAAAAATTTGGAAATAAAATCATGTTGTAAGAATGTGTGTTTTATCTGTAATAAACAGAATTATATCCATTTGATATGTGTGTACGTGTGTGTGCAGGCATGTGATGTGCTGCTGTGTGTCACACAGAATCAGGTTTCAGTGTTTTGTTGAAATGCGAGCTTGAGGAATCGTTGCATTATAGACGTGTTACAATATTTAGCATGTTGATGACAGAGGATCTTCTGCTGATAATATGTCCTTCTGCTGTGCTTTTACATCAGACTCAGCAGGAACTAGATTCTCTCTTGAAGAACAGACCCTCTCATCTGGATGCTCATATCAGCTGTTCATACTAACACTTTTGATATTACAGTGTGAATTCAATGAGACATTAAGCATATGAACAGAAAAATTAAGACTAAAAAATTAAGAAATTAAGAATTATTAAAAAATTAATAATGTTTTATTTCAGAGTTAAGTGGGGGGAGGGTGGTTTCTAGAGTACCATATGGTGTGTAATGTAGGGGAACTTTAAATGCCATATTTTCTTTGGACTGTTCTGGCAGGTTTTGTGAGATTCAGTAGAAGCTTCAATCATGGAATAATTCTCTTCACATTATCTTCTGCAAATGTTCTTGGGCTTTTTCAGGTCCCGCTGTTCAGCGCCAAGTCCAGAATGGACCCAGCACAGAAGAATTTGAAGTGCAGAGAAGGTACTGCTGGACCATCAATCTCATGAGCATCTGTAATCACATCTGCTTTACACAAGTAACATCCATGAAAAAATTTCAGATATTTTGGTTTAGATATTTTTAATGACAGGAAAATTTATTTCAGGCATTTGAAATCATCTGCGGCAGCATTTTTTGCATTCAGCAATAGAATGACTATTTTTGTTTTATGTTTGTAAAGCTACTATTTTTGACAGTCTGATCTTTCTGTACTGTGATGTGCTTATGACCTTCTGTTTGCAGTGTGACACATGAATATCAGTATGTGTCTAGTACTTGCTACATACAGCAGTGAGGTCATGAAACACGCCACTGCTTTAAAAATGTATGCTGGCTCACTGTTTCATAGTCTATATTTAGCAGTGTGGACTGTTCCACTGTGAACACACTGTGCTGGCAGTGAGGGATGGTTGCAGCTCCCTCTGGTGGTCAGAGGAGGCAGACACTCTTGCACGCTGAGCGTTGTATGACAGCTGCCTGTCATAATTCCTGCATCAGGATAAGTGTGTCATAACATGCAGCATCTGTCCTGATTTATCTAATACTTTAATTTGACAGACTCATTTTCACAGACTGAAGTTTATTGTTGTGTTTGGATAGCTCAGATCTCACAAACTGACTGAACTAATAAAGCATCCATTCCTCATCTGTTACTGTCATTCTACCAAACCTTTATGCCTGTCAGGTAAATGTTTTCTGTTTTTTTATAACCACAGATTACTGAAAATAAACAGTTTTGAAATTTTGTTTTACAAACATGTTAAAGTGTCTTGACTTTTCAACACAAATCTTCACATTAAACTGTAAAGCTGTTTCATTACTGAAGGTGTGTTAATGTCCCGACACACATGACAGTAAATTCATAGAACTGAGAAGCAGATTATTAACACTTAAACACTTTTAGTCAGTGTGTTTGAAATCTTACAGACATTTTCCTCTAAACTCCATGCGTGTGTGCTTTTATCTCTGCAGGCAAATAGAAATGCAGCAGATGCAGACGCAGATCGAGAGAGAGAGACGGACGTCCAACTCAGGTAAAACACAAAGTTCAGATGGAATCAAAATAAACTGTTTTTACTTCATTATCAGACATTCCTGATCTTCAGTGTTGATTCATCAGAGCATTGACATGTTAGGGTTAGGGCGGTAGACCCTATGATGGGAGACTGACATAAATATTTGTATTTAGCTGTACAATGTGATGTTTGTATGTTTCTGCAGGTTCTCCTTTTCAGGGGGTCCCTTCTGTTCTGTCCATAGCTCTGCCTAGTGCAGCTCCTCCTCCTCTGTCGATGGGCGGGCCATGCCCTCCTCCACCACCACCTCCTGGACCTCCCCCTCTTTCTGCAGGAGCCCCTCCTCCTCCACCTCCTCTACCTGTGGGGGGATACGGAGGTCACAAAGCTCCACAGGAAGAGAGTCACGCGTCCACGGGTCTCGCAGCCATGATTGCAGGAGCCAAGCTGCGGCGTGTGCAGAAGGTCCTGAACACCATCACATACTGACACATAGTGTTATCTCATAGTAAACATGACTGTCTGACATCCAAAAATGTTATGACACATATAATACATGTGAAACAAAAATAAGGACTTGCAATGTAAACATAAAACAGAGTAACATTTACAGAGCAAATTAAATAAATTCAAGTCATATATAGAGCAGACTAAGGGCAGTGAACTGTCCCTTTTAAAAACACCTCTTTGCAGTGAACCTACAATACTGTCTAGTTTACTTATGTGATTATGTGTCGACAGCCTGAGGAAAACTCTGCGTCTGGTACCAAGAACGATGCCAACCGCAGCAGTGCAGGAAGTGGAGGTCTGATGGAGGAGATGAACGCTCTGCTTGCACGGAGGTGAGGAGGCACCTGCCAGACGCTTTGAGTGTAAACATCACCTTTACAGTATTACTGTACACAAACTTTATTTCACATCTTAGACGGAAAGCAGCAGATGAGAAGAAAGATGGAGAAGTAAGTAAAGAGTTGAATCTTTTACATTCTGATAATGTAATTGATAATGTTACAATTACATAATGATAACTATCAAACTTGATTTTAGTTTGATAGTTGAAAGAAATGTTACAAATCAAGTCTAATTTGTTCCAGGATGATCCAAACTCCTCATCAGCCATGTCTCGTGGACAGAGCGGTACAGAATCCTGTGTCATTGTCATCATGTGTCTGATGTGTGTTATAGGCAGAAGTTGTAACTTTGTAGAGCAACTGTTCTTGCCTCACTATGATATATCACCTCATTGTTTTCCTCAACTTGTAAGTCACTTTGGATGAAAGCATCTGCTAAATGCCTAAATGTAAATGTATGTTTGTTGTATTGACATTAAAGGCTGTTGATCAGGACAGTGAGTCTGTGCAGTAAACACACGGTGCAGATGTTGTGAAGCAGGTGAAGTGTTGATGGTAAAGTCAGATTGTGTTGCAGATGGGGTAAAGAAGCCGTGGGATCGAGCCAATTCAGCAGAGAGATCGTCACTGGTGTCCAGGTGAGAGACAAACATCATCTCAATCAAATGCCAATCATGTTGCCCCAACCTGCTGCGTGTTCATTCATAATAAACTCAGCTTTGTGTAACACATTTACATCCCTCATTAGAGTTCGACCTGTGGGGAGCAACAATGATTCAGACGCTTTAGACTTTGACAAAATGAAGCAGGTGAATCTAATCACTTTCAACAGTCAGCCAGCCACTCTTTCTGTCTGATTCATTCAGTCTTATTATATGAATCTGATGTTTTCATCAACAGGAGATCTTGGAAGAGGTGGTTCGTGAACTGCACAAGGTGAAAGATGAAATTATTGATGGTATGTTGATCTTACATGCATTTATATAATCAAAATGAGACAATGTACTGGATTTCTGAACCATGTGATGAAAAATGTTTACCTTTGTGGAACACAGACTGTGAAGTTTGACTGAATGTTTTTGTTGCTCTTTTCTATACATTGAAAATTACATTTTTGTTAAACATTGTATGTGCACAGAAGAGTTTCACTACTTTTCTGTACAACAATTACGAATATGCATCACTGATGATTGTGTGTGTGTGTGTGTGTGCTTTAGCCGTTAGACATGAACTCAATAGAATCAGCACAACATAATGTCTATCCCGATATGATCCATCTCCTCTGGACTCAAAGCCCTGGCAGAACCTGCAGTAGCTGATGAGCTCTGATGTCTGTCAACGTTACTGCCATATTAAAGCATATGGATGGGTTTGCTCTAACATGACTGGAACGTTGAGGTCGCTCTGAGCTTGAGACTGAACTTCTTGCACTGAACTTACTGTCTGACATTGATCTGTGGTGAGCATCTTTACAGCCTTGTGCAGAAACTGAGGAAACAAAACAAACATTTTGTTTTTATAAGATTTTCTTTTTTATATTTTTGTTATTATTATGTTATTATTATTGCAGTAGTGGCAGTAGTATTGTTTTCATGTAGGTAGTGGTAGACCTAGAAATCTATAATAATCATCATCATCATTATATCACTTCAGAATTAGTCTTTCACATTTTGATTTTCTGTTTTCCTTAGCTTGGGTCAGGGAAATGATACAATATTAGTTTATTTTCCATTACCCTTTTTATAAGGCATTGTTTTGTAAATCCTTTTGGCCATATAAATATGTATTCAATCACTGAAGTAAGTCTGAACCTGAAAAGAAAACTAAGACTTAAAGAGTTGTCTTCAGTTACAAACTAATGAACAAAACTTCAAAACACCAGAGTATTTGTGGTCATGTTGTTAATAAATTGTTTATTGACTGCAAGGACATGTTAAAGTATTGTTCTGTTTTATGATTTTTAATTTTGACCAAGTGTTTTCTGGTTTGGAAAAAAAAGATATTACATTTAAAATAAGAATGAAAATTAAACTGTGAGGGATGACTTGGATAAATGAGCTTGTCTTGTGAGAATACATCCTTACTTGTGAAAATAATGCGGAATTGACTGTTTGTGGTCTGTTGGAAGATAAAATTTAGCTGAATAAATAGCAGAATAATGTTCCACTCAAACAATCTTCTGTTTTACTGGTCTTTAGAGAAAAAGACCTTGAAATCTATCACACTGACCCCTTAAGAATCTGAAGAGAAACATGGAAATGTTCCACATCAACATTTACTTCAATTATTTGTGCTTTCTGTCATTTTAAGAATAAATCTGTATATATACAATCATTCCAATAGATGACCTTCTGTTGGACTTGTGAAGTGATAAAATCACACTGTGAAAAAAGCCTGTTTATTGGTTTGATTTTATTAACAAACTTAAATTTGGAGGGCCAATGTAACACTTTCAACAACAATACAAATAAAGTTTGGAAAGTTGTTTAAAATAACACATATTTAATATAAATAATTGTAAAATGTAAACTTTGTTGACAATATGAAGTATTTGTCAGGTATGGAACATGTATTTAACCACACCGGTGTTGTTAACAGTGCACTTAACATCAATAAAATGTAACAAGAATTTAAACAAAATACATTCAAGTGTGAATGCAATACACGTTTGTATAAAAAAATACAAACGTTCTCTCGACATGTGAAAGTGTAGTTATAATCGTAATCATATTTGTCCCTTAAATTCTTTGGCTGACAATACAATTTGCAAAAACGTTTCTTACAGTTAAACAATAAAATGTAATGCATAAAGGACATACATATACAGTGCAATGCAATGCAATACATAAAACATATCAAACGATACAGGATAACAAAACATACTACACTGTTAAATGGCAAGTGCACCTTCATTTCACCTTCTTTACTTTATCTCTCGCGAGACTTGGAAGTGGAGACGAGACTTGATGTCAGACGTGGAGTTGTTTGTGTTATTGAGTGTGTGCGGATGTGAGTGCGTGTTTAACGCAAAACAACGCAAAGCTGGCGGACTTCGACATGGCGTCCGGCGAAACGCTGTACATTGAGACGGACGGCTCGGAGATGCCCACGGAGATCGTGGAGCTGCACGAAATCGAAGTGGAGACGATTCCCGTGGAAACGATCGAGACGACGGTGGTCGGCGGGGACGAAGACGACGAACATCAGCCCATGATCGCGCTGCAGCCGCTGGTGACGGACGACCCGAGTCAGGTCCACCACCATCAGGAGGTGATACTGGTCCAGACCCGGGAGGAGGTGGTCGGCGGGGACGATTCGGATCTGCGGGCGGACGATGGCTTCGAGAACCAGATCCTCATTCCGGCGCCCGGCGCGGAGGAGGAATATATCGCACAGACTTTGGTGACAGTCGCGGGGAAAAGCTCCATGGGGCGGATGGGAAAGAAAGCGGGCGGGAGCGGCAAGAAATCGGGCAAAAAGAGCTACCTGAGCTCGGCGGAGGGCGGCGGGAGGAAATGGGAACAGAAGCAGGTGCAAATCAAGACGCTGGAGGGGGAGTTCTCCGTGACGATGTGGGCATCAGGTGAGTCTAAACGGGGTTTGTGCTCGATGTGGGTCCCGGGCCGTCAGTCAGGGCGTTGTCCGTGTGCGACCCGTCCCGCTGTCGCGCTGCATTCCCGTTCGCTTTTACGTTCAGTCCAGGAGCTCCTCGAGCTGCGGGTGTTTTTGTTTTGAACGGAAGCCATGTTTTGGGTGTCGATGGGCGCCGCCATGTTCGCCGACTTCAGTATGGCGGCCCAAAAAAATGGCGCCCGTGCGGCGGCGTGAAGATGGCGCGAGCGCGCTGCAGCTGCTGCGTGTAGGCCGCGAGAGCTGCAGCTCCAGTGCAGCGCGCCGCTGCAGGTGACGCTCCTCACGTGTGCATGTCAGGTTTCGCGGGTGACGCTGAGCAGTGTTTTGCATACATGTCGATGAAAAAATATAAAAATCATGCAAAGTGAAAAGTGTTTTGAGAGTGTTGGTGATTATTATGGAAATGGTGGCGTTTGTGTAAAGTGAAAAGTGTTTTGAGAGTGTTGGTGATTATTATGGAAATGGTGGCGTTTGTGTAAAGTGTTTTGAGAGTGTTGGTGATTATTATGGAAATGGTGGCGTTTGTGTAAAGTGAAAAGTGTTTTGAGATGTTGGTGATTATTATGGAAATGGTGGCGTTTGTGTAAAGTGAAAAGTGTTTTGAGAGTGTTGGTGATTATTATGGAAATGGTGGCGTTTGTGTAAAGTGTTTTGAGATGTTGGTGATTATTATGGAAATGGTGGCGTTTGTGTAAAGTGAAAAGTGTTTTGAGATGTTGGTGATTATTATGGAAATGGTGGCGTTTGTGTAAAGTGAAAAGTGTTTTGAGAGTGTTGGTGATTATTATGGAAATGGTGGCGTTTGTGTAAAGTGAAAAGTGTTTTGAGAGTGTTGGTGATTATTATGGAAATGGTGGCGTTTGTGTAAAGTAAAAAATGTTTTGAGATGTTGGTGATTATTATGGAAATGGTGGCGTTTGTGTAAAGTGAAAAGTGTTTTGAGATGTTGGTGATTATTATGGAAATGGTGGCGTTTGTGTAAAGTGTTTTGAGATGTTGGTGATTATTATGGAAATGGTGGCGTTTGTGTAAAGTGAAAAGTGTTTTGAGATGTTGGTGATTATTATGGAAATGGTGGCGTTTGTGTAAAGTGTTTTGAGAGTGTTGGTGATTATTATGGAAATGGTGGCGTTTGTGTAAAGTGAAAAGTGTTTTGAGATGTTGGTGATTATTATGGAAATGGTGGCGTTTGTGTAAAGTGTTTTGAGAGTGTTGGTGATTATTATGGAAATGGTGGCGTTTGTGTAAAGTGAAAAGTGTTTTGAGATGTTAGTGATTATTATGGAAATGGTGGCGTTTGTGTAAAGTGTTTTGAGATGTTGGTGATTATTATGGAAATGGTGGCGTTTGTGTAAAGTGTTTTGAGAGTGTTGGTGATTATTATGGAAATGGTGGCGTTTGTGTAAAGTGAAAAGTGTTTTGAGATGTTGGTGATTATTATGGAAATGGTGGCGTTTGTGTAAAGTGTTTTGAGAGTGTTGGTGATTATTATGGAAATGGTGGCGTTTGTGTAAAGTGAAAAGTGTTTTGAGATGTTAGTGATTATTATGGAAATGGTGGCGTTTGTGTAAAGTGTTTTGAGATGTTGGTGATTATTATGGAAATGGTGGCGTTTGTGTAAAGTGAAAACTGTTTTGAGATGTTGGTGATTATTATGGAAATGGTGGCGTTTGTGTAAAGTGTTTTGAGATGTTGGTGATTATTATGGAAATGGTGGCGTTTGTGTAAAGTGAAAAGTGTTTTGAGATGTTGGTGATTTATTATGGAAATGGTGGCATTTGTGTAAAGAAAAGTGTTTTGAGATGTTGGTGATTATTATGGAAATGGTGGCGTTTGTGTAAAGTGTTTTGAGATGTTGGTGATTATTATGGAAATGGTGGCGTTTGTGTAAAGTGTTTTGAGAGTGTTGGTGATTATTATGGAAATGGTGGCGTTTGTGTAAAGTGAAAAGTGTTTTGAGAGTGTTGGTGATTATTATGGAAATGGTGGCGTTTGTGTAAAGTGAAAAGTGTTTTGAGAGTGTTGGTGATTATTATGGAAATGGTGGCGTTTGTGTAAAGTGAAAAGTGTTTTGAGATGTTGGGGATTATTATGGAAATGGTGGCGTTTGTGTAAAGTGAAAAGTGTTTTGAGATGTTGGTGATTATTATGGAAATGGTGGCGTTTGTGTAAAGTGTTTTGAGATGTTGGTGATTATTATGGAAATGGTGGCGTTTGTGTAAAGTGAAAAGTGTTTTGAGATGTTGGTGATTATTATGGAAATGGTGGCGTTTGTGTAAAGTGTTTTGAGAGTGTTGGTGATTATTATGGAAATGGTGGCGTTTGTGTAAAGTGAAAAGTGTTTTGAGATATTGGTGATTATTATGGAAATGGTGGCGTTTGTGTAAAGTGTTTTGAGATGTTGGTGATTATTATGGAAATGGTGGCGTTTGTGTAAAGTGAAAAGTGTTTTGAGATGTTGGTAATTATTATGGAAATGGTGGCGTTTGTGTGAAGTGTTTTGAGATGTTGGTGATTTATTATGGAAATGGTGGCGTTTGTGTAAAGTGAAAAGTGTTTTGAGATGTTGGTGATTTATTATGGAAATGGTGGCGTTTGTGTAAAGAAAAGTGTTTTGAGATGTTGGTGATTATTATGGAAATGGTGGCGTTTGTGTAAAGTGTTTTGAGAGTGTTGGTGATTATTATGGAAATGGTGGCGTTTGTGTAAAGTGTTTTGAGATGTTGGTGATTATTATGGAAATGGTGGCGTTTGTGTAAAGAAAAGTGTTTTGAGATGTTGGTGATTATTATGGAAATGGTGGCGTTTGTGTAAAGTGAAAAGTGTTTTGAGATGTTGGTGATTTATTATGGAAATGGTGGCGTTTGTGTAAAGAAAAGTGTTTTGAGATGTTGGTGATTATTATGGAAATGGTGGCGTTTGTGTAAAGTGTTTTGAGATGTTGGTGATTATTATGGAAATGGTGGCGTTTGTGTAAAGTGTTTTGAGATGTTGGTGATCTCAAACACTTGATCTCACAAACAAAGAAAAGTGTTTTGAGATGTTGGTGATTAAAGTGTTTTGAGATGTTGGTGACTTTGTTTGTGACACAAACAAAAGAAAAGTGTTTTGAGATGTTGGTGATTATTATGGAAATGGTGGCGTTTGTGTAAAGTGTTTTGAGATGTTGGTGATTATTATGGAAATGGTGGCGTTTGTGTAAAGTGTTTTGAGATGTTGGTGATTATTATGGAAATGCTGGCGTTTGTGTAAAGTGAAAAGTGTTTTGAGATGTTGGTGATTTATTATGGAAATGGTGGCGTTTGTGTAAAAGTGTTTTGAGATGTTGGTGATTATTATGGAAATGGTGGCGTTTGTGTAAAGTGTTTTGAGATGTTGGTGATTTATTATGGAAATGGTGGCGTTTGTGTAAAGTGAAAAGTGTTTTGAGATGTTGGTGATTATTATGGAAATGGTGGCGTTTGTGTAAAGTGAAAAGTGTTTTGAGATGTTGGTGATTATTATGGAAATGGTGGCGTTTGTGTAAAGTGTTTTGAGAGTGTTGGTGATTATTATGGAAATGGTGGCGTTTGTGTAAAGTGAAAAGTGTTTTGAGATATTGGTGATTATTATGGAAATGGTGGCGTTTGTGTAAAGTGTTTTGAGATGTTGGTGATTATTATGGAAATGGTGGCGTTTGTGTAAAGTGAAAAGTGTTTTGAGATGTTGGTAATTATTATGGAAATGGTGGCGTTTGTGTGTGAAAGTGTTTTGAGATGTTGGTGATTTATTATGGAAATGGTGGCGTTTGTGTAAAGTGAAAAGTGTTTTGAGATGTTGGTGATTTATTATGGAAATGGTGGCGTTTGTGTAAAGAAAAGTGTTTTGAGATGTTGGTGATTATTATGGAAATGGTGGCGTTTGTGTAAAGTGTTTTGAGAGTGTTGGTGATTATTATGGAAATGGTGGCGTTTGTGTAAAGTGTTTTGAGATGTTGGTGATTATTATGGAAATGGTGGCGTTTGTGTAAAGAAAAGTGTTTTGAGATGTTGGTGATTATTATGGAAATGGTGGCGTTTGTGTAAAGTGAAAAGTGTTTTGAGATGTTGGTGATTTATTATGGAAATGGTGGCGTTTGTGTAAAGAAAAGTGTTTTGAGATGTTGGTGATTATTATGGAAATGGTGGCGTTTGTGTAAAGTGTTTTGAGATGTTGGTGATTATTATGGAAATGGTGGCGTTTGTGTAAAGTGTTTTGAGATGTTGGTGATCTCAAAACACTTGATCTCACAAACAAAGAAAAGTGTTTTGAGATGTTGGTGATTAAAGTGTTTTGAGATGTTGGTGACTTTGTTTGTGATCTCACAAACAAAGAAAAGTGTTTTGAGATGTTGGTGATTATTATGGAAATGGTGGCGTTTGTGTAAAGTGTTTTGAGATGTTGGTGATTATTATGGAAATGGTGGCGTTTGTGTAAAGTGTTTTGAGATGTTGGTGATTATTATGGAAATGGTGGCGTTTGTGTAAAGTGAAAAGTGTTTTGAGATGTTGGTGATTTATTATGGAAATGGTGGCGTTTGTGTAAAGTGTTTTGAGATGTTGGTGATTATTATGGAAATGGTGGCGTTTGTGTAAAGTGTTTTGAGATGTTGGTGATTTATTATGGAAATGGTGGCGTTTGTGTAAAGTGAAAAGTGTTTTGAGATGTTGGTGATTATTATGGAAATGGTGGCGTTTGTGTAAAGTGAAAACTGTTTTGAGATGTTGGTGATTATTATGGAAATGGTGGCGTTTGTGTAAAGTGAAAACTGTTTTGAGATGTTGGTGATTATTATGGAAATGGTGGCGTTTGTGTAAAGTGTTTTGAGAGTGTTGGTGATTATTATGGAAATGGTGGCGTTTGTGTAAAGTGAAAAGTGTTTTGAGATGTTGGTGATTATTATGGAAATGGTGGCGTTTGTGTAAAGTGAAAAGTGTTTTGAGATGTTGGTGATTATTATGGAAATGGTGGCGTTTGTGTAAAGTGTAAAGTGTTTTGAGATGTTGGTGATTATTATGGAAATGGTGGCGTTTGTGTAAAGTGTTTTGAGATGTTGGTGATTTATTATGGAAATGGTGGCGTTTGTGTAAAGTGAAAACTGTTTTGAGATGTTGGTGATTATTATGGAAATGGTGGCGTTTGTGTAAACTGTTTTGAGATGTTGGTGATTATTATGGAAATGGTGGCGTTTGTGTAAACTGTTTTGAGATGTTGGTGATTATTATGGAAATGGTGGCGTTTGTGTAAAGTGTTTTGAGAGTGTTGGTGATTATTATGGAAATGGTGGCGTTTGTGTAAAGTGAAAAGTGTTTTGAGAGTGTTGGTGATTATTATGGAAATGGTGGCGTTTGTGTAAAGTGAAAAGTGTTTTGAGAGTGTTGGTGATTATTATGGAAATGGTGGCGTTTGTGTAAAGTGAAAAGTGTTTTGAGAGTGTTGGTGATTATTATGGAAATGGTGGCGTTTGTGTAAAGTGAAAAGTGTTTTGAGATGTTGGTGATTATTATGGAAATGGTGGCGTTTGTGTAAAGTGTTTTGAGATGTTGGTGATTTATTATGGAAATGGTGGCGTTTGTGTAAAGTGAAAAGTGTTTTGAGATGTTGGTGATTATTATGGAAATGGTGGCGTTTGTGTAAAGTGTAAAGTGTTTTGAGATGTTGGTGATTATTATGGAAATGGTGGCGTTTGTGTAAAGTGTTTTGAGATGTTGGTGATTTATTATGGAAATGGTGGCGTTTGTGTAAAGTGAAAAGTGTTTTGAGATGTTGGTGATTATTATGGAAATGGTGGCGTTTGTGTAAAGTGAAAAGTGTTTTGAGATGTTGGTGATTATTATGGAAATGGTGGCGTTTGTGTAAAGTGTTTTGAGATGTTGGTGATTATTATGGAAATGGTGGCGTTTGTGTAAAGTGAAAAGTGTTTTGAGATGTTGGTGATTATTATGGAAATGGTGGCGTTTGTGTAAAGTGTAAAGTGTTTTGAGATGTTGGTGATTATTATGGAAATGGTGGCATTTGTGTAAAGTGTAAAGTGTTTTGAGATGTTGGTGATTATTATGGAAATGGTGGCGTTTGTGTAAAGTGTTTTGAGATGTTGGTGATTTATTATGGAAATGGTGGCGTTTGTGTAAAGTGTAAAGTGTTTTGAGATTTTGTGATTATTATGGAAATGGTGGCGTTTGTGTAAAGTGAAAAGTGTTTTGAGAGTGTTGGTGATTATTATGGAAATGGTGGCGTTTGTGTAAAGTGAAAAGTGTTTTGAGATGTTGGTGATTTATTATGGAAATGGTGGCGTTTGTGTAAAGTGTAAAGTGTTTTGAGATGTTGGTGATTATTATGGAAATGGTGGCGTTTGTGTAAAGTGTTTTGAGATGTTGGTGATTTATTATGGAAATGGTGGCGTTTGTGTAAAGTGAAAAGTGTTTTGAGATGTTGGTGATTATTATGGAAATGGTGGCGTTTGTGTAAAGTGTTTTGAGATGTTGGTGATTATTATGGAAATGGTGGCGTTTGTGTAAAGTGAAAAGTGTTTTGAGATGTTGGTGATTATTATGGAAATGGTGGCGTTTGTGTAAAGTGTAAAGTGTTTTGAGATGTTGGTGATTATTATGGAAATGGTGGTGTTTGTGTAAAGTGTTTTGAGAGTGTTGGTGATTATTATGGAAATGGTGGCGTTTGTGTAAAGTGAAAAGTGTTTTGAGATGTTGGTGATTATTATGGAAATGGTGGCGTTTGTGTAAAGTGTTTTGAGATGTTGGTGATTATTATGGAAATGGTGGCGTTTGTGTAAAGTGAAAAGTGTTTTGAGATGTTGGTGATTATTATGGAAATGGTGGCGTTTGTGTAAAGTGAAAAGTGTTTTGAGATGTTGGGGATTATTATGGAAATGGTGGCGTTTGTGTAAAGTGAAAAGTGTTTTGAGATGTTGGGGATTATTATGGAAATGGTGGCGTTTGTGTAAAGTGAAAAGTGTTTTGAGATGTTGGGGATTATTATGGAAATGGTGGCGTTTGTGTAAAGTGAAAAGTGTTTTGAGATGTTGGTGATTATTATGGAAATGGTGGCGTTTGTGTAAAGTGAAAAGTGTTTTGAGATGTTGGTGATTATTATGGAAATGGTGGCGTTTGTGTAAAGTGTTTTGAGAGTGTTGGTGATTATTATGGAAATGGTGGCGTTTGTGTAAAGTGAAAAGTGTTTTGAGAGTGTTGGTGATTATTATGGAAATGGTGGCGTTTGTGTAAAGTGTTTTGAGATGTTGGTGATTATTATGGAAATGGTGGCGTTTGTGTAAAGTGAAAAGTGTTTTGAGATGTTGGTGATTATTATGGAAATGGTGGCGTTTGTGTAAAGTGTTTTGAGATGTTGGTGATTATTATGGAAATGGTGGCGTTTGTGTAAAGTGTAAAGTGTTTTGAGATGTTGGTGATTATTATGGAAATGGTGGCGTTTGTGTAAAGTGTAAAGTGTTTTGAGATGTTGGTGATTATTATGGAAATGGTGGCGTTTGTGTAAAGTGAAAAGTGTTTTGAGAGTGTTGGTGATTATTATGGAAATGGTGGCGTTTGTGTAAAGTGAAAAGTGTTTTGAGATGTTGGTGATTATTATGGAAATGGTGGCGTTTGTGTAAAGTGAAAAGTGTTTTGAGATGTTGGTGATTATTATGGAAATGGTGGCGTTTGTGTAAAGTGAAAAGTGTTTTGAGAGTGTTGGTGATTATTATGGAAATGGTGGCGTTTGTGTAAAGTGAAAAGTGTTTTGAGAGTGTTGGTGATTATTATGGAAATGGTGGCGTTTGTGTAAAGTGTTTTGAGATGTTGGTGATTATTATGGAAATGGTGGCGTTTGTGTAAAGTGAAAAGTGTTTTGAGATGTTGGTGATTATTATGGAAATGGTGGCGTTTGTGTAAAGTGTTTTGAGATGTTGGTGATTATTATGGAAATGGTGGCGTTTGTGTAAAGTGAAAAGTGTTTTGAGAGTGTTGGTGATTATTGTGGAAATGGTGGCGTTTGTGTAAAGTGAAAAGTGTTTTGAGAGTGTTGGTGATTATTATGGAAATGGTGGCGTTTGTGTTAAGTGAAAAGTGTTTTGAGAGTGTTGGTGATTATTATGGAAATGGTGGCGTTTGTGTAAAGAAAAGTGTTTTGAGATGTTGGTGATTATTATGGAAATGGTGGCGTTTGTGTAAAGTGAAAAGTGTTTTGAGATGTTGGTGATTATTATGGAAATGGTGGCGTTTGTGTAAAGTGAAAAGTGTTTTGAGATGTTGGTGATTATTATGGAAATGGTGGCGTTTGTGTAAAGTGAAAAGTGTTTTGAGAGTGTTGGTGATTATTATGGAAATGGTGGCGTTTGTGTAAAGTGAAAAGTGTTTTGAGAGTGTTGGTGATTATTATGGAAATGGTGGCGTTTGTGTAAAGTGAAAAGTGTTTTGAGAGTGTTGGTGATTATTATGGAAATGGTGGTGTTTGTGTAAAGTGAAAAGTGTTTTGAGATGTTGGTGATTATTATGGAAATGGTGGCGTTTGTGTAAAGTGTAAAGTGTTTTGAGATGTTGGTGATTATTATGGAAATGGTGGCGTTTGTGTAAAGTGAAAAGTGTTTTGAGATGTTGGTGATTATTATGGAAATGGTGGCGTTTGTGTAAAGTGAAAAGTGTTTTGAGAGTGTTGGTGATTATTATGGAAATGGTGGCGTTTGTGTAAAGTGAAACGTGTTTTGAGAGTGTTGGTGATTATTATGGAAATGGTGCGTTTGGACAGTGTTTTGCTGTGTGTTTTTTAGATTACTTTCGAAAACGACGCGGGACAAATGGGACATGACTGATTCGATATATACAAAATATCCTTAAATAAACGTACACGCAATATGTTTACTCGTAATTCTTTAGGTTATTTTTTAACCCGTCTATTATCAGGTCTATTTATATTTTTTGAAACTGAAATGCTTAGTTCAGACACATTATATCGACTGGTGCAAATATTCTTGAACTGCTGTTTTAGTCAATTTATCGGCCTGGCCTGAGTCAGTTTTTATTGTCGTGCACAGCCTTTTATTTCCACTCAAATATTAAAAAAAATGAACATTTAATTTAAGGGCACATTAAACATTGTATGATGGTGTGTACAAGTAATTCCTCGCATGTGTGGAAAATGTCATTCCAGCATCCGGGAACACAACTACCAGTTTTTAATATGAATAATAATTACTCTAGATTGACTCCTATTTGTTTTTGTTTCAGATGACAAGAATGACATTGATCATGAGACGGTGGTTGAAGAACAGATCACTGGGGAAAATTCCCCTCCTGACTATTCTGAATACATGACTGGAAAAAAACTCCCTCCTGGAGGAATCCCGGGAATTGACCTGTCAGATCCCAAACAGCTGGCGGAGTTTGCCAGGTGAGATCACATAATACCTCACTTCTGTTTACAGTTTTGGAATGGACAGTATCTTATTCAAGTATGTATATCAGGGTTAGCAATAAACAATTAAAACATGGGTGAAAATACCAACACTGCCAGATGAAATACTTTTAGTATTTGGGTTATGTTTATCCTGTTACTGGTGTAGAACTGTTTTGCAGAGACATTGACAGCGTTAGTTGTTTTGTTTCTCAGGCCCTTTAGGAAGAGTAGTGAGCATTTTGCTCATAGTGCCGTTCAGTAAGTCCTAGAGTAAATTGCTCCACTTGGGTGATAACAGAGTTTGAGGGTTTTGTCTTGGTTACTAAGAGAATAGTGCTGGTCCCAAAGTAAACAAGTTTCACTGGGTTTGGTGTCACTGGTTAACTGCACTGTAATGCTGTACTACAGTGTGACGTGAGTGGACTAAGAGAGGGTGAATCTGTACACCAGCTTCAGTCTCCCGATCCCTCACAGAGCCTCATAGAACTGAGACTTGACTTTCCCAGAGTTTGTCCTGGATCTGATTGGAGACACTTGGGTGAAGAGTCACTCCATATGTTCTGAATGTAATGAGCTGTTGTTTACAGAGCAGCAGGTTTCTTCTAAGTGGCGTCTTTCATCATCATTGTGTCAATTTAGAATGAAGCCGCGGAAGATCAAGGAAGACGATGCACCCAGAACAATAGCCTGCCCTCATAAAGTGAGTGACTGTTTTAACTGAGAGTTCCTGGAGAAATATCAGGGATTTCCGCAGGACTAAAACACACTGTTTCCCACAGGGCTGCACTAAAATGTTCAGGGATAATTCAGCCATGCGGAAACACCTTCACACTCACGGCCCTCGAGTTCACGTGTGTGCTGAGTGCGGGAAGGCATTTGTGGAGAGCTCCAAATTAAAGCGCCATCAGCTGGTTCACACTGGAGAGAAACCTTTCCAGGTAAATATTATAAACATTGAATATGACTTCTGAAGTCATCTGAAATGACTTCACTATGACATGTCCAAATGTGTGTTGATTGAAATGGTTGTGGTAATTCTCCATTCTCTTGTGTCTAGTGCACTTTTGAGGGCTGTGGGAAACGCTTCTCGCTGGACTTTAACCTCCGGACGCACGTCCGCATTCACACCGGAGACCGGCCATATGTCTGCCCGTTTGACGGCTGCAATAAAAAATTTGCTCAGTCCACCAACCTCAAATCACATATTCTGACACATGCAAAAGCCAAAAACAACCAATGAACACTTGTGTGTCCTGAAGCCCAGATGCTGAACGCATTCTAACACTGGAGATATGAACTAATTCTCCTCTCTCGACTGCAATCCAGTCAGAGAAGCTGAAGGAACTTTACTGAACAACTGAGTTGTGGTGAATCCTCCATCCAGATCCACGCCTTGACTTGGTTCTCCTCGATCAGGAGTTGAACTGGGCCCAAACAGACCTTCCTGAACCCCTTTTGTTCAATAAGATGGCATGTGGCAGAACTCCTGAACACCATCTATCGACAAAACGTTTTACCACACAGGTGACAAATGAGAACATTTGGACTGTTGCTTCATTTTCCACTTTTACGTCATTCTCTCTGGTCTTCACAGATACAGAGCTTTTAATTTTCTATTTCTCTGAGTGTGCATATTGTACACTTACTCTTGGGATATGCTTAGTAATGCTACTTGTGATCATGAATTATCCCTGAAAATGTAAGACATGTTCTTCACAGATGGGGTGATATTAGTTGCTGTAAAATGATGCTTAATGTATCCGTCATTTCATTTTTGTTTTTCTGGCTTAAATTGGCTGTTGTTATGTATGGTTGTGATCTGACCGTTAAATGATGGTGTAAATGAAGGTGATTGACTGAGATTTTGTAGAATTGAGTGTCTGTCAGTGTTTTCTGCTTTAATTGTGAGTTGCTTTTCTCATTGTTGCACATGAGAAGGATGTTTACTTCCTTCTCAAGCACCAGTCTCACCGCAGTAAATTACAGTATTAACTGTTGTTGTTTTTCTTTGTTAGAATGTACATAAAGGTCTAAACAATCAACTGTCCTTTGTTAATATTTACACTTACAAACACATTCACCTGTATTTCAATGAGCTAACATTAAAAAGGAGGGAAACAATAATTTGTCACACTCATTGCCTCTTTTGTATTTGAATTAATGCTGGTGCTAAAAATAACTTCAATATTCAGCTGCCCAAACACCAAGTTCAGTTTCACTTCATGTATGAAAGTTGTTAGATTATAACAATATCAGAACAAATAAAGTTTAATTTAAAATGATAATAGCTGAATATTATAGGTTTTGAATTGAGAACTTGGTAAACTTGAATGTGAATTTAACCTGGTTGTTGTTTTTGTCAGACAGCATATGTGTTAATATACTGAGTAAGATTTAAAGATAAATGAAACCATATCAAGTTTATTTGTAGACAATGAAGTGTACACATATTTCGTTTATAATGGAAAAACTGCCGTTTACTAATTCCAGGCATGAAATGTTTTAAACAAAACCTTTTCTTGGAAAGGTTAGTTTAGTTTGTGATCATTTTAAAGGTTTTATCCTCAGGTTCACTTTTCTTTTGTTAGTTTTTGTAAAATTTCTCAGGGCAGTTATTTACTGGCATCATCCTCCAGGAAGTGAAATCATGCTTGGTGAGATAAACCAGTACAAACAGTATTAACAAAGTATTAACATTAAATCTGTGGTGTTTTGTGGGCTCAATTGGGCTGCTTGACTCAGAAACATTCAGTTCTGTCTGATAAATCAGGAATCAGTTTAATATCAAGCTTCAAAAGATGGTTTAAAAAATTAAAATTCACATGTGAGCTAATCTCAATTCCTCCCTGAGCAATGATTAACTGTAGCTCTTTAAGTTGGAATGAATTTAATGTGTCTAATGTTTTTTGCCCTTCCTGTTGTAAAAATTATTTGGAAAGGTTCTGTAAGAATCTGCTGAAGGAGTCAAACGAGCCATTGGATATCTAGTGATGGAGTCAATCAGTCCAACTCACCAACATCAGACTGTTTATGTATAATCTGTTTTAATGTCTAAACTGATGTGACAGTGTGGTTTAAATGTTAAATCTGCTCTTATTCTAAACACAATGAACTTCAATGAGCAGCAATTAATATGCTGTTTAATGTTCTGTGACTCTATGCCTTCAGGAACAACTTAGTAACTGCCGCAACATTAAAATCCACATGGATGCAATTTTTCTGTCAGAAACGTTTCTCTTTTAGATCTTTTATCAGAAACTGTTGATCTGATATCCAGTCCAGACTGAGCAGGAGTTATACACCCCCCTGAATTCAGGAGGTAGATTCTTGTACAGGTGTAAAAACTGAGACGTACTCAAGGCCTGCAGGTGTGTTGTATCTGTTGATTTTCTCACTCTTTGCACTTCCTGCTTTGGAGAAACAGACACTATGAGACCTGATCTTAATCCTGGTTTGCTCTCCAACCCTCAAAAACAATTGTGAATTTCTAAACCATTTCTGTAACTCACCAAACAATTTGACTTTTTGTCAAGACACAAAACAGGATGTTGGACCTTTGTTTAAATAAAACTACCACAGACCTGCAAGATCACAGACAGCACCACTTTCTGGTCAAATGTTGTAAATGAAGGTAAATTCTGCTAACGTGTCTTGAGTTAATTGGCACCAAATATTGCGTCACAGTCTGTGTTTGGCTCTGAAATTGCTGTTTACAGCTCTATTTTGATTTTGTTAATTTCATATTTGTCAGATATGTTCAAGATCATTAAATGAGATGAACCTGTTTTAAAGACCAGAAGAGGTTTTTGCACATGACGAACCAGTGAGAAACCACTGTTTCATTCTTTAAACTGATGTATTTCTGTCCACACATAATATGGATAAATATGAATGAAAAAGCTAAAATTATCCTGTGATCAACAGATAAATCAAGCTGATCATACACTATGCAGCTTTTCTTGAGCATGCTGTTGCCACCCCCATGGAGTTCAAGGGTGTCTGAGCAGCCCTGCATGTTTCAGTTACCTTGGCAACATATTTCCGTATGTAAAATGCAGACAGGACTTGCAGCCTTGAGCTCTGTCAGAAATGATTCTAAATCACCTAACACATGCACTTCTGCATGCACACGCATCCAGTGCAATGCAATGTAATCCATACCTTACTATATTATATATTAGCATGAGAAAAAAATCATAATACATTTAGGAGTAAATATGTTGTGGGATACGTCATTTAACCAAATAAATCTCAACCAATCTTACAAATCTGTGATGTATCTTTTTATGGGTAGTAGTGAAGCTATGTGTGGTAAATGGTGAGTTTGCTTTGGCAGAATGATCCGGTGCAATAAACAGACTCGGGTGTCTGAGTGACATTAGATGAATATCAAGCATCCATTTACCTTTGACAATCCAAACATCCTCCAAAAATGATCTAAACAATTCTAAACAAATGCTTGAGCGCCCAGAAGGGCACACACACTCTGCTGTCCTCTGATTCTTGGCATCACAGATGTCATTTATTTTTTAGCTCTGTAACTGTATATCATACGGTAACCCTTACTCAGTTAAACTTATCTTAGTAAAAAAGAGTAAAAACATTTTAAATATCTAGTTAATACTGAGAACAGTGGCCAAGTGTTAAGTTATAAAATAGTACTGTGTGTAAATAACATAATTGTTAGAAAACATTCAAAGAGTGGTTGTACCATATTCCAAAATTCACGAAGGGAGCTGTAG
Source organism: Chromobotia macracanthus (assembly GCA_036877525.1). NCBI lineage: Eukaryota > Metazoa > Chordata > Actinopteri > Cypriniformes > Botiidae > Chromobotia > Chromobotia macracanthus. Next base: position 223,726 of record JAZGTH010000078.1, read on the forward strand.
GGCAAATGAGGCATCATTTCTCAGGCTGTAAAAATCAAATGTTTAAAGGTCTGTTTATAGACACTCTACATGACTCGGCAGATGAGGCAAATATACTGTATCCACCCATGTAAGCCCATCAGGTCAATGGACATCAGTCCTCAACATCTACAGTGGTGACCTGAGTATCAACCCGACTGGCTCAGCGCTCACAGCAGTCTCTCATTACATTTGTCCCGTCATCTTAATTCATCAGTACATGTCGTGTGGACGGTCTCAGTAGAAGATCAGAAAGGACCACGGTTCTGCCAAGACTGCAAAGTTTCCATTGTGTTGCTTTGTATTTGAGACAGAACTTTTCCCAGAACAAGTATCACATTCAATATTAATGAGGATGTTCATTTGAAGCACATTTTAATGCATATGCTTGGAATTATTTCCACACATTTAATTTTGTTTATAATTTCTCTCCAGGTATGAAGATTCTGGATATGTACTCTAGAATCAGTCATGTTGTTTATATTCTGTCTTCCACGCAGGTAGTTTACCACTTTTAGACCGTTTTTCAACATGGTGAAAATGGGCTTGTGTAGATCACAGTAATTGTTATTGCAAGACCTGCCTGTCAAAAGTACAAACATTTTGAGGGGCAGATTGAACAAACACATGGCACATGACATGAAAATCATGTGCCTTATCTCAAAGACAAATATGTCTTTGAGATGTTCTGCTTCATGAATGAGATCTTCCAGCCATAAATGATCTTTGGTCACTGGAAGATCAGAACGTTGCATTCATCTAAAGTTCCATGTTGTAATTTTGTATCAATGTCACCTCGTTTGCTACTTTTACATTCACACATTTTACAGCCGCTTTAGCCACAGCGACTTGCATGCTGTTGCATTTAAAAAATACATTTGATCAGTTTGCCCATTCTTTGTTTCTAAGCTACAGGAACATCATGTTTCGGTGTAAAGATTTGTTGGTATTTACTCTAAACGTAATGTTTGATTTTGAGGAAAAATACATATTCCTAATTAGCATTTTTGTCTTATCCAGTAAAATAGCTAAACATCCTCAAAACAAAGTACACTTATTTAAGGAGATAAATTACATATTTAATTTCCATGCATGTACCTTGAATGTAATTGTATTTTGTTTCATAAACCTTGATTTCGCTTTAAAACAAGTGAAATCAAGTGCATCAAGACAAAGTATTACTATGTACAAGAGACACTGTGTCTTACATTAACCTGAGAAACACAAATGTAAGTATTAACAAATGTCTAAATGCTGTGTGTAATGCCACATCAACGCATACAGAGTTTTCACCCTTTATTTTACACATGTTTGTATGCAGTGTTTGTATTATTGATAAAACAAAGAAATATACAAGTCATAGTATTATGTTACTATACGCAAGAAACAGTATTTAATTAGTGCTTTAAAAAACATTGGCTTGTACCAGTCCTTTCTGTCTGACCTTTTTTCCTGTTTTCACATTTTGACTCATTCAAGCTGGAAACCAAAGGTTTTAAAAGTCTTTAGAGTCTAAATCTACATAAAAGATCGTCAGGTTATTAAAACCACAGATGAGGTGCAAAGTTTTTCATTACAATGTGCTTTCTAGAACCCACTCTGACTGGGACAATGACGATCTGCCGCTGTGTCTCTCAGTAGCGTCCATTGTAGGAAGATCTCCGCCACTCATCGATAAGGTGCGTTTGGCATGCAGACTATCAGACTGCTGATAATTAACAGAAGTTGGCTGTTTACAGGAGTCTACATTCAGAGAATGACGACGGCTAATCCTCACGCAACCTACAGGGACTGTCTTGTAGTTGTGGAGATTTTGGAATTGTGCTCTTCTTGACACTGGAGTCACCATGGTGGAATAGGCCCGTACAGCCGGTTTGGGATGCACCTTGGCAGAGTTGTTCTTGTTGGTGTTTTCCAACTCCACACTGATCAATGTGTTAGCCACATGGGCACCAACGGGGGTAAATGCATCTCCATGTGCTGGTCGCAGGGGACTGGGGGAAGCAGGGTGCCAGCTGTGGCTTGCAGAGGAAGTCGAGACCGTGCAGTCTGGGAGAGCGGGCTTGGAAATTCGGGACATGGCTGCAGATGTGAATACCTCTACAGGTTCCATCTGTGGTGACATTTTTCGATACGTGTCTTGTTCTGGGCCTAGGACCTGATTTGACATTGACTTAACGACTCCGCAAACCTGCAGCTGCTCAGTCCTGGACTGAGAACAGATATCTCCCAGTTCCACTCCTTTATCAACTTCTCCTTGGTTGCACACTCGGTAGCGTACAATGAGGAAGATGATGAAAGCCAGTACGGAAGCGACGATGATGCCCCCGATGATGACAACAATGGTGCCACCAAGGAACTGTGACTGCATGAAATGACAGTGCAGATACGGCGGCTCTGTGGCGAAGTGAATACAGCCCACCACACGTGTTACTGTGAGTGTTGTCATTGCATCGTCGTAAATGGCTAAAACACAAAGGTCGTACATGGTGCCTGCCGCCAGATTGTTGACCATGATGCTTTTACTGGTAGGAGGAATCATCCTGCACAGAGAGACAGGCCACGAAACAGCAGTCAGTAGAATTATGTGCTGTGTATGTTTATAAATGTTTATAAAATAAGCCAAAGTGCAAGGACACTCATATCACTCTTGTATCAAAAAAGCCTCCTGAACTTAAAGTAGATTCTAAAGGCAATTCAGCAGAGCAAAGAATACAACCATAAACCACAAGCCTGTAGTTCACAGCAGACATCTTCCCTGCTGGTGTAAATAAGACTCGACATTACTGAACCCCTTTATAACATGATATATTTACACATTACAAATTACAACTGCTCGGTTAGTACACTTTCCTTACTGTCATTTTTTTATGGCTGACAAAGCTGCCTGGGGACATGTGGCTCTGTTGACTCTCAGTAGATACAATCCGCAAAAATGGTGAACAGGTAAATTCTGAAACTTTTATAAAGAAGCTGCTGATGCCCATTATATTTGGTAGAAACGTCTTATTTTTAATGGCTGCTTTTAACCATTGGTACACTGCTGTACAAACTGCTGCATTATTTAAGAGTACAGAAAAGAAATAAATGCCTCACCTGTACACTAGAGAGTCGTCATAAGTGCCATTGTACTGGATCTGAAACATCCGAATCCCTGGAATGTTGCGCTGAAAGTTGAACTTCACCAGAGCTGTGGAAGACGTCATCTCAGAGATCAGCACCCGCTTCTCCTGTCCACTTTTGTTAGTGCCCATTGAAGAACCACCATCTCCACCAGTTTTAGCAGATGTAGCAATATCAGATGACCCTGGGTCGGGCTCCTGGACCATGCTGGTGTCATTGGTGAAATGTGGAAGTTTGGTGATGAGTAAATCCACTGTCTGCTGAGCCTCTCCAGATGGATTTGATGCCACACAGGTAAACGAGCCAGAGTCTTTCACTGTACTAATGAGAATGTCCAACGTGCCATCACTGTGGACCACAGTGCGGCTGGAGTTAGACACCAACCTTCCATCAGGGGCAATCCAGTGAATGACTGGGGACGGGTCCCCGCGGCCTTTGCAGCGCAAGAACACTTGCTGTCCTTCCAATGCCCGTGTCTCCTGCGAATGTCGAGTAATAAGTGGAGGCTCGCACAGGAACTCCTCCTCAGACACGGTCCAGAAGTAGCGTCCAGCAAGATGCTGCGGTGCTGCACAGGTCTCCAGGTCATCCTCCCGCCGCAGCCTCCTGAGCCACAGCAACTCACAGTTACAGTGCAGAGGGTTTCCCCCAAAGCTAAGAGCAAAAGATGATGGGCCTAAAACACCTGATGTGGCCAGGACACCTGCCCGCTGGAAGACTGGGTCAGGCGGAAGCTTGTGAAGTTTGTTAGAGGTGACGTCTAGACGCTTGAGTTTTTGAAGCCCAGAGAAGGTCCCTTCAGGTATGTAGTTGATCATGTTGTGGTCCAAGTTTAAGGTGTGCAGGCTGATCATTCGTTGAATAGCTACCCATGGGGCACTATCTAGGTTGTTGTAGGACAGATCCAGTTCTTCAAGAGCCAGGAGGTCATTGAAAGCGCCTATGTGGATGTATGTGAGCTGGTTGTTGTTAAGAATAAGATGGTGCAGCTTAGACATGCCACTGAAGGTATCGTTTGTTATATGTGTCAGGCGATTGCTATCCAGGTGAAGGGCACGTAGATTCTCTAGGTCATTGAAAGCGTGAGGTGAAATGGAGCCTATTGTGTTTCTGGAGAGTGTCAGATCAACCAATTTGGTCATATTAGCGAAATCCTTTTGCTTAACGTTTGTGATAAAATTGTCCCCCAGTCTGAGCTCAACAGTGTGTCTGTCAATGTTTGGGGGGACAAAAAGCAACCCCTTTTTATCACACAAGGTGGCCAAATTAGGAGAAAGCACCTGGCAGATGCAACGCTTGGGGCAAACCTGGATCTTCTGGGCTTTCAATGCCATAACAATCACCATCAAATAAATAAGCAGCATCTCCATCTGGGTCCTAGATGTTGATTAACCAACCTGTGGGGGAACAGAAGAAATATTTCTCAGACAAAGCAGATAGTCACAATCCAGTTGCATTTCTAAAATAAAATCATGAAGCGCCTTGATGAGCATCATTATCTTTTATGTGCTGACACATTTCGTATTAAAACAGAATGTTAGAGCAAGACAAATCCAAGGTCTTTTCCTAATAACCAATAGGATTTAGTTTATGTCACAGCTGTGAACCATGAGTTTCTGCATGAGTTTCTGAGTTGCTGTAGTTGGTCAATAGTGTTGGGGAGAGACAGTCTCACTCCAGGTACAATATAATTGGACATAAATTTGTATATGTAACCCCTGCATGCTAGATCACCATGTTATGTATATGTGTGTGAAAAGACTGCGCATTTTAAATGTGTATATCAGCAAAACGTTTGTCAACTTTTAGAAGTACCCTAGCTTATAGATGATCTCAACAGCCTACAAACATAAACTAACAGCCACAAAGGTCCAAGACTTCTTTAAATGAGTAAAACAAATTATCTTTGCATTATATATTATAATGCAAAGTATTATCCTTTTTCTTTTTTTACAAGAACCCTTTTAAATGAATTCTCATCTTGTGTGAAAACATAATGCCTGAGGGAATCTGATGGTAAAAATTCTCAGAAAGCTTTCTGGGGACATTTATACTAACAAAGTGGTTTTGATATTATAATGTTGAGGCTTTCATCTTTGTGTATGGTAAGACGAAAGGTCTGTCCAGGTACTCTTCAGAATTAGTCTGATGTCTCCAAAGACTGAACACAGAGAAAGAGCATCATGTCCGGAAAGACGAGTCATTCTCTGCAGATTCACCATCTTCAGCTCATGTTACTTACACAGGATGAGAAACACACTCTCGCAATGACAGCATATAACATTTCATACCATTCTCAATATTTGCAAAGGTCATGAATGTTTCATTTTGGCATGTATTATACTGCACACATTTCTTATGAAACATGATAACTGATGCTTTGCTGGCATTGCTTTGCCTTTTACACATGCAGTGAAATTTCAGCACATTGCTTCTGTCACTTCTGTCATCTGTAACCTTGGAAATTCACATCTTTTGAATGTGTTTCAAAAGTGTGACAATGTCGAGCACTCGTCTCAGAACATGGGATAACTTGCTGCATGTGGTAACGTCATTCCATAAACAGGCTCTTAAAATCGCTGGTTCTCATTTGGTAGACTTATTTGGTAGGCTCTGAACAGCAGGGGAATGATTATGCTACATGTAATTAATAAAAGTTACCATATAACAGGGCATAATTAGGACAGACAAATAAGAAGACATATCAGCTCTTAAAAGGAGGGAGAGACTCCTCCCACATTTTTTATTGTCATAGTCATTGAGCCAATCAACCTCTGTACTATTGTGGCACCAATTCATCTGTCTCCAAAATAATTATCCAAGTGTAAATAATAACTTTAATAATGGTTTGAGTTAAAGAATATCCACTGAAAGACTAAAGATTGACTTAAGATTTTACTGTATGGCAGTAGCAGCTCCTGACTATAAATTTAGGTGGGAAAGATTGTGGGTCGCATCGTGGGCTATATGATTAACCTATTATTAACTGCTAGTGGAATAAGTTTCTGTTTCAATGACTGAACGCACTCAGAATGTCCTTCCGTAATGTAGCCTGATGGTGGCGCTCTATAATCTCTATAATCATATACAGAACACACGAGTATTATTATTATATTATTCAATTATATTTATTGAATATTGATTCGGAATATTACGAGGTGTGGAACATTTCAGGAGGAAAACAAAGTAACTGACTGCATGTTGGACTGGATTATTTATCAAAACAAGCACAAAAATTGTTTTACATGTTTTTATATATTTTTATTGTTTTATTAATTGTAGACATTTCGTCTACAAAGGTCTATTCCAATTTGTTTTACAAGTAATTCACAAAGACAACGTTGAAACGATTTATACTTTAAGTCATTTGAATCATACTTTAAGTCATTAAATTTATTTATTTATACAAAAATTTGGCCTGCCGCTGTTTCGTGTTTAGGGCTCGCTGCAGTTCCATTTTTAACCACAGATTTACATTGTGAAAAACGGGGGCGCTGTTGAGCTCGGGAGGGCAGAGGCAGCCTCTGCCCCACTTAATTCGATCATTACATTACAGAAGCCAGCCTAGCTATGCGCTCAATTCCCATACATATTTATAATCATTTGAAAACTCCGAAAATATTTGTGAAATAATGTCAGAAACATTTACAAGTTAACAATTTAGGTTTGATTCAGTTTATATTGAGTTCTGTTTTCAAGTGATTAAACATTTGGCGACCCCCCTTCCCCCATACAGACGAGCCGCGGGTGCTGTACGGTGATATTAAATGAACATTTTACATCTGAAATAAAAACCTCTGCCGCCTCTGAAACAGACCGTCATGACGTCACAAGCCCGCGTGAGTCCCACGCAGGATCTGCTGTTACCGCCGCAGCTGCGTGGCCGTGTGTCCACAGACGCGTTTAAAGCTGAAACTGCGGCGTTTATTCAGATAAGACTCTGGCTGCTTTCATACTGAATGTTATTAGTATCTGATTTCGTAGAAAGTTCGTTGAATCAACAGCTGTTAATAGCGCGGGATGTCACGGGGTGCACAATTAATACTTTCACATCGCTGCGTTCACTTGTTGGACAAGTAGGATGTGACGATTGGTTGGTATTTGCCCCGCCCCTCCTGCAGTGTGATTGGACGGCTGGGTTCAACGTGACTTTGACACGCGCAGCGGTCACCCTGGCGCTGCCAACATGGCGACGGTCGGCAAATATCGACGTGACGTCATTTGGAGACCTCAAGCAGACTTTAGCTACTAGTTTCGTTATTTATGTTAATTCTCATAGTGTTGATTCTCAACAGCAACGAGAGAAAAACGCAGATAATAGCCCTCAGCTTTAGAAGAGATAATAAAATAGTTTTAAATCATTTTATTTACCTAGCAATGTTTAATGCTAAACTCTGCTTACTAACTACTCATACATGTAACTTTAATTGAAGCTCCTCTGTTGCTGGTGCTTTACCAACCAGCTGGCTGCATTAGTTGGCAACGCATCTGGATGTTCAGTGGGCTGCACCAGCGATGCTACTTCCCCTCTGAAACACCGCTGTGAATGTGCTATTAGGGACTCACACCAAGACAACCATAAACAACAGCATGGAGGATTTCCCATGATCACTGCTAGCTGGAAACATGTTTGTGAACACATGCATTAACGTGCAGATTTTAGAATAACATGTTGTAATAGAATGCTTATGGCATGCAGACCTGTTCTCACGTTAACAGCTTCTTCAGTGAATAAATGAAATAAAACATTCACATGCTTAAGGCATACAGAAAAACGATTACTTACTCCTGTCATTCCAAACCTGTATTTTTATACCTGTTACTGCCCGTTTTCATAATGTTTTGAAGAATTTTTACACACCATAAAATTAGTCTGTAGCGAATGAACCTCTGTCACACACGTTGCATGTTGGGCCGGCACCCCTTTTTAGGAGGTTGTTGATATTGAATTTAGATACCTGCTAATCATTTGTTTTAGTTTTGCCTTATTAAATCTAAGTTTAAAATTAAATACATTTTTCATGGTGTTGTTTGCAGGGAAAAGAGGCTATTTTATTGCACTGCATGATCATTTGAAATTTTCACAACAGTTTGAAGAATTCTGTTCACAATGTATCTGGTTACCATGAAAACACTGTCACGATTGTACTCGCTGCTGCTTCAGCCATCAAATAGTAGAAATATTCAAATAAAAATGTGTTAAATAGGCTCACAGAAGTCTATCCATTTCTTTGTCAGAAACATTTCAATGTAACTGTTGTTTTATTGTTGTCATAGTAAATATTCACTTCCTCATGACCATGGAATCAGAGATTGTAGGTCACATTCAACGGACAGACATCAGTATGTTTTTGGAAATATACATATTTATTTCAACAAAGACAACCAAAATCAAATTCCTAGAACCTTGTGAACAGTTTCGTAGTGGCTGCATGCAAACTAATCTACTAATTTAAACAAGTGACAATCATACACGCAAAGGTAATGTTAATTATCAAACCAAACAAAATACAAAACTTTAGAAACACCCTGTGATTATTTTATTAAGCTATAAGCATAGGGTTTAATCAGTAATGACATTAATAGACTTGCTATCTGGTGTGTTCACCTCCTCAGCCTGCTTCCCTGGGTGTTTTACATGGAGAAAAGGCAAAATATATGTATTGTATTGTCCAGTTTTCTCCTTAAACATTGAGGCGAGTTATTGTTCTTGATGCAGCAGGAATAAGCTCATAATCATGACAGAAAAATAAATACTGCCCTAAACTCACAAAGGCAGTGCGATCCTCCTAATATGCCATCAAAACAATACATTTACCCAGAATTCAACACGGCGTGACCACTTTTACATTCTCTATATAACTCATGCTTTATATTTCTTAGGTCTTAAACCACATTATTGTCTTGGAAAAAAAGAAACAAGGAGAATTTAATTTTTAACATATATTTATGCGTCCATCCAAAGCAACATACAGTGTGTGGTTTATGGGGTGTTTTTTACATTTGTCAGCTATCAGTATACCTGGCATATCTCACACAGGTTGTGTTGACTGCTTTTATGATCCACTATGGTATTTGCATTGTGTTTCACTAGAAAATACAGCATGAGTTTGGAATGAATTAAGGGTGACTAAATAATGACAGAATTCTCATTGTTTGGTGAATTGTTTCTTGAACTGTGTTTACACCATATACAGACTGATCGAGATGTTCTCTTGTTCACTTCTGCGTGAACTGTGTTTAAGATGACAAGGAATGTGGACTAAGTAAACAGATTAAACTGAGATTAAATTGACTTGAACAGAGTAGCACTATACTGACTATACCTTGAAGCCCTTGTTAATGTGATTTATCCTCTCAAAGATCCAGATCCACACAATATATGAGCACTGGATCCCAGGGATCCAAAACTATAGATATATATCTGTGCTTCTACAAAATAGCACATTTGTTATATTAATGTTATTAAATGTGTCCAGTTCTCATAAAATACATTTTGACTTTATTTCTCTACATATCTACAGTACATAAAAACATGTCAGATAAACATCTTATAAAAAAGACGTCTTATAAAAAGTAGGCAGTAAATCTATAGGTAAACCATTTCAATTGCATAGCAGTTACACTTGATAATTAAAAAATTCTAACATTTCAAGCCTCAATCTTTTATACAACCAGCCATTTTTTGTGCAATCATTTAAAATCCGTTTGATGAGGGATGAAATGGTTTCCTCTCAACAAAAAAAAAAAGCATTTTCACATGCAAGCATACATCAGCCACAGATTCAGTCATCTACAGTCAAACTGTCTACAGCAGAAGGTTTGATCTGGACAGTGAAAATGTCCAGGAGAGACTTCCATCACTGTCTGAAGTAAATGTTAAATTGCACAAGTATTATAACCTGTCATGGTGAAATGGCTAATATGAGGGAATACTTCAGCTAAACAACACCCTAAAAATCAAATCAAATAATTTATTAGCAATGAAAGACCTGCATGCATTACCCAGACAAAAGAATTTGTGACCTTGCATTGGACTGTGAAATGATCTTTCTTGGTGATTTTCCTACCCTTTCTCATATCTGTTGAGGAGATGTCAGTGATGTGATATGAAGAAACGCTCAATAAAGATGCTGTCTCTGAAAATGCCTGAGATCAGCATCAGCATCTGAGGACAGAAACCATCAGGCAACACAGAGAAAAAAATCTAAGCATTTACCTGAAGAAGATATCAGCTTTGCTTCATAGGAACAAATCTCACCGCATTTACACTTAAATCTTCCAAGTCACCGCATTTCCAGCAAGTCCACCTGCTATCGGTTCCTTTAGATGACCCAGATAGATACTGGGCGATCCCTACATCATATTACAGCATCCAGCGCCTCCGTCCACATGACCGTCCACATATCCATGATTATAGCGGACACACTCAGTTCATTAAACCCACATCTGTAGTGTACGGTATGTTGAACAGGTACGTCTATCTGCCGTTCATACTCCCGCAGACAGCGGAGCCCCGTTCTCGCTCCAGCCGGGATGGCCTCTCCGCATTACGGCCGCATGCCCCGAAATTACCAATCCTACTACGGCAAACATTTGGTCATGAATATTAATGATATCGTGCTCACGTCGACAAGTGGCCTTCCATTCAGACTGTTGGCTCTGGAATATTAATCGAAGTTGAGTTGCTACCGTCCAAAAGTGACAGCTGTCTTCGAATATTATTTAAATAACATTATATATTGTAGTGTTGTTATAGACAGATTGGGTAGTGTTGTTATAGATTAGTTCAGATTAATTATATATATATATATATATATGTGTGTGTGTGTGTTTTATTCTTGTGTTGTTATTTAATATTCATTTCATATGGTTGTCATTGCATCTCCTTATAATAAGGAAAGCTTGGCGTGTGACAATTAATTTGCATGTGCTAACGTTACCTAAACGTTAGGCTTATACATATGCATTAGTTATTGGTGACGTTACGCCGTTCTGTTGGCGGAGCTTGGAATCGTGAATATTAGCCACAAGTCCCTACCATAGTAGAGTTGGTAAGTTTTCCGCTGGATTCGGTTCGTCAGAGAAAACGCCTTTGAGCAGCCAGACCGGAATTCAGATGTAACACACTGCGATATTTTCATTCTTCAAGAGGTTTGAATGGTCATTCGAGAGTGCTGGTTCAGTCAATCATCTACTGTATGCAATAACAATAACAATAACGACACATGCTTGTAAAGGTGCACGTATCAATGCTGCCTGCGCTCTCAACGTGTTACAGAGATAAACATGATCTTTAGGTGAGTTTTTATTACACCCCGTGAGTCCAATTGACATGAATGAGACATTTCACCACATTCATTAAACTAAGTGCAGCGCGATTAAAAATCTCCCTCAGATAAGTAATAATATGCATTGCATGTTCATAAACAATGGGTTGCGGTATTGCATTAAGTATGTGCAATGTTTATAAATCCTTAATTTCTCTAGCAGCGGTTTTGTAGGTTGGTTTCAAACACATAGTTTTACTAGTGATACTTGTTAGGAATTCTGTCAACCAAAAAAACTTACAGCATCATAATATTTTTGTAATATACAACATTTGGAAGTTATGAAGGATATGCTGTATATATTTTAAGAAATCAACACTTGGTTGACCAACATTACTGGTGGTCTGTGCATCCAAAACGTGAACATATTGACATTATTACTGGACACATACAGTTATATATACGTTGTGTTGATCCTTCTCTTTACTGTACATTGTTATTTTTGACAGATTGTATTGATCTGGTCGTAGGTGATGGAGTCTAATGGCAGGCCAGTCCTACTTTTCATCTTCAGAAAAACTGTCCTATCGTCATCAGGGGGATTGGCAATGCTTCGTTTCCACTGTGGCTCTGAGATGCCCAGTAGTTCTCGAATATGAGCTGAGATCACCTGAGGCACATTGGCGACATCTGCATGTTTCAGTCATGCAACACGTGTGCGCTGAAGTCTTTAGTTTATGCATCTGTCATGATTTAAATATTGCCCGTGCAAAACTCACTGTCAAAATACTGAGTGTTCTGGTTGGTTGATAACTAGTTACTTCATGTGATTTATGTCTGTAGCACTACTTAGGGCTTGTTCAAATGACTAATATTACCAATTACAATAGTGATAAATTATTAGTCACCACCAAAAATGCTACTAACATGATTTGTGTTGCTCAGTAATCCAAATGTGTGATCAGTGTGTGTTACTGTGTGTGTTCAGTGTGTGTTACTGTGTGTGTTCAGTGTCTGTTACTGTGTGTTCAGTGTGTTACTGTGTGTTCAGTGTCTGTTACTGTATGTTAAGTGTCTGTTACTGTGTGTGTTCAGTGTTTGTTACTGTGTGTGTTCAGTGTGTGTTTCTGTGTGTGTTCAGTGTCTGTTACTGTGTGTGTTCAGTGTCTGTTACTGTGTGTTACTGTGTGTGTTCAGTGTGTGTTCAGTGTCTGTTACTGTGTGTGTTCAGTGTCTGTTTCTGTGTGTGTTCAGTGTGTGTTTCTGTGTGTGTTCAGTGTGTGTTTCTGTGTGTGTTCAGTGTCTGTTACTGTGTGTGTTACTGTGTGTGTTCAGTGTGTGTTTAGTGTGTGTTCAGTGTGTGTTCAGTGTGTGTTACTGTGTGTGTTACTGTGTGTGTTACTGTGTGTTCAGTGTGTGTTACTGTGTGTGTTCAGTGTCTGTTACTGTGTGTGTTCAGTGTCTGTTTCTGTGTGTTCAGTGTGTGTTACTGTGTGTGTTCAGTGTGTGTTACTGTGTGTGTTCAGTGTGTGTTACTGTGTGTGTTTAGTGTGTGTTACTGTGTGTTTAGTGTGTGTTCAGTGTCTGTTACTGTGTGTGTTCAGTGTGTGTTACTGTGTGTTCAGTGTCTGTTTGTGTGTGTTCAGTGTCTGTTTCTGTGTGTTCAGTGTCTGTTACTGTGTGTGTTCAGTGTCTGTTTCTGTGTGTTCAGTGTCTGTTTCTGTGTGTGTTCAGTGTCTGTTACTGTGTGTTTAGTGTGTGTTCAGTGTCTGTTTCTGTGTGTGTTCAGTGTCTGTTACTGTGTGTGTTCAGTGTCTGTTTCTGTGTGTGTTCAGTGTCTGTTACTGTGTGTGTTCAGTGTCTGTTACTGTGTGTTCACTGTCTGTTACTGTGTGTGTTCAGTGTCTGTTACTGTGTGTGTTCAGTATCTGCTTCTGTGTGTTCAGTGTCTGTTTGTGTGTGTTCAGTGTCTGTTACTGTGTGTGTTCAGTGTCTGTTACTGTGTGTGTTCAGTGTCTGTTTCTGTGTGTGTTCAATGTGTGTTACTGTGTGTGTTCAGTGTTTGTTACTGTGTGTGTTCAGTGTGTGTTTCTGTGTGTGTTCAGTGTCTGTTACTGTGTGTGTTCAGTGTCTGTTACTGTGTGTTACTGTGTGTGTTCAGTGTGTGTTCAGTGTCTGTTACTGTGTGTGTTCAGTGTCTGTTTCTGTGTGTGTTCAGTGTGTGTTCAGTGTGTGTTTCTGTGTGTGTTCAGTGTCTGTTACTGTGTGTGTTACAGTGTGTGTTCAGTGTGTGTTACTGTGTGTGTTTAGTGTGTGTTACTGTGTGTGTTCAGTGTGTGTTACTGTGTGTGTTCTGTGTGTGTTACTGTGTGTGTTACTGTGTGTGTTACTGTGTGTTCAGTGTGTGTTACTGTGTGTGTTCAGTGTCTGTTACTGTGTGTGTTCAGTGTCTGTTTCTGTGTGTTCAGTGTGTGTTACTGTGTGTGTTCAGTGTGTGTTTAGTGTGTGTTACTGTGTGTTTAGTGTGTGTTCAGTGTCTGTTACTGTGTGTGTTCAGTGTGTGTTACTATGTGTGTTTAGTGTGTGTTACTGTGTGTTCAGTGTCTGTTTGTGTGTGTTCAGTGTCTGTTTCTGTGTGTTCGGTGTCTGTTACTGTGTGTGTTCAGTGTCTGTTTCTGTGTGTTCAGTGTCTGTTTCTGTGTGTGTTCAATGTGTGTTACTGTGTGTGTTCAGTGTCTGTTACTGTGTGTGTTCAGTGTGTGTTTCTGTGTGTGTTCAGTGTCTGTTACTGTGTGTGTTCAATGTGTGTTCAGTGTCTGTTACTGTGTGTGTTCAGTGTCTGTTTCTGTGTGTGTTCAGTGTGTGTTTCTGTGTGTGTTCAGTGTGTGTTTCTGTGTGTTCAGTGTCTGTTACTGTGTGTTCACTGTTTGTTTCTGTGTGTGTTCAATGTGTGTTACTGTGTGTGTTCAGTATCTGTTACTGTGTGTGTTCAGTGTGTGTTTCTGTGTGTGTTCAGTGTGTGTTTCTGTGTGTGTTCAGTGTGTGTTACTGTCTGTGTTCAGTGTCTGTTACTGTGTGTGTTCAGTGTGTGTTCAGTGTCTGTTACTGTGTGTGTTCAGTGTCTGTTACTGTGTGTGTTCAGTGTGTGTTCAGTATCTGTTACTGTGTGTGTTCAGTGTGTGTTACTGTGTGTGTTCAGTATCTGTTACTGTGTGTGTTCAGTGTGTGTTCAGTGTCTGTTTGTGTGTGTTCAGTGTCTGTTTCTGTGTGTGTTCAGTGTGTGTTACTGTGTGTGTTCAGTGTCTGTTTCTGTGTGTGTTCAGTGTCTGTTACTGTGTGTGTTCAGTATCTGTTACTGTGTGTGTTCAGTGTGTGTTCAATGTGTGTTACTGTGTGTGTTCAGTGTGTGTTTCTGTGTGTGTTCAGTGTCTGTTACTGTGTGTGTTCAGTGTGTGTTCAGTGTCTGTTACTGTGTGTGTTCAGTGTCTGTTACTGTGTGTGTTTAGTGTCTGTTACTGTGTGTGTTCAGTGTGTGTTTCTGTGTGTGTTTCTGTGTGTGTTCAGTGTGTGTTTCTGTGTGTGTTCAGTGTCTGTTACTGTGTGTTCACTGTTTGTTACTGTGTGTGTTCAGTGTGTGTTACTGTGTGTGTTCAGTATCTGTTACTGTGTGTGTTCAGTGTGTGTTACTGTGTGTGTTCAGTGTGTGTTCAGTGTCTGTTACTGTGTGTGTTCAGTGTGTGTTACTGTGTGTGTTCAGTATCTGTTACTGTGTGTGTTCAGTGTGTGTTCAGTGTCTGTTACTGTGTGTGTTCAGTGTCTGTTACTGTGTGTGTTCAGTGTCTGTTTCTGTGTGTGTTCAGTGTGTGTTTCTGTGTCTGTTACTGTGTGTGTTTCTGTGTGTTCACTGTTTGTTACTGTGTGTGTTCAGTGTGTGTTACTGTGTGTGTTCAGTATCTGTTACTGTGTGTGTTCAGTGTGTGTTTAGTGTCTGTTACTGTGTGTGTTCAGTGTCTGTTTCTGTGTGTGTTCAGTGTCTGTTACTGTGTGTTCACTGTTTGTTACTGTGTGTGTTCAGTGTGTGTTACTGTGTGTGTTCAGTATCTGTTACTGTGTGTGTTCAGTATCTGTTACTGTGTGTGTTCAGTGTGTGTTCAGTGTCTGTTACTGTGTGTGTTCAGTGTGTGTTCACTGTTTGTTACTGTGTGTGTTCAGTGTCTGTTTCTGTGTGTGTTCAGTGTGTGTTTCTGTGTGTGTTCAGTGTGTGTTTCTGTGTGTGTTCAGTGTGTGTTTCTGTGTGTGTTCACTGTTTGTTACTGTGTGTGTTCAGTGTGTGTTACTGTGTGTGTTCAGTGTGTGTTCAGTATCTGTTACTGTGTGTGTTCAGTGTCTGTTACTGTGTGTGTTCAGTGTATGTTTCTGTGTGTGTTCAGTGTGTGTTCAGTGTGTGTTTCTGTGTGTGTTCAGTGTCTGTTACTGTGTGTGTTCACTGTTTGTTACTGTGTGTGTTCACTGTTTGTTACTGTGTGTGTTCAGTGTGTTACTGTGTGTGTTCAGTGTGTGTTACTGTGTGTGTTCAGTATCTGTTACTGTGTGTGTTCACTGTTTGTTACTGTGTGTGTTCAGTGTGTGTTACTGTGTGTGTTCAGTGTGTGTTTCTGTGTGTGTTCACTGTTTGTTACTTGTGTGTTCTGTGTGTGTTCAGTGTGTGTTACTGTGTGTGTTCAGTGTGTGTTACTGTGTGTGTTCAGTATCTGTTACTGTGTGTGTTCAGTGTTTGTTACTGTGTGTGTTCAGTGTGTGTTACTGTGTGTGTTCAGTGTGTGTTACTGTGTGTGTTCAGTATCTGTTACTGTGTGTGTTCAGTGTGTGTTACTGTGTGTGTTCAGTGTGTGTTACTGTGTGTGTTCAGTGTGTGTTACTGTGTGTGTTCAGTGTGTGTTACTGTGTGTGTTCAGTGTGTGTTACTGTGTGTGTTCAGTATCTGTTACTGTGTGTGTTCAGTGTGTGTTACTGTGTGTGTTCAGTGTGTGTTACTGTGTGTGTTCAGTGTGTGTTTCTGTGTGTGCACTGTTGTTTTTCTTGTGTTTCAGTGTGTGTTACTGTGTGTGTTCAGTATCTGTTACGTGTTACTGTGTGTGTTACTGTGTTGTTCAGTGTGTTACTGTGTGTGTTCGGTGTGTGTGTTACTGTGTGTGTTCAGTGTGTGTTACTGTGTGTGTTCAGTGTGTGTTACTGTGTGTGTTCAGTGTCTGTTACTGTGTGTGTTCAGTGTGTGTTACTGTGTGTGTTCAGTGTCTGTTACTGTGTGTGTTCAGTGTCTGTTACTGTGTGTTCAGTGTGTGTTTCTGTGTGTGTTCAGTGTCTGTTACTGTGTGTGTTCAGTGTGTGTTACTGTGTGTGTTCAGTGTCTGTTACTGTGTGTGTTCAGTGTCTGTTACTGTGTGTGTTCACTGTTTGTTACTGTGTGTGCAGTCGTGTGTTACTGTGTGTGTTCAGTGTGTGTTACTGTGTGTGTTCAGTAGTCTGTTACGTGTGTGTTCAGTGTGTGTTACTGTGTGTCGTGTCTGTTACTTGTGTTTCATGTTGTTACTGTGTGTGTTACTGTGTGTGTTCAGTGTCTGTTACTGTGTGTGTTCAGTGTGTGTTACTGTGTGTGTTCAGTGTGTGTTCAGTGTGTGTTACTGTGTGTGTTCAGTGTGTGTTACTGTGTGTGTTCAGTGTCTGTTACTGTGTGTGTTCAGTGTCTGTTACTGTGTGTGTTCACTGTGTGTTACTGTGTGTGTTCAGTGTGTGTTACTGTGTGTGTTCAGTGTGTGTTACTGTGTGTGTTCAGTATCTGTTACTGTGTGTGTTCAGTGTGTGTTACTGTGTGTGTTCAGTGTGTGTTACTATGTGTGTTTAGTGTGTGTTACTGTGTGTTTAGTGTGTGTTCAGTGTCTGTTTCTGTGTGTGTTCAGTGTGTGTTCAGTATCTGTTACTGTGTGTGTTCAGTGTGTGTTACTGTGTGTGTTCAGTGTGTGTTACTGTGTGTGTTCAGTGTGTGTTACTGTGTGTGTTCAGTGTCTGTTACTGTGTGTGTTCAGTGTGTGTTACTGTGTGTGTTAGTGTTGTTCTGTGTGTTCGTTTCTGTGTGTGTTCAGTGTGTGTGTTCAGTGTCTGTTACTGTGTGTGTTCAGTATCTGTTACTGTGTTGTTCATTGTGTCTGTTACTGTGTGTTCAGTGTGTGTTACTGTGTGTGTTCAGTGTGTGTTACTGTGTGTGTTCAGTGTGTGTTTCTGTGTGTGTTCAGTGTCTGTTACTGTGTGTGTTCAGTGTCTGTTACTGTGTGTTCACTGTTTGTTACTGTGTGTGTTCAGTGTGTGTTACTGTGTGTGTTCAGTGTGTGTTACTGTGTGTGTTCAGTATCTGTTACTGTGTGTGTTCAGTGTGTGTTACTATGTGTGTTTAGTGTGTGTTACTGTGTGTTTAGTGTGTGTTCAGTGTCTGTTTCTGTGTGTGTTCAGTGTGTTGATCTGTTACTGTGTGTGTTCAGTGTGTGTTACTGTGTGTGTTCAGTGTGTGTTACTGTGTGTGTTCAGTGTGTGTTACTGTGTGTGTTCAGTGTCTGTTACTGTGTGTGTTCAGTGTGTGTTACTATGTGTGTTTAGTGTGTGTTCAGTGTCTGTTTCTGTGTGTGTTCAGTGTGTGTTCAGTATCTGTTACTGTGTGTGTTCAGTATCTGTTACTGTGTGTGTTCAGTGTGTGTTACTATGTGTGTTTAGTGTGTGTTACTGTGTGTTTAGTGTGTGTTCAGTGTCTGTTTCTGTGTCCTGTAAGATGCATTTATTTCTTAATTATGACACATTGGTATTTATTTGTATTTAAACCCTGAAATAAAAGGTATTATTAGGCTTTATGTCACACCTTTATATGTTGGAAGTCACAGATTCCCAACCGCGGTAAACAGGAGCTGTTGACATAAACCAGTTTCCTGCCTGTGATGAAGTTCTCAGTGAAGCAGGCCTGGTGGAACCAAAACAAGCAATGTTTATGTGTGTGTGTGTGACGTTTAAAAGCCTGTATAGATGTTATTTGAGGTTAGATATTTTAAAGTTATTTATTATTTTAAGTCTACATGAATGACAGACCGTTTATCTACGTTCTTCATTAATATAAAAATATATTTACATATCTATTTTGAAAATACATACTGGTATGATAGTTTAATAAATAGAAATAGCAACGATAAAAGTAACCTTATACTGGGGGAATCCAATAGACTCAATCCACTGTGCCACATCCTGAAGAGTCCAGTCCAGGAAATCCATGTTGTGTCCTGTTGCCCTGGAAACAAGTCAGCCAAACAACAGACGTTTTAAAGGCAGTGTACACGTGTCATATGTGTACGTATATTTATATTTATATTTATATTTATATATACACACACAGAACACACTTTGTCCACATCTGTCGCCTCTATATACCTGAATAAATAAAGTTAAGCAGCAGATACGCCCACAAATTAAACGTCACCAGCTGCAGCTGTCAATCAAAACGAGAGTTCAGGTGGTGGCGTTGCTGCAGCGAAACATTTGCCGTTTCTGCTATTAAACGATTAAATCATTATTCGTCATCATTTATACGACAAAAAAGCCCAGCATTTAAACTTCTCTGTAACTAAGAATTTTACAGTTATACATAATACAAGGTATACGTTTATAAAGGTTCATAAATTACTTTAGCAAGTTAGCAGCTAGCAAACTGCTGGCATGCAATACATCGTATTTAACGCGTTTAAGTGCAAATCATGGAGGATGTGACGGCGTTGGTGTGGTTTGTGCTGATGAAAACAGACTGCTGGTTAATCGTAACTGCAGTAAACACCACACATGCACCTGCGACGAGTTACAGCAGCAAAGAAATCATTGATCCGCAGATAGTGAGTGACGTCAGCAACTGTATTTGTCCATCACAAGATATGATGTAGATATGAAGATATCACATCAAATACTATACTATATATATATTTTTATTGTGTGTGTGTGTGTGTGTGTATATATATATATATATATATATATATATATATATATATATATATATATATATATATATATATTTTAGTTTAGTTTATGGCTATTAATGATTTATTGAATATTGATGTATTCTGTTAAATTGTTGCTTTAGACTTTGTTGAATTCTATCAATAAGCCATTTGTGATAGTGATTTGTACTGTACTTTATGTTTTGTCTAGGAACACAGTAAAATTAATGCAAATGTTGTAATCTTTGCTTTCTTCTTAGGTATTCTTGCGTGGGTTACAGTCACTTTCTGACAGGTGAGTTTTAAACTCTAAACCTGTTTGAAACTTATTTGACTTAAAATTGAATATGTAATGAGAACAAACCTGCTGGGAGAGACTGGACTGAGATGGTGGGAAACTGATTGGCTGATAGGGAAGGGGTTACTGACATCAACCAGAAAGAAAAGTTATAGATTTTGGTGAAAGATTAAGAATTTTTTTAAAATAATGTGCACCAATGATTCTTTCACAAAACAGAAACGTATTAAATATTCTGACTCAAATTTGATTTTCAGTGCCCAGCGTTCAGCATCCAGTTTTCAGGGTTCAGCATTTAGTGTTCAGTGTGCAGTTTTCAGGGTTCAGCGTTTAGTGCTCAACGTCCAGTTTTCAGGATTCAGTGCTTTTGTGTTCAGCGTCCAGTTTTCAGGGTTTAGTGTTCAGTTTTCAGGGTTCAGCGTTTAGTGCTCAACGTCCAGTTTTCAGGATTCAGCTCTTTTGTGTTCAGCGTCCAGTTTTCAGGGTTCAGCGTTTAGTGTTCAGTGTGCAGTTTTCAGGGTTCAGCGTTTAGTGCTCAGTGTCCAGTTTTCAGTGGTTAAGTGATTCAAGGTTCAGTGTTTAGGGTTCAATGTGACATCAGTGTGTTCATGTTTGTGCTTTAAATCTGAAACAGAAGGTTTACAGAAGCTTTAATTTACTGCGTCAGCAGCGTCACAGCAGGTAAAGATGAAAGTGTTTGATTACTGCAGTTCTGATGGGTGAATTTCAGAAGATCCATCAGCAGCAGCACTGAAATCAACTCATCAGAGTTTTGTCTTGATGTTCTGTGATGTTGTGAAGGGGAGAATTCCATAGTCGTTGAGAATAGCTCAATTTTCTTTGTCTAGTTTTATTTTGATCACACTGGTCTCTTTAATTTTTAAAATTTTTAAAAAATTTCTCTGCTGTTTTATTTCTGTTAATTTTTTTGGTGAATGGTGAATAAAGTTTTGCAATCCAGACAGGTGAACTAGAACAATGCTCATAAGCATTCACAAAATATATAATTTCGACTGGGTATTGCATCAGTTAATTATCATTATCAATAAATAAAAATTTTAAGCTAACTAGTATTTATCTATATATCTATATCTATCTATCTATATGTATATATATATGTATGTATGTATGTATGAAATATTTTATTATTGAACATTTAATTTTACTGTTATAAAACCAATAAATCCCAAGGGGCTCTTAAAGTCACTACTTTTTGAGTCATGTGACATGACGTGATTTATATCGTGATTTGATGGGACTCATGACTATGATTTAAGATGTAAATTATGACTATAACTGACAGCTGCCATAATGGAAAGTGATTTAAAACACTTTCATGTGTTTTCTAGCATGCAACAAACCATCTACACTGAATGCAGTCCTTTCCTGTGTGTGGATCTCTCATTGGGCACCTGTCTGCTCAGAGAAGTATTTCTGACAGGTGAACCAGCAATTAACCACTTCCAGAAAAATCTATGAAACAAATCACTGTCACTCATTCACACAGTTACCTCTGCTTGTATTTCAGAACTAAATCCCAAAAATACATGAAGAACCTTTAGGAGAATTACAGTAAATTATAGTATAGTTTTATTATAGTATATAATTAATAATAAATTATAGTATAGTATATAATTACGTTAATTGACTATAGTTTTGCTTTACTATAATGTTATAATTACTGTCTTGTACTACTATAAATACTGTTTACTGCATTGTATAGCGATGAAACAGTACAAAAAATATTGCCATGATATCTAAATATGTGCTGTGTTATATTATCACAATGCAAAACATGAACCCTAAAAATAGGGTTCATCTTGGTACAGTTGTTTTTAAATTTAGGATGAAAAATAATCTGGTCTGGTTTCACAAAGCAATTAGCTTTTTAAAGACCTTTAAAGTTCTTTTTGCTTAAGGTTCTTAAAAAAAAAGAATGAAAATTCTTTAAAAACAATTGTAAAAACGTGATAACCTCAGTTCTCATAAAGCTCTAAAGGCAATGTTTAGTTTATTTGGTTGCCGAGTCAGAGTAAGCATGGCTAAGAGAGCTCTCCGATTCACACAAAAACACAGCACTTCACAACTGCTTTTCAAAAATATCAGATTATTGATATTGTGAAATGATGAGTTTAGTTCAGTTAGTGAGACTGCAGGAAAACAGTGAGACTAATGTTAAATCATTTAACCCATACTGGTGAGTAGTGAAAACACACTGTGGGAAATGTGTTATGCTCAAAGGCACCTCAGTTGTTTCCTGCTAGCACTGGGAATTAAACCTGCAACTTTTGAGTTATAAGTCAGACTCTCTAACCAGAGAGCCATGACTGTCCACATAAAGTTTCAGTATTCAACAGTAATGACAATAATCCGATTGACTAATGTTTCATACAACCACTCACTTATTCAGGTCTTAATACTGGGTCTCTGAAAAACATTTACACCAGTGTATATTTCACAGGAAGCACCAGTGTTCACAGTTATCATACATAAATTGCTTCAGTTTTTACATTGTTATTATTATTCATAATAATATGCATTATGATTATATTGTTGTAATGTTTATTAAATTACCAAAAAGCAGAAATAATTCTTACAAATAGATCTGAATTTAAGCATGCTGTAAAAGATAGCATTGCAATATAAATCCGTGTTTGTTTTAGCCTATAAAAATATGAACAAAGGAAACGTATAAAGATACAATTTGTCAGTCTGTATAGTTAACATGCATTTTATCATTGCAATCTACACGCGGCTGTAATAAAACCACATAATCTCAGTTTAAATTAATAATTTAAACAGCAGAATTACCCAGACAACATTAGCCACCGATAGCAGACGAAATCATCATTGTTCTGCTCCGTGAATCATCTTAAACTTCTCAGACACATAATAATCATTAAATTTCATCACAAGGCACTGAAGTTGCTGACGTGACAAATAAACAAATACACAGTCACATGCATTTAAGGGTCAAAACTACTGCAGGTTACTGATCTTATACCACGTAACACATCTAGTGCTCAATGCTCATGCTATAAGCAAATAATAGCAGAAATCCTGACACTAAGTGTTAGAATACCACTTTAATATTAATGATAAAAATAACAGCCTTTCTTGTATTAATAGTTTATTTTTGCATTATTTCAATTAATGTCCTTTTATTTACACTTTTAAACTGTTTTCAAAGTGTAAATGTCAAATGAAAAATACAGTTTCATTTTATAGACAAAACAGCATAGTATTATTTTACATATAAAAGACAAGATGAAAAAATATCAGTAATAAAAATAAACATCAAGCCATAATACTGCTGCCAGAGTCAGATTATGTTACTTCCAAATTGACTGGAAATATCTATATATAATATACACCAGTCAAAAGTTTGGAAACACTTAATTTCTTTTTTAATTTATGAATAATAGTAAACTTATCAAATCTATGAAATAACACAAATGTAGTCACAACATAATTCCTAAAGTTAAAGAAAATTAAAAAATAAGGTAAAATAGGATCTATTCTAGCATATTCAATATAGTCACCCTCTGTCTAGAATTTACAAACTTTTCTTGACATTTTCCATCATCCAGTTTCTTAAGGAATCATCCTGAGGAGATTCTTAAAGAGTTTTGAAGGAGTTCCCCTCTATCCTGCGCTCTTATTGGCTGCTTTTTTATTGTTTAGTCCAAATCATCTATTTCAAAAACATTTTTTTTTAATTGTAGTTTTCTAATAACAAAAATTAAATTGAAATTAATATGTTGGTACAATTATATTTTTATTTTTACATTTTAACGTTTAATCAAATGTCTTCAGATTAAAAGATTTTTAATCTGACATTTCAGTCAAGTGTTTCTAAACTTATGACTGGTAGTGTATATATAATTTAGATATATAATATCTAAAATAACAGAATAAAGGTTAGAATAAGAGGATCGACAGAGGCCTTTGAGCTTTGAAATGTTAAAAAAGATTCAAAAGCTGTTTTTACAATGTTTGTCTTTCTTACAACTTTGAACTGAGCAGGTAACTCTAGGAAACACCTGCCAATTAGCTGCAGTTTAACAGAACAATTACAGACATTTTGTCATTTCAGACTATTGTTTGTAGCTCAATTTTTTAAGTGAAACACAACAGGGATGGGGGGCATCACTCACAGCATCAGGAACGTGCATGATGTGAATGAACAGTTTATTCTAGTTTCATATTAACTTCAAACATTAGAAGAACATTAATGAAGTGTGAACTCAACGTTTCAGTAACGCAGTGGTTATGAGTAAAGCTGCCACAGAGCTGTTTGATTCTCTGAAATCTCACGTCATGTGTAGTCTCGTGTAAGATGAGCAGAGAAGAGCAGAAATAATTTACTGTTCAGAGGAGACGTGACAGATTAACCCATGACATCCAAACCTGTGTCTCACAACACAGGAGCTCCTCCATCTGTACCAACATGAGACTCATCTTATGCCTTTTAATAATATATGAGTCAATCTCCTGACTGTCATAGTCAGATCACGATTCACCCCAAAATCAAAATTTTAAGTAATTTTGTAAAGAATTAAACAAATTATTGTAACTGAATTACAGTAACAAGAATTGGGGGGTTAATGTGCCAAACTGTCCTGAAAATAATGTCACATTAGTCTTTGGATTGTGAGCAGATTTGTAAGATCTTAAACAGTATTAAAATACTGGAGACAAAGCTTCATAAACTGTTGAAAAACACAGAAAACACACAGAACCATGATATTCACAGCCTTTCAGCCTACAGCCACAGCCTAGTTTACAGAATATCTAAGGAATAATTTGTGATTAATAATCATCATTGCTCTACGGTTTAGCCAAAACCAAATCTCTGTGTGAAAAATTATTTCAGATTATAAATTTGTACATCCTTCTATATTTGTAATAAACTAATATTTGTACTTGTGTTTTGGGTTTCACATGAGAATAACAGGTGAGTGGGAGCAGTTTCTGTACTTAATCAGGTTTAAGGCAGAAAAATGAGAGCGAACACACATCCACCCAAACTCTCAACAGTTGACAACTACATGTCTAACCAGTTTATAATTCTGACTCTGCTGTTGCTTTGACCAGATCTGACATAGATTCACTTTAGAGGTTGCAAGTTGCAAGAAAAATGCAAATTTAACACACATGAAAAAAGATCATAAAGGTGTGTTTTTTTTTGCTGCATAATCAGCTCATCGTCTGTTTCTGTTCAGGCAGGCCCCATCAGTGCAGTATCTGCAACTCCTCGTGATTATCCGTTCTGCCTCGGTTCTCCTCCAGCATGCTCTTCTGCAGCTTGCTCCAGATTCCAGAATCCCCCGTCTGCACAGCCTGCGTGAACAGGTTGGTATGCTTGCGCAGTCGCTCCAGCTCTGTCTGTGTCCGGCGGTTTTGGCGAATTAACTCTTTCGTTCGCAGCGTGATGTCCAGCAGGCCTGACTTATTAAGAATATTGTAGGTGTTGCAGAATCGCTTTAACTTGTTGTCCCTGTCGCTGGCAGAAATGGTGCATGAATTCAGTGTCAACATCTGCGGGACTGAGTTGGGAAGGTTGTCTGTGGATTCTGATCTCTCGCCCGCCTGCCATTTATTGTAAAGGGAGCTGGTAGCATGCGAGTTAGTGCATGTGTTGTGGGCACTGGGTAACATCACCATGTCTGGAGTGCTGGTGAATGCGGTGGGCTGTGAACTGGGCTGTTTGTCTTTTTGACTGCATTCTGACTGAGAAGAAGACAAACTCTTTGTGGAGGAACTGGAGCTGCATGAGGATCTGCTGCTGTTGCCACCTTGCTGTGGACTGTCCCCAGGATGAGGGGCAATTTTGGGGTAAGATTTAAGGATGGGGAGGTACATCTTGTTTCGATGATGTTTAGAAGGAGGTGCCTTTGACACAGCGGCAGTTCTCTGGGCTACCATGGGCTGGAGGAAGACAACCTGGGGCTGCTGAACCACCTCAACGGCTGGACTGAAGCTCCAGGGCTTCAGAGATGGAGGTGTGTCTCCAGACTGCAGATAAACAAGTGCAGCTAAACAAAAATCTGGATAAAAGTCAGGCCACACTGTTCTACTGTTATCCTAATAAAACATTCACAAGCATCTGGAATTGGGTTTATGATGTAACACTCCTTTTGGGCCTGGATCTGGTCATGCAATTAAAATGCAAATCATACAATGACTTAAATACAATTCATGAAAGGACCTTTGTAGATGCTCATGACTGTGTCTCTTAAGAGAATATATTAACTGTTTATGATATAACAAGATTAGCTGTCAAACTTAAAAATGGCAAACTTTCCAGAAAACCTAAAAATATTCATGATTCCAATTCAAAACAGCTGAAAATATTTTTATAATATAATTTTTTATAAAGTTGTCATCACTCACAATTTTTATCACTTTTGAAAGCTGCACCTCTTTGAAAATGTGGTTAAATTAAAGCTTTTGTTGACAATAATTATTTAAAACCCCATGAACACAAGGACTAAACTTACATGAGTATGAAAAAGTTTAAAAGATTACTTCCTTTCATCATCTCAGACTTCATTATTTGGCATTTACACTGAGAAAGTCAGAATAGGTATATCATGTAAGATCAAACATCAAGGTTATATCAGTGTGAATAAAACAAGTTTACCTGCTTCAGAACAACATTGTTCATTATGATCATTGGCGACAGACCCTGCAGAGCCCCGCCCCCCACCACTGCAGCCAGATGAGATGGCTGTGATCTAGAAGTGACCCCTGCAGACCCCACACAACACGATGCGTCGTCTGTGTCTGTCTGATCAACAGCACTCAGATGTTCTGAGCTGGCGTCTGTCAGGAACAAACACACACAGGACAGGCAGTGACCTGGTTTACTCAGACACGCTTTCCAAATACCCACACAAACATTCTGTAAGAGTCCTAACCTGAGAACCCGGAGTCCCTCTCAGACTCTGCTTTTTCCATCCGTTTGCTTTTAAATTTGGCCATTGCTCTCATATGATCTTCATCCTTTAACTTCCTGCTCATCGTCTTCCTCCTGTTTCTGATACACAAGCGAACATCATCAAACACTCGCCGTGACACCATCATCGGAGTTAGTATTTACCACCAACTGTTTATATGACCTTCTCGCACTACTAGGGTTCAGCAGCAACCTTTATGACGTAATTAAGTGACGCTACGTGATTTAGCTGCTGACCTGTTTGACGTCCTGCACGGCGCAGCTGACAGACAGACGCTCCGTGTCTGTTATAGTTCAACTGAATGTTAAACGCACCAAAAGCACGAATGACGTCACGACGTAAGATGTAACGCTTTCAGCCTCGGCCGTGGGGAGCAGAAATACACAAACTGTCTGAAGGTCTCTACACAAACACGGTGAGTCGAGTGTGAGTGTGTATGTGTGTGAGTGTGTACGTGTGTGTGAGTGTGTACGTGTGTGAGTGAGTGTGTGTGTCTGTCCGCTCCCGGTTGTCTTGCCTTGATCTCGGTTCGTCCCCGTCACGAAAAACGCGCTCGCGGTTACACGGTGCAGTGCACGAGACCCGGACTGGATTCGCCCCGCCCCGCCCTCACGGCAGTGTGTTTCTGCTTTTAAATGTCTTTTACATTGATGTCCATTTTAATGTCTTAATGTTTGTCAGGAACATAACAGCTATATGAAATATTACAGCTATATGAAATATTACAGCTATATGAAATATTACAGCTATATTACATGAACGCTGAAAATTGCGCTTCTTTGTTCCTTTCGTATGTCTAAGCTGTGACGTTACTGTTCTTAACGGTCACATGATCGACTCCTCAACTATCCAATCGCTGAGCACGAATTTACCCTACAGGCCAATCCAGGCCCTGGAGGCGGGGCTTATTGTTGAAAAAACTGAATGACTCATTTGCTGCGTCATCCCCTATACTAGAGTTAGTTATCGCAGAGCCGTTGAAAGAGTTGCGACACTCCCATACACTTCTATTGGAAGAATGGAATGCGGAAGTAACTCGTGTCATGGAGCGACCAAAAGTTCCAGCATGTCAGTGTTTCTCAAACACACCCGCATTTTTTACACAATTTAACGCACTAACTTACCTCTCATCTAGTCAACAGCAGTATTTTATGAAGACAGCTTTAGTTAATATTTATCGTTAGAACAGATAATCTCCAGTAACAGCAGTTAGCTAACGGGGGCAACACTTCACTAACACAACCAGTCATATTTGTAACAGTTGAATAGCATATAGTGAGTCTAAAGCAAAAGATATTCTTATAGCCATTGATGTATGACTATAGGAAGTCCAAAGTTCCAGGTGTTACATGGAATTTTCTTATTTTATTTATTGAAACAGGCAAATAATATAACCACACACGCAGACATACAATTTACTTGCTCATATTCTGTAAATCGGCATACTGTTGTAGATGTTGCTTTATTTAGGCTACGTCAACGTTAGACAATTCATAACACAGTCTCTCTTAGTAATAGGCGGAAGCTAACAGGATAACTAGCAACCAGAATACGTTGCAGTTGATTTGAGTTAAAAATAAACGTTTAGACGAAGAACTTGTATGCCTTGTCCAGATTCACTTTGGTATGCTCTTTCAACAAGCGAACCACATATTCCTGGCCAAATTTTGGCAACATCAACACAGAGGGCCGATGTGCAAAGTTTACTAGCCAAACCGGAAGAATCGATACGCGGCTTCGACGAGCACTTCCGACTATCAGTTCCGCTGTGATAACGGTCTATTGAAACCGGTTGACTGCACGGGTTTCTTTGGAACTACTGAGCGCTACATGAACCACGTGACTGCGTGGCGGCGAGATCAGAGTGTGCCGCAACTCTCTTTTTTAACGGCCCGAGCACTAATCTATAACACGTGACTACAGTGAGACGCTCGTCGAGTCGCTGAACTGCGACGTCACTGAAGTGTTTCTAACGAGTCACTAAAGGAAAATAATTGTACAATTTTACCACAAAATAAAGTTTAATTAAAAAACACACTTCAGTTGTTTTGTATATGTACTCTATGAATTTGTTGCGGTTTATTTTGCAGTTTTACAATAATTGCATGTTATTGTATGAAATTGCACATTATTACTATTAACATGCTTAATTGTCATGAAATTCGGTTCTAAAAAAATAAATTCTAAAATACAACTTCAATTATTTTATTGCCTAAAGAAATAATTTTAATTTTGGGTTGAAAACTGACAGGGAAATGTTCTTGCCAGCCTTTTTCATCTGCGCGTTTTGTTATTGTTACAAAAAAATGCACACATTTCTTAATGGTCAACAGGCCCACAGATTAGTTTCACTGTGTGCACTTGTATCTTTCCACCCAAGGCAAACCTATGAAGAGGTTCATCAAATTTGTCCAGAGGTTGTGTTGTAGTTGATTAAAAATCATACATTATAGTATATATAACATTGTATGTTATATACAGTAATTATTGCACATTTTAAATCCTGATGTGAAAAAATGTAATTGAGTATGTGATCTTCAGGATTGTGGGTACTGCAGTTCTTCAAATCTGTGTCTTTTACAGCAGCACAATCACACAACAACCATAGAGCTCACAGTAGGTCTGTTTTCTTACACATCCCTAAAAATCTATTCCTACATGTAGAGAATAAGTAGGGCGTAGAGGTTCAAATCGAATGGTTCAGAAATTCATCTTTTCTCTGCTTTGAAGAAAATATCCATAGAAATAAACATGTTTTCTCAATGTTCATTTATTTGAATGATCAATAATCCATGGAATGCAACAACACATTTTTAATATAACAATTTAGAACAAATTTCTACCTGTATTGATCCCCAGTTGTTGGATACTATTAATTGAGTGTGTTTCTACAGCAGAGAGTCACTGACACAGAATGTTTGTCATGAGGACAACACTGCCTCTTCTCTGGGGTTTCCTGTTTTGCCTCCTTTGGCTAAGAGAAAAAAAGAAACAGCACAGCTCTTTCATTTAGTCACTTAGACACGATAAATAACACAGTCAATCAGTACTCACCCTTGAGCTCCTGCAAGGACATGAGCACATACTCTGCTTCTGTCTGCTGGAATTCTCCTCAACAGCTGAACACAGACAGCAGAAACAGACGCAATCACTTAAATGCGCATATTTACTTACTATATTCTTTATTAAGCAGATTAACATCTTAAATTTACTGCGTGGCAAAATTACAATCTGCGTTGATGGTTGTTTAGACACAATGGTCATATGGTTTTGAGAGTCTTGTACTTGAGTAAAATATCTGTTTTCTTAAACGTAAAAATGTGGTAATTAATGGCTTATTGTAGCAAAATGCAAATTGTCTGAGCATTGTGAGCTTTCCAAAGATTGGCTGGGCAGTAACTTCAATGGCCGTTCGAAGTTACAGCGTCAGATTAAACACTGCAGTGAGATTTGTGAATGAACACACTTTTTTAGAACGTTAGTCAATGACAAATAGCGATGACAAACCATTGCTGCATGATTTTTGTTAACTTTGAGGGAAGGTTACCCAATGGTTACTTAATATTTCCACGGAATGTTCCCTTTGCTAGTGTCAGAGAGTCGGGCTTTGACCTCAGGCATAAAGTCTGGTCCACACCATTTTTCTTTCCCCTCAGACTGATTTAAACCTGCTTTTATAAAGCGTTACTGTGCCGTTTTAAGTGGGTGCAATTTTTGTTTTCCTAGATAGCTACCTTACCCGTGATGTAATGCAAAGAAAAAAGAAAACCTCAACTTACCCAAAATGTTAAAAACCTGTTATAAATAATTGAGACACTATGAGAGGAAACAACAGCAAAAATAAAAAATTAATGTAAAAGTTATTGACAGTAAAAGATAAGGTGACTTAAAATGCCTTTCAAGATTGAACAAAGTTTGTTTATATCCAAAAGCATGTAAGGAAACCAATAAATGTGATAGCACAGATATGTAGACTAGTTTCATGTCTCCCATGTCGTTCCAAATCCCCTTTCTAATCACATTAAAACAGACCGATTTGAGTTCAATTCTATACATTTCTTTGATAAGTAACCACACAGCTGACAACACATGGCCAGCTGGTCATTAATCATAACACACATCCTGTCAACATGTAGCTTGAATGTGTTGCAAATTGCTTTGGATAAAAGTTTCACTAAATGGGCAGAGTTTAATCAGATTCAGCCATTTTGTGCAAGACTGTGCCACAGTTCTGTGGGCCTGTCACCAAGGCAACCGGTCTGAGTTCAGTGCATCTCACTACAGCACGATTATTTTTGTCTTCATGAACACATGGCCTTGACAAAGTCTCACTGGTTCCACATGAGCAATGAAATTCTGAGAGCAGAAAATTACATTGAACAAGAGAAAGTGGATTCTGTTACAGAAAGAGACTGTGCAATGGTCTCTGCGCATTGAACCCAACATGCCTGAGAGGCCCTGGACAAACTTGGATTTTGCATGACAGGAGAAAAGCTTGTTGTCAGAATGATTGAGCAGACAAACATCAGCACCGTAATTACCAGCAGGAATCTCTGTAGTAAATATGCTGCCAAGTAGGAATGTTGGTTATTCAGAGTTACTAAAATCTAACCCTGCAGGTTGTGCTCGGCTGTAAGAAACAGCTGTTTGGTCTGAAGTTTAAAGACTAGCTTGATCATGTGCAAATAAAATGGCCCACAATCAAGGCTGTCTTCCTTTAGTGATTACCCCAACCACACTGGGATCTAGATCACAAGTGAGGTAGACAGCCTACCAAATCACAGGAGTTCACCATATGTGGGACATCCTAGGTATGGAAACACTTCAAGTAACCAAATGGATCACAAGGTAAGGTGTTAGATCATTTATTAAAATGCATCAAAAACATCATAGAATTAGCATGACTTCCCCACTAGAAACAATTTGCCCATTAGTGATGGTCCTTACAGAAACATCCCTTCCTAAGAGGAGAAAAACATGGTGTGAATCAAATTAGCATCATACTTCAAATTAACTTAAAAGAAACCCTCACTTTGTCTTGTGCAACGTCGCTCACAAGGGCCAGAAGCAGGATAGCACACCTCTGTACTACAGTGAATGAAGATCTGACAAAAGAACACAGCCTCTTAGTATATTAAGAGTCCTGAAGGGTTTAAACTGTTGTAGGATCGATAATCATACAGTTTCCTGCAAAGGGACCAGTGATGATGGATCCACAAACGTGAACATCTTCACAACAAAGCGCTTGTAGTGTGTTGGAAACTGAAGACCAGACGATCCAACCACAGGAACCAGCATGGTCAGATAACGATCATCCTGAGAAGGACATCTAAAACAGAAGTGGCAGTCAGGACTAGCCCACAGCAGGCTAGCTGGACAACTGCTTTGGATTCAATACTCACCCATCAACTAGAAGGTCCCACTGGGGCAGACTGAGTGGGCTGGGGGTTGATGTCGCCCAACAACGTCCCAGCATCAGAACAATATTGGGGTCAGTCCTCTCCAAAATGCGCACCTCAACATACACAGGCTCTCGCAGGACTTTTGTGACTGGATATTCAGACTCACTATAGTAGGAAGTATACGCCTCATCCCCTGAGGAATAACGATTGCTTTCAACCAGTTGGAGTTTAAAAAGGTACTATGGTTTCAGCTCATTTTGGGAGACCATTACACTACCTTCTGCACAGCCTTTAGTGACACACTGACCATTTGCCAGTCTAAGCTCCACCCTAAGGGGTCCAGGAGCAGCTACTGGTGGAGGTGGTGGAACGGTGTTCACCTCCACAACCAGAGCTTCCACAGAAGTGGCAGAGTATCTACACTGGAAGAGAAGTCTACACAACACAATGAGCTTCAGGATTTGTTCAAGGACTAGCAATCATGATTAAACGGATGACTCACTCAAAATGACTGTCCCTTGTGATGGAACCAAGAGGTCCAATCCCCACTTCATAAGAAGAAGTCATTCTGTTCTCGTATACCAAATAACCATTGTCCTCCTGTAGGGGAAACATGGTTGACATCAACTGTTCTAGAACACTCCAGCCATCAACAAAAGACTCACCATCATGCTTGTGCCACAAGCTGTGACAGGAAACTGGAATATAGCAAAAGAAGGAGTGGAACCAACAGGCCCACAAGGTGGTTCACTTCCTCCAAGTAGACGGACAGTATCCAGGCTTAGCCGAGGTAGCGTAACATCTCTCGCCACCACTAGCACAAACTGGCCATCTCTTACACACTGGACAGTCACTATAGTGGGGGACAGAAATTAGCAAAGGACCAGTTTGAAAGTAAAAGCTTTACTAGATTAACACCCTTACCAGACATCCCATAATAACACTGCTGTCCACTGAAGCAGCAGTTTATTGCTTCACACTCAGCACCACTAATACCAGGTTGTCCACATTGGATCTGCTCATAATCAGCTACAGCACACTTGTCCAGAGATTCTGCCTGAGCCACTGGCTGTTGAAACTTCTGAGGGAACTGTTGTTCACTTTGGAAAACTGAAGTTTGCAGCTTCTGGGGTAAATTACTCCACTGTGGCACAGCATGGGAAAAAGTACAAACCCACACACAAAGCACCAGCAAATAATCAACAACCCAAACTTCTGCCATTACTTCAGAATCAAGCATGTTGAAATGCTGCCCATTGGCCTTCATGTACTCTGTAGAATGGCACTTAATGGTAATTTCCTGTTCAATTAACAATCATGATTCTCCAGACTTGCACAAGTGGGAGCTTAGAAAATGACCCTTATTGGTTCAAGATTCAATTCAGTCTATCTGTTAAAAGTTCTTATTTGTTATCTTTTGTGTGTTTCTTTGTCACATTACAGTATCACTGAAACTAAAACCTTTGTGCTTTTGCTTGGTGTTTTCAAACTAATGAATATGTAGGGTTCAACATTGCGTCAAGACAGACCTTAAACTTTCTCTCAATATACAATTAAATGACACAGAGAGATTTAGATTAATATTACTGAACTGAACCTAACATTAAATCTAAAACCAAACACAAGACCCCACTCATTGAGTCTAATTTTGTAATATTTATTTACAAACCAAACAAATACACTGTGTAAACGCTGTGCTAAACTTTTGGCAGTCAAATAAAATGGAATCAAGTTTTTCTTGACACTTGAAAGCCTCCCATGCACCATGCTTGAGTTAAAAAAACTGACCTGAACTACATCAATTAAGAATAAACAGCATTCAAGACAGCTAGTTGGCTCTGACAAGTTTCAAATAAAAGCCAACATATGAGAATAAGGATTTTGCAAATATTTTTCTTTTTGTTTTTGAGGGACTATTTAATATTGTTATACAAGATCTTTGCTACATTGACAAGCACACATTAGTACAGTGGAGATCATCTACTAATCTTTACTGTCCTCTGGTGGTGTTGTTGTCCCAGCCTTTGGCTGATGGACTTTATGACAGCCACAGACACCCATTTTTTGTTAACACACAAGCATCTTTGAATACCCAGACAGTTGAAAGATGTTACAATTGAATGCAGTTTTCTTATGAGCTGTTGTTCATTTCTCAGTGGAGAAAGCCCTCTTCATGAGTGGGGGGGGTGTCTTTCCTGCTTCATACACTGACTCAGGTGGGGGGGTGCTAAGAGAACACCAGTCCGGGATGCGGCCTGTCTGGCTGTAGTAATCTCTGGACACAGACCGACTGCCCAAGATGTCTTGCAATGCTCCAAATATAGCACCTACAAGCAAAGAAACATCATCAAGTCGTCATGTCATTAGAACACTGTTAAACTGTGGTTAGGTTGGACTAATCAACGTGATTTTAAAATCTGCTTTGATCTGATTTTATCTAGAGCTTTGGGTGCCGAAGCAAGAACGACTGACATCAAATTTGTTTTGCTTATTTGTTTGGTGTGAAAGTGGATTTCATATAAACTCCGGTGCAGGTCACTGTTTTGTTTGCTGTTAATGACAGAATTTGGCTGATACAGTACAGTACATTTCACACTGCTCCTTGTCTCTGTAGAGAAACAAACACACTGCCATTGTGTGTGTGTGAAGTTTTAGTTTAGAAAAGAATACAACAGTGTTTCCTGGTGACAGAATTAAAATATACAGGTCAAACTACATAATCAATTCAATGTGAAAACTAAAGCGCTAATAGAATCTACATTCATCTGGATGTCTGTCCTGCTGGCCTCACCTCCTAACCAGGCGGTACAGTTGGGCTTGGCTGGGGGGCTGTGAATACGGAAGCTCTTGGTAGCCAGAGCATTGCGGTACTTTGGTTTTTCCACCAGTGAGCGGATCTCAGCTAAGAGTCGATGCAGGAACCCAGGCAGCATGGCCGTACCACCAATTACCACCAAGTTCTCCGACAGAACCTTACGAGTGTCAATGGGACACTAATGAGAAACAAACACACATTAAAAGCTGAGAAGAGTTAGTATGCAGTTGCTAAGGTGTTCTGGTTGCTATGTGGTTGCTAAAGGTGTTTACAGGATCCCTCTGATATTTTAGATTCAGACTCGTGTACAGAACGTTCTTATTCAAGCACAGCCAAAAACACATACAGTGATTTTCTAAAGGATCTGTCACAACAGACAATGAACTGCACTGAAGATTTAGTATTTTGTACCTTAACCAAAGAGTCGAGCAGTAGTGTGGCAACAGATTTCTCTTCATTATCCTGCTCAAACAACATCTCAGCCAGCCCATCTCTGAAAGGGTCAAGCAGATTAATAAACAAAACCCGCCTGTAAGAGAGAGGGTCCCAGTCTCTGAGGAGCTTAAAGGTGAAAGACCTTTAAGCTGCTCAAGGTTTTTAAGACCAAGGTTTTTGAATTACAGAAATGGTTTGGAAGTTTATTACCTGATGAAACCCTTAACATGGAGAATTCTCTGCCCATCCAATGGATATTCCACATCTGGAGGAGGTGCAGGTCTCTGATGAGCCAATCAGAACTGACAGTAAATATTAAGTAAACTGACTCAGGTGGGGGGGTACAATATAAATACATTTAAATTAAATAAGTGTTTGGTAAATGACGAAGAGAAAAGTTATTTGCAATCTAATAACATTTATAAGCATGAGCTCTGACCTCAGCAGATCCTTCCATGTTAAATTTGGCCTCTTGGATCTTCAAGCCACGCTGCAAATCACTGATGAAACACGTCCTTACTAAACACAAAACAAACAAAACGTCCTTACTACACAGACAAACGAAAACACACACAAACGAAAACAGTTGTTACATAACTCAGACATGACAGATAATATAATTGGGGACTCACCTTTGATGTCCTCCACAATCTCCTCTGAAATGCAGCCTGTCATATACATAGATTAAGACGACACATTCAACACTCTTATAATCGTACTGCAGAACGTTTACTGAGTATTTGGGACATTCTGCACAGGTTTGGTTCTGAGTTTATATTAATTATTTATGTAAATACAGACTAAATTTTTGTTATTGTGTTTTTTTTTTTCATATTTATAGTTATTGTGTGTCTGCCCATCTTACTTAAGACCGTGGGCAGACAGAGACCTGCGCCTACGTCTGTGTCCACTGTACACTGCTCGCTCAGCAGACTCTTCAGCTCCCTGCAGAACACAAACACAGTGGAGAACTCCAGCAGGAGAATACAAGCTATGTTCCTGCAAATACGATTTTCTCTCTTCTAAAGTGACTTACTTATGAAGGGCTTTTCCTCCTACTGGAAGAGCTTCCCAAGCGGACAACACTGGAATTCCTTCATAGATCTAGTGCACTGTTAAGTTCATGGTGTCACTATAAACCAAATCAGGTGATACTGTGCACACAATCACTTCTTACAAAGAAATGGAAAAATTTTGTTTCAGGTTTAACAGGTAACGTAAGAAGAGGAGGGTCATTTCTGCTCCATCAAACAGCACTTAAAAACCCAACAATCAGCATGTCTACTGCTGGTCAGGAAGTCCTACCCCGAGCTCACTTCAGTGCTTGAGTCAATGTTGCTGTGTTGGGCTAGAACACACAAACCATGTTTTAAAAGCACCATGTTGTTCAAATCGATGATCTTTACTTGCTATTAATGCAACAGAAAATTAATGTGTTAATTAGTGTTAAATGCTGACTTTAACACATTATGCCTATGCTTGTGAAAGAACAAAAAGGATACTGGTAACACCAGAGTCTCTGTGTAGCCACAATCCATCACCAGAGCAGACTGGATGCCCAGAGTCATAACAGACATCAGGTGAGACGGAGCGAACACGAGCGACGGCACCTGCAGCCAGACACAGGAAACAGCACGTCAGTATGACAGCAGAGATTCTGTTCTGCCACTTTTACTACAGCAGATACATGGTAATATCTGCATGGCTGTCAAGGGAAAGAAATACTTCCTGTTATTTACATAAGAGAGCAAGAACAGAGAGAAGCTCAAAACGACGCAGCAGAACGTGTTATTATAGGTTTTAGGTGAAGCCGAGTTGATTATGGAACTGAGCTATAGGAATAATGTGTTTACACACAGACTGGAGAGTTTGACAGAAGAACAGCTTTACCTCCAGATGTTTAAAGAAGACTCTGGAGAGAGTTTCTCTGAAGTGTGAAGGACAGAGGATGGATTCAATGACCACCACACGCCGGTCACGAGGATTCACCAGCAAATGCCTGCAGAGAAACAACATTGAGTTCAAGCGGGATCACGAGGAGGATGCACAAACAGCGCACACTCCACATCACACGCCACACGACTACAGAACACAGTTCCCTCTATCCTACCTGAAGTACAGCAGGTGAATAAACTCCTTCAGGAGGCTGTACAACTCTTCTGTGTTAATGTTGTACTGGACAACTCGAACAGTCTGCAAGAGGAAGAGACCAATCCAATACAACTGTCATAATCCCACAATGTCCTTGATCACTAGCCACTCATTCCAATACAGACCTCCTGAGATCCAGCACGTTTAATTTCACTGGGAATGATGAATCTTGGCCCTGTTTCCCCAGCAAAGCCACATCTACATATAATACATGCAATTAACAACAGAACAAAACACTGGAAATTGAAACAATCATCCTTCTGCCCTCAAAAGTAACCAACATACACAGGAACCAACAACACACTGAAGCCCTTTAAAGAGAGATCACACTAATAAAATTAAATTAAAAAAAAGTAAATGTATTGCTAAGCCCTAAAATATTCTGTACAAAACATTGTACAGTGACGGTACAGAATAATATTACCATAGCACTTTGATTTATACTATGGTACTGAATGATTGCAGTTCTATATACTATGGTATTTACATGTACTATATTTCACTTGGCGAACACAACGGGACTATTACATGGTATAGAAGACACATGGAGTTGCAGTGTTAATAATGGCATTAACACTCCACCATATAAATAAATGTACAGTTTACCATGACCCTTCTTCTGTAATACTGCATTCATGAGAAGGGTATAAACACCGCGTCAGCACATCTTTGCTAACAGCTACATATTTACATAATGTCATGAAGAATATTAAACATCAATTGCACTCATACAGAAACATCGTTCATTTATATATTTAGCGTTAAGCTAACAGCTCCGTCTGAAACAGTGGCTTACTTTGTGTGCGCCGCTCCTAAATCAATGACCACGGCTGTTTTCTCTCCCCCACTGCCCAACCCTTCAAACAAAGGCATTTTAATCTGCTTGTATGAATTAAAATATCAGAAATCAGACAATAATTGTGTAAAAACAGCGCAGAGGCTCAAAACGGGCGGGGCAATGCGAGTATTTCACAGCGCCGCTGCTGCCCTGCATCTGCCTGAATAAAAATAACCTCTGCAACTGTAAAATAAAAATCTAGTATGTAAAATAAACATTCTACACAATAATCACGACTGATTATAATGTTTATATTTGCATATTTGTAGATTAAATGTAAAATAAAATGCATACGGAAATACATGATGTGCTAAGTCACAGTACTGTGCTAATGTGAATATTGCGAATTTAATGTGAATTTATTATATTTTACATTTATATCATTATATTGTTCCATTGTTATCCTATATATAATAAGTGTTTTACTACAAATGGTTTTGCTTTATACATAGAGAGAATACAAGCCCTATTTCAATAAAACAATTTAATATACAAATGTTATAATTAAGTAAAGTTCAAATTACAACAATATGTTTATAATTGTATATTATACAAGAACAAAGACAATAATAACTAGTGCAATAACTGGACTGGACGCAATAATTACTGACGTGTTCCGCGCGGGCATGCATGCGCAGACAGACTCACAGCGTATAGAAACTGACTGCGTGTCTGTCTGCAGATGAGAGCGTGATATCAGACAGACAGACAGACAGACAGACAATGACATCTTATAATGGCCCCTCAGAACAGGCTCTGGACAGGCGACGCGCAGTATTCACACAAAGCAGGTAAGACTGATGAGACATTTAAATACCTCCGTCAGTCAGTGTGTATAAACATGTAAATGTTTATTTGTTCAGTGATGACTATATTAAAGCTGTCCAGAAGACGAATCAATTGTTTTCTAATGCACATGACTCAACAATATTGTCTGCTCGGCTGAATCTGCGCATTCAAACAGAAAGATATTTGGCCCCACAGAAACGCCGCAGCAAACTGGAATTGTGTCAAATGATGGTGGATAAACAGTTAAAACAAACAGGCGTTTGATGCATGTAAAAGGTTGGCATAAATGCACGCAATTAAACAGGTCATTCGTATACTCAAATGTCACCCAGTATTGATCATTACGGGTCTCTGGTGCTGCAGGAATGAATGAGCTGTGTGCTGTTTTAACACTGACAGAGAACTGCAGTGATGTGTTGAGTC
Organism: Chromobotia macracanthus; assembly: GCA_036877525.1. Taxonomy (NCBI): domain Eukaryota; kingdom Metazoa; phylum Chordata; class Actinopteri; order Cypriniformes; family Botiidae; genus Chromobotia; species Chromobotia macracanthus. Next base: position 263,271 of record JAZGTH010000078.1, read on the forward strand.
AGGTGAACTCAAACTGCAAAACGATGAGACGAATTCTAGACATGTTGTTTTATATGAACCATAACCAATAACTGAAGTGTACATGCAGTTAAGTGAGTTTCTGACACAATAATAACTAAAATAGTAGAATAGAACAATAACAAAGACTGAAAAAATCAGAAAAAGAGGCAGAATTGAGCTTGAAACATCACACATTTCTGTAACAATCTTATCTAAGTATGTATAACAATATATTATTAAAATGATGTTTTGGAAGAGAACTTGCAGTGTCTTCTTCAATGTCTTCTTGATTCTACAGGAAGTGTGCTTTGGTGTTTTAAGTCTGGCCACATTAAACTTTAGTTTGAAGGCACTTATGCCTCAATGCTTCAGTGACAGATACACTATGTTAAACGGTGCAGCTTTTCAAAGCCTCCTGATGGCCGTGATGTGTCTTTCAAGCTGGGCCTCTCCACTTGGAAGGACCATTCCACCAACAGGCAGGTGCTGTGACAAACAACAGAGAGTCCTGGTAACTCCTGAAGCTTCAGAAGAACGTTATGTGGAAACATCATCTAGAACTCCTCTAAAGAAGGAGGACAGAAGATTTACAGAAGCCAACACGATCACCAGGACACCATTAGTTTCACTTAATCCTAAGAGCACAAGGGTTTATCTCCCTTTATTAGTTTCAGACTCATCTGATAATTCATTTAACATCTCCACAACCACCCTCAACACATCTGTGACTGTAACCAGTGGAAACACATTAGGAAATTCCAAACCTGATCTCTCATCTGAGCTACCACAATCATCTGCTCTGGCAGCACAGCGTGGTCTTAGAAGAGTAGAGGAGGAGGCAGTGGTAGGCAGCAGTGTTTATGAAGGGGTGGGTGGTGTGACAGCTGATGGAAATGGGGGCAGGCAGCCCGAGGTGGATGATCGAGCAGTCTGGGCTCAGACACAGTCTGTAGATGAGCTCCAGAATACACCAGTTCCAGTCTCTGGAGAATCTTCTATGGATCATGTTCTGGTTTCTGTAAATGTATCTACAGGTGAGGTCTTTCTCCCACTGGCAATGTCTCCAGCAGATCCATGTAACACAGAAGATGCTGAATCATCTAACCAGTCCTCAGAAATCAGAAAACGAATGTGTGACTCTATCCAGGCAGGTAATCTACATGAACACAACACAGAAAATGAGACAGCATCAACAGCATTGACCAAAATTCTTCTAGAGGTAAAGGAAGCAGACACAATCACCAGGACACCTTCAGTTCTGCTCAAGCCATCAACCGCTGGTTCATTCAGCCTCTCAGCATTGACCAGTGATCCAGCGGCTTCTCTGACATCTCTGACCAGCAGAGACTCACTGACTGGATTAGCAGGTGTTGAGCTCCAGGATAACACAGCTGTTTCTGGACTCTATCAGCCTGATCAAACCCTCAGCTCCAGATCACTGGATGTTGCTGAGGTCTGGACAGAGGCAGATCACCTGCAGAGAGGTTAGTAAATGATACGACTGCTTTACCACATATTAAACCATTTCACATCCAAACATCCTAGAGGAACCGAGTTTCATTGCTTCATTAAGATATCAAGTTTGTCTCATTCTATCGTCTTTTATCAGGGGATAAAATTAGACAAAATGAATCAATGTTTAATGAAAAATGAGCAGAGAGAAGAGTATAGAACAATAAATGAATGTTGAATCGCTCAAATCTGAGGATTCACATTGAGCTTCATGTTGTATCTTGAGCACACTGAGTGCAGAAGAAGACCTTGCTGACATTGTGAGATGCCTGAGGTCTTTCTCCAGAAGAACAACATCTGAGAAGCTGAGGACTTCACTCACTCTGTGCTGTAGAGTGATTGAGAAGATAAATACCATTCAGTGAAGTGCTATCATTTATACTGCTACTGTTGATTCTGTTTATTACTGGTTTTCATTAGTGAAGTGAAGGAGTAAAGAGGTTGAGACAGACTCAGGTTTTATCTGCTCCAGTTTGAACCCCAGCGGGAAACTGGCAGCAGCCTAATTACTTTCTATTTTCAGTTGACACTTCAGATAAATGGAATTCCAGAATCCGCTGCACATTTTCTGTGATTTTCTTCAGCAGTTGTTTTAACGACTCTGTGTGTACACTTACTGCTACTATAATGTTCTCTTGTGTCCTGACTGACAATGTCACCACAGTGATCTGAAATCAACATGCAATCAAAACATTTTTATTCTTCATACATGTTCTGATCTTGTTGTTAAAGACAAAACTGAAGACAATTCAACACTGAAACCTTTGAAATTGTATTTTAGATGAATTGTGATTTTTTGCTGGGACACATTTAAAAGACAGTTAACAGAGCTTGTGAATTCATGTACTTGTGTGAAGTATGTTTTGATGCCAATACTTTCACATATTTTGACTGCTTGTTATGTTTTTAAAGTACCTGACTTGACAGCACACAAGTCTCTTTTGTTTAAACTATTTTTATGTTTGTGTCTTTGGCTGGTGCAGCTGAGGTGAGTGTTGATCCCTCGTCTCAGGAGCTGGATGGTGAGGTCACCATGTCCTCTGAGGACTTTCCATTGATTTTTGACCCATTTGAAGAAGTCTCTCCTCCCAGGAGCTCAGCATTGGTATCTGAACTGCCTGTCACCATGGGGCCAACAGCTGTAACTGTGAAAAATGCAGAGCTTGAGCAAATGGTGTTCATGGAAACAGACCACATTTCCTCTGATGTTCCTCTCTCAGGAACGCTGGATTGGCCTTCATCATGGCAGATGTTTGGAAGTGAGAAGACAAACTCCGTCATTCGATCACACATGCAGATCAAAGGACCTGTGACAGAATCTGATGAGGCAGCAGACCATCATGGGAAAACACTAAGTATGTTTCATACTTGTGTTCAGTATACAGCGTGCTATACAAACTAAAGGACGTATTGTTAAAGTTTATTAATATTATTATAGATCATTTAAAACAGAGTTTTAAAATTTTGACATTTGAATACAGACAGATTGGTTTGAAAATAGATTGGACGCTGGGTTTTCTGGGTGGGTATATTAGTTGCTAGGGAGTTCTGTGTGGTTTCTAGGGTCTTCTGAGTGATGGATGGACAGACTTATCAAGGCTTTGAACTGCATTCTGATTGGTCCTCCAGATGATGACATCACTCAGACCTCACTTACCCAACAAACTGTTGTTGTGTCTAATGTCCTTCAATTACCAACATCAAAACCAAAGACTGACACAGAAGATTTGGAATCTGAAGGTTTGTATGAGTGTTAAAAAGTGACAATGTTCATTACTGATGCTGCATGTTAAAACAGTCACTATATCTTCTAGAAAAGCCAGATGAAGATGAGGAGGATGAAGGGGTAGATTCAGATGAAGAAGAGAGTGAAGAGGACCTGACAGAAACCACCATGGCAGCTACCAACCAGCCCCCCCACAGCCTCATACCCCCCCCTCCAGTCTGGGTGCAGCAAAACCAGGGTCTGGGTGAGAAATCACAGACCAGTTAAAGTTCAGAGGAGAGAGAGAAATATTTATGCTTTTGTAATCTGACAGAGATATTTAGAAGCATAATTATGATGATATCATGCATAAGAGAATATTTTCTGTTTGTGAGCAGTAGTCATTGAAGGAAATTTCTTGATATTTACCTATGAAAGCTTCACATATTAAAGACGCCACAAACAGATTTTTAGCAGGAAACATAATGCTCTTTTATTACAACATTTTTAAAATGCCACAAAAGACCCATTAATTGTGCCGTGATGTTTGTGTTTGTTTGTAGTGCAGAGCTGGGTTGAACTTATAAGAGAAAAGGTAAGATTTAACACATTATTTGCTCACAATCCTGAACAGTAGTACCAGCTCTGGTCTCTCCTCTCCAGGCAGGTTATGTGTCGGGGATGTTGGCACCTGTTGGCATTGGAATAGCTGGGGCTCTTCTGCTGGTCGGCGCTCTGTATAGCATCAGAGTGATTCATCGCAAGAGGAGAGAGAAATTCACACATGAGAGGAGGAGGAGGGTACAGCTGCACACACTCTTAACACAAACCCTACACACACAAAACGCTTCCTGCTCTCTGATCTTTACAGTTAAACTGCCTGTTTTGCTTATGTTTCTTTAAAACTGCAAGTTTCAAAGTTGCCGGGTCATACTTAATGGAAATGTCAGTTTGACATCAACATACGTAAATGAAAGTACATAAAGTAACCTGCAATTTTATGTTTCAAACAGAGATGACTTTAAGAAAGCGGCATGTAAACCTCTGATAGGATTATTAATCTGGATTATCCTCTGACTTTTGTTTGATGTTTTTCATCTTTAGCCACCCAGAGAAGTGTGCACTGGACCCGACAACGCCATGCTGTTGGCCGACAGTTCAGAGGATGAGTTCTGATCAACATTTAACAGCCAACCCAAATATAAACAGGCTACTGTTTAGCTCTAATCTCACAAATCATGATTAAAACACACACACACAGACATACACAGCAGTAGCTATATTTACCAGTGGATTGTTCTTTTATAAATGCAATAACTTGCCTTTTATTAAATAGCACTTATACTCTATGTCATATGAACATTTTAACTGCAAGGCTGCTCTTAAAACATTGTAAATCTTCCAGTCTATACATACAGCTATGTTACTGTCAGCACAACAAACACATGAGTTGGTAAAGCGTCTTGTGCATTAATTTTCAAATATTTAACAGTCTGGAGTCATGTATATTATATACCAGAAATCAATGCTGAATATAAATGATTCTCGCCCTATTTTTTTACAGCATTTCAAACACGTTACGAATCATATGAAGAGTGTGTACAACACTTTCAGCAGTTTATACAAACTGAACAAAACATCATGGAAACACTTCAGTTTGAAGTACTCATTTTACATTTTATTATATTACATTAATGTAACAAAGACACAAATACCTAGTAAACAACGTTATTGGAAATAGAAAAAAGTAACAATAAGAGTAACAATAAAAAAGAAGAAAGTGACAATAACGTGACATTGTAAACTGTATATAGAATGTTTTCACTGTAAATATGATTGGCATAAAGCCAAATGTTATTTTCATTGTGTAATGACAATCTGTGCAGTTCTGTATCAGCTATGTTCTCTGTTAACTTTAATTTCATAAATTAATTTTATCAGAAAAAGTTAATAATAATGAATCAAACTTTCTCTGCAGTCCTGTTATGAAAAATATTTTTTTGGCGAAACAGATCTTTACAGTAAAAGGATGTCCAGTATCCTACAAATAGAAATAAATGTAAGCATGAATAATTCACAGTACTGCACTGTACATGAAACTAAAATAAAATATAAATCATATATTTGGTTATTTGTTTTTATAAACTTGTTACTTTTTAAACTTCACACCATTACATAAACTTGTGTTCTGCAACAAACAGCCACTTGCTATTAGTCTATCAAATGTTGTGGATGCAACACAAATGAGAACCTTTCGGTATACAACTACTGAAGTGGCTCAAATTAACCCTTAATGAACCTGATAATAGAAACACTGACTCATTACTGTTGAATGGGCACACTTCAGTGTCTTGTGGATTTATACACTGACACTAACACACACATCTTCAGCACTAACACAATTACATACACACTAATACACATTACAAGTCATGAAAAACAAGTATCTTCAACAGCTGAAGCATCTCTGTTCAAAACTGCCTAAACTGGTTGAAAAATCTCACAGCCAGATGAATGTCCCCAAGATCACAAGAAATTATAGTTTTTATTTTCCATAAAAGGTGTGAAATCTATCTTAAGACCATTAAGATGTTTTTATGCATTTAATGACACTGAAACATATGACCATCAGTTTCATAATTATTTAGATTTAGACTTTTACAGATATATATTTATAACTTTGTCTGGTTAAATCAACGCTGGTGTTTTTGAGTCAATTAACTTTACAATCCTTCATCTTGTTTCATAAATACAAAGTAAAATCTCTCATGTGGTTTTATAAATACACTGATCTACTCATAAATGGTCTGTATCAGGAAGAGAAACTGTCAGAATGTAACATCAGATTAAACTGTTTCACAAACCAAAATAATTACATTCAGACACGTTTTATTACATCATAAACACACACCAAACCTCAGAACTATAAAGATGTGACATCTGTTAATGTTACACCAACTGCTAGAAACCAGAATCATAACAACACCTGATGAAAGTGAACACAGAACACCAGACCTTCACAGATCTTCAGACTCCTCCAAACACTGAATGCCCTGAAGTCTTTATTTCTCATGTCCTCTATAGCATTCAGATTGGGACCCCTTCACTGTGACGCACACGTCTACATGTTTATCACAGATGGCGTTCTGTCCTTTAGAAGAAACTCTTTGGGAACGTTTGCTCAGACAGCACTGAACACTGTTTGAGGCTGATGGTGTTCAGTGGACCCAGAGTTTCTGTCTCAGAGGGTCCACAATGCACAACCGTTTGCCCCACACAAAACCCAATGAAGTTCTCATAAACTTCAGAGCAGATGGGTTGGTGATCTCTGTCTTCAGAACATTATCCTCATCTCTTTGGATGTTCATCCAAAACATTTACTAGAGAGGACACATTACCATCTACTGACACTCATGTCAGCTACAAATGCAAATAAAACTGGACTGACAGCTGTTTGTTTTGGTTATTATATGTTGGAAGACAAGTAAACATTTCAGGCTGAACTAACATTACAGTATCAATATCTCTTCCAAAGAAATGTATTAAATAAACAACAGAATTCACCTCATCACAGTCTGCTTGAGGGACTGGCGGCTTTGTTTTGTTTCAGCGCCAGTAAGCAGCCCGAGCAGCCGACGTGTAGCAGACCTCGTCTCAGGGAAGAGTGTCGGTCAGTCGACAACTTTCTTCATCAAAACATGAAGTTCACTGGGGAATAAAAGCGCGTCAAGAGGAGGAGAGATCAGGAGGGTGTTTGATGCAGACTTTATAAAGCAGATTGAATGAAGCGACAGACCCAAACGACATAAAAAACAGGGCGACTGCGCCCTCTATTGACTGACATTTGTACAATCGCCTTCATTAGCCAATTACACATACGATAATGAACAATGAATGTTACAGGCTCTTTATTTGAAAAACAAAAAGCTATTAAACTTTTTTTAGGAGTGTAATGTCTGCTATGAAATAATTTTAAGAACGTAAAATGAGGAATTTGATATTCGTGTCAGCCTAACGTACATTTAGGTATTAAAGAAACACTACTCTGTTTTGTAAAGATCTTTTATTCATGTTATGATTCACGATTGTCAATGCACCTTGAGTTTTTAACATCAGTGCGTGTGATGCAGCCAGTTGTTCAGCTGAAGTACAGCAGTGCTCAGGTCACAATTCTTGTCTGAGTAAGAGGATTTATTCAACGGGTCAAACACAAGGTGCAGTATTTCACATCTCATTTATACAGAACACAAATATGACCACTCTCGAACCATTTCAATCATCAATAATTCCAATCAAGTGTTTAGAGATTCAGATCATCTAGTATGTGACAATAACCAGAAGTCCTACAAAGAAACACAGGCTGTCAGGGAGAACTCAACAGTATCAATGTGCCATTTCTCAGGTCTTGTAAAGACCTTTTCAAAGCAGACGTAACAGCTCAAAGTTTTGCCTCATGAACATGCACTGGAAACAGCTTCCTGTTGAACCATCCTGTTAGCAATATAGGCACATACACGTCACGCTTCTAACCTGCTAACAGAGGAAACAAACCCTGGAACGTTTGTAAACTTTGACTAGTGTAAACCTGAGCTGACCTGTTTTCAGGTCAAGAATGGGACTAGAACAGCATTTTCTGAAGGGTGTTTGGAAGACTAGAAACTGTCCTTTAACTCAAGACTTGGATTATCTGCTACAAGACGACACAGAGGCTCCAGCTGAAAGAAAGATTCTAGTGTCTGAATCATTAGCACACAAGACTTGCACTGATCTGTTTGTCAGTGTAAGAGAACTATATAAACGTGAGAAACATGTTTGAAATTAAAGGAATAGTTAATCAGAAATGAAAAATCTGTAACACCTCACATCTTTTAAAAAAAGGTTTGCTGTTTTTCTATGGAAATCAAAATCTTTTTGGAGCCGCTATGAACAGGAAAAAGCTGCAGGAATGAGTTTAGAATAACACAGCTTGAAATAAAACACAGCTGACAGGTTTGGAAAGACATGTCAGGGAACGGATTTTCAGTTTTGTTTATTCCTTTAATACTGCGTGAGATTTGAGAATCATTTCCTGGAAAAGAAACGGTCAGCTCAGCAAAACCTAATTTCTAGTGTCTTAAAAAATGTTTTCAATGGCACAATCAGGCTACACTGAGTGAAGATTTGCATCTGATAATGTTGAGGGGAGAGTTCAATATTTAAGAAAATGGTGAAAAATAATGGTAATAATAACGGTTTATGGTTGTTCTTTCCATCAATAAAGTGTTTTAAACTGAGGTCTCTTCTAAAGCTTGAGGTAAAGTGGAGCTATTCTATCTGTAAACCCTGCAATATGAGCTGCACAGTGCATGTGTTAATTCTTTGTGTGGTTGGTAACACTATAATCACATTCATCAATAAAATGCGTCTGACCAGCTGCGACTCGCCGGTGAGGGAGGGGCATCTGAGGGCAGTACTGTATGTTATATAGATGACAATTATTGATGACAGATATTAAGTGTTACCCCCTTTTCCAGTGAAACAATCAAATATTGCCAGCAATGAAGCTCAGCTTAAACTAAGAGAATCATTTCAAATGAACAATAGCACCAGGGAGACATAAAACACTGGGATTCTACATTCAGCATGTTGGTCATTAGATTTAGCGACATGTCATCGGGTGTCTCCTTAGATTGGGCACAGTGAGGCATTGTGTCATTTCCAGTAAGCTCTCCTGGACTCAAAGCATATCATGTACATATATATATATATATATATATAATCTACATACCGCTACATGTGAAACATTTGTATATAAAACAAACTGGCCTTAGGTCAAAATATTAGTAACACAGTCAAGTAGAAAATGACATCAAATGACTATGACACACACATCAGCTACAACTGTCATTATAACGCTAGAACAATCAAAAGAATCTAAAAATGAAAGAAAATCCTAAGAGCTAAACTCCTTATGACCCGTGAAGGCCTTCGAGTGAAGATAAGATTCAGCTGTGTGAGCTCAGGAAGTACATGGCTTGAACTGTTTGCATCTCTCTGTGTAATCTATTATCTTCATTCTATACTGTTTATTGCTAAACTCAAGTGTTAGAAAGGATTCAGTACTTTGCAGTGTGTGTGAGATGGGTTCAGTCTCAGGTCATGTACTGATAGTTCAGCCCAAACATCCTGCAATCCATGAACAAACATTACAGATGTGACACGTGTGCTGTCTTTGGGCTGAAGTAAACAGAGTTGCCTTCAAGTCCTCCTGCGAAGTTTGTAAATTGTAATTGTGTGCTGAAGTGATTAACATAACACATACATGTAATGACAGTAACATAACTTTCTTTTTCTTACACCGGAGGCTTTCTGGTGCTAATGCAACAACAAAGGAAAAGTGAGTTGTGTATGTAATTGATGCTGTATCTATGTATTTGATTAATGTTGTTTAATCACAGATGACAGGAAACCGTTTAAATGAGCATCGTGTTCTATTGCTTTCTCAGTGCTGGGGAGATACTGAGGCACAGCACACTCCAGTCAAGCTACTCTAAGCAAACTAACCCTTCTGATACTAGTTAATAACTAACCGCTTACTGCTTCATTTTTTGTATCAGATGATACAATGCATTATTTAATAAGAACAGTATTTATTTACCATATTAAAGTTTATACTGAATGATTAACTGAATGATCCACATTCAAAATTAACTAATATACCTAAAAACATCCGCCTCTTAAATGAAATATTTTTATATTCATTTTAAGCAATATATTATTTTAACCAGCCTTATATAAACAAACTGTATGATCAAACAAACAGTTTATTAAATGTAGTACTATAAATGTAGTAGCAAGTATTCAATTTTAAATCAGAATTATTTTAAATCAGAGAGTGAGAGTTATATTGATAACAGCTTAACTACTGACATGCTTCTGAAAAATGCAGTTTAGTTAGTAGTGTCACTAGTTTCGGTTAGTTGCTCCCCAACACTGCCCAGTTACAATATAAAAACAGTTTGATCAATATATTAGTATATGAATGTGTCAGCTGTGATGACCTGAAGACAACAAAGTTCACTAGAATGAGCTATCCGTACACATTACACAAACAAAATCGTCACATGAAATGTCAGCATAGGTGTCTGAAAACAGCCCCCTCTCCCCTCCAATGGCCACCTTATCAATCGATCGGACCCTGGAAAATGAGGCGGGTGTAACCGGGACCACCTGACAGTGGGGTGGAGCAAAAGGGGCACGTGGGTCGGAAGGCATGGGTTCCGTGCGGCAGCGGGGTTTCTACCCAATACCTGACCGTCTTCCCCGAACACACATGACCGCAGGGCACAAAGGCGTGAGTGGGGGGGCCTGCGTCCACATAGAAGGCCGGCTCACAGCCCAACCACAAGGGAACGTACGGTCCGACCGTCCGACACAGAGGGCATTCACGCCGGCCCCCCGTGCCATCGCAGGCTGCTTCCTCTTGCTCCCTGTGTCGCTCGGGTCGCTGCCCCCAGTCATGCCTGCCGTGCACGTGACCGCAGGACAGGTAGGCCCAGGGCTGCCGTTCCTCCAAACTGTGACTGCGCGGGAGGCTGGGGAAGGCCAGTGTGCTGAGGCCCACGGGGCACTGCGGCCGGGCGGCGTTCAGCTCCAGACGCAGGGCATCCAGGTGCCGCAGGGTGGGTGCTTTGAGAAGCCCTTCAGCCGTGCGCCACAGCAGCGTAGCCCCACAGAGATCCACGAGAGACCCGTCCCGCAGTGCACTGCTCTCTCCTGCAGCCTGTGAGACACAAGAGCTCTGATAACTGAGACTCAACCTTCAGGAGTGCTGTGGTGTAGTGGTGCAAGAGCTGGACTGCTAATGGTGAGGGCCGTATATGCGGGTTCAAACCTGTAAACTATTGTACCCAGATCTTTAACCAACAGGTTACAGCACTGCAAACAGTGGCCTTAATAATTCATGCAAAAATACTTTTTTTACTTAAGAAAAAGTTAAGAAAACTTTTTTCTTAAAATTTTCTTAAGTAATTAGCTTAAGAAAATCAAACCAGCTGCTGAACAAAAACAAACACTTAAAAAGACACAAATCACATCATCACTCTTAATCTGCAAATTTAACTAAAAACTAATTTAACAGCTGCAACTTTTTCACTGGTAAAGACAGATTCTATAACACATTTCCCTCTGTTTGCTCTGTTGTGTCATAAGCATTAAATCTCAACTTTCCAATCTCACAGAAATGGTAATTTGAAGAGTTTCTTATCAAATCTACCAGCTGTCCACGGATGGGGCCAGATCTGGTCTCTCGGAGGGTGTAGACATCCCCGCAGACTGAGATCTCCCTCCACAGTCCCTGCCTGGGCTCTTCAGGGAAACCCTGAGGATGCATCACCAGCACCCCATTGGTTGTGAGACCGTCCATGTGACCATCCGGATTCTTCCATTTGGTAGCTTTTTCCTACAAGAGAGATTTAAAGAACATTTGCTATAAATACCAACTACTCTGCATGTTTTATGTTTTCTTTAACATG